>NW_019059837.1:532121-621394 GCF_000696155.1 Zootermopsis nevadensis
TTACAGTTTCACAGATCCTTTTAGCCATCACCATTAAAATAATAATGAAACAGACTGGCATATGTTTTGAGGATCAGAGAAATTATTCAGTGTTTTTCTTTTATTTAATGTTCCTATATTAACTGCATCAGATCTTTAACATGTTACTGTGTATCCTGATTGAAGTCTTTCCTCAGTCTGTAAAGGAAAACTCTGTGGAAACATGATCTTGGCTGCTTTGATTCTCCTACTCTTATTTGATTTCCATATTTTTGCTTCATATGTCTTGGTTTGCATTTAATCTTATTTGTGAGGTGCTTTTGTTCTTTAGTCTGCATTTCATCTCCTTTTTATGTCCACTGCTCTAGTGCTTCTTGTCCCTCTTTTCATATCTTGCCATGTAATTGTCGTAACAGATATAATTTTAGTGGTGTTAGACTTCTGAATGCATGAGGACAATGAAGGTGTCATAAAATATTTTACAAATGCTGTTTGAGGTCATGTGCTTGCAAGTAATGTTTAGTTTAAAATTCAGCAGCTCACATTGCAATGCGTAGTTTTTAAATCGATGCTGCGTGCAGTCCTCGAGTTCAGATTAATGCTGTTCAATTTGCAGCATTTCCGGTGGTGAAATACCCTCACCTGCTGGCTGTTAGTGCATTTGCCACATCTGATGTTTTGTGTTCATCTTATTGAGATAAAGTTTTATTCTGCCAGCTGTAATCAGAGGCATCAGATTTGGGCTGTATCAAGAAAATAAATTAAGTACAAGCTTTTAAATCTTGTACATTCAGAAAGTAACTTCCTGCAGTCTTGCTGGCTGATCCAGAATCACAGAAGCCATGCGATGATTGTGCTAATAAAAAGCCTTATTTTTAAATATTAACTTTCTTATACTCTCCACTGAAGATTGTCGGAACTCTCGGTAACTGGGTAAATCATCACCTTGACATTTTATTGAGTTGAGTCTAAGATCTTTCCATTACCATGATAGTGGGGTGTATGATTCTAATTTTTTTCTGACTATGTAACCTCAGCATTTGAAACAGCACAGTCATAAAATTTGGAGCTTGTCAAATCATATAGAGAACAAACAAGGTTAAGGCAGTGCTTTCTGTTTTCCAGATGTCGGTGAAGAAACTGCTCCTTCAAAGCGGTGACTGGCGTCAGAATTGTACAAGACTATGTCTTTGTGCAAGTATACATTAATACTGGTTGGTTCTGTAGCACTAAGTCTTGTTTTGATGCTCTGTTGGGTTCTGGTCTATTGGCCACCTGGCAAAACTCTGGCCTGTGCCATTAATGTTTATAATTTTGAGTGTTATTCTTTTTAAAGAAATAAAATACAGTTACTTTGTAGTGTATCACTCTGGCTCTCTCGACGCAAATGCATTGGGTTCAGTAGCTTGCTCTTTGTCTCATTTAGATGGTATGTTAGTTAACTACCCCTCAAACTTGCAGCTAAGTTCAGGGGAATGTAAGGGCAAGTCATTTGTCTGCAAACATTCTTAGTTTCTAGAGGATGCTGATTGCTTTCTCCTTCAAATGAACTCGCAGTTTGGTGGATGTTGGTTGTATCTCCTGGCACAATATTCTGATCCTCATAAAGTAGATCAAAATTTTTAAGAAGCTAACAGTCAAGAAACTCTGTGACTTTTACTGTTCCTGAATATTTAGAAGAGCCAGAATCTGGACCCAGTCCATACCCTACTTCTTTAAGAATGTTTTTTATTCCATATTATCCTCGCTTCTGTGTGTACTTCTTCCAAATGCTTTCTCCTCCCTTCAAGTTTTCCAACTTCCCTATTGTATGCATTTCACACCTCTCCCTACATACCACAAGTCCTGTCCAGCTGAACCTCTTTTGCATTTAATCACACTAATAACTTTAGGTGAAGAGCACAAATTGTAGAGCCCTCATTGTCTTCTCCAGTCTTTGTGTTTTTGCTTACGTCAACATATTCCCCTCAGAACTGTTCTCAGACACGTCAATCTGAGTTCTTCCCACACAGGTTTGTATATTTACATGTCTACATCAGGGAGTGAAAAACGAAGGATTCTTAGCTTACTGTGTGCAACAGTTAAAAAAGTCCCAGTGACATTGGTGACCTGGTAGGCAAGTGAAATGTGTATACATAACCCCTGAGTGAGGATTTGGACTTTAAAGGTATTTTTCACATATTTGTTGATGTCCACTGTCCATAATATTATTCTATTATTATTATTGTTCATTATTTTAAACCTTCCACATGTTAATGAACTTCAGGCTCCATAAAGAAAGTGGACTATTCTATGAACAAGCTGAGTAAAAATTGGCTTTTCAAGGAATATCAGTGAGTGAGTGTTTTAAAGTATTACTGATAAAGTTTACATATTACAACAAGCATGACATATTTCAATCTGCCAGTAGTTCAGCATATTACAACCAAGACTGCATATGTCACAGAGACTTCTTATATACAGTATACCTGAGTCAGATACATCTGCCACAATCAGAAGTTGCACAAGTGTGTAGGTGAATGGGGCTAATGGTAAATGCAAAAACTGGAGCTAACTTGTTTAATAATTGTTTCAGCTCAAAAATTGTAGTATGCAGGTCGGGCAAGGAACACTTTTAATATATGCAGTTAATCAGGGCATGTTTATTTAGGACAAATCTTAAAGAACAAAACTTTTTAACTTTACGTGGAACTTTGCCATGTATTAAACTGAATGTGCAACAGTTGAATTCATGTTTGCTTTCGGGTTTTCAAATAAATTTAAATAGCATGAAGTGCAATGTAATGTTTGTTCTTTTTTGTCACAATACCAAGTTGACATGTAGGTAATTATCACAATAGGCAACTTTAAGTAAGGGTTGAGTCAGTCACAGTTGCTCAAGGTAAAAGTTAAGTCAGCGACGACAATTTTAGCATACATAGGATGGCAACGAATCTCGTAGTCACAGTTGATAGCAGCTTGCTCGTAGTGACGGGTTATGTTTGCAAGTGTTCATATTTAGATTAATTGTGGTTTTGAAGTTCTAAATACTAATAATGCAGATGTTGTGACATTGAATAAGGAATATCAGATCTATAACAATGTAGTTAATTTAGATTAAGTGTACAAATTTTAACTTGATTTAATGTCACAATTGATAATATGAAATCGAACTTTCAATTGATCTCGTGATGTAACTTCCGCTGATTTCAGTGGTCCATGATATTTGGTGTGTTGTCCGTTTAGTTTTGTGTGATATAGTATTGGAGACCAGTCACCAAAACGGCTTCTTTATTTTCATAATAGACCTGTTCTGATGTAAAGTAAGGATTAAAATACCTTAAAAATGGCTCGATACGGGCAACGGCCTGAAAATGCTTTGAAAAGGGCTAATGGTAAGTCTGAAACATCGTGTTCCCAGCAATATGGAAGTCGAACATGCTTTGGATGAGTACCAGATTTTATAGGATACGGCTGTATGAATTAATGCGATATGTTAATTTGTGACGTATTCTTTCTGACATAGCATTAGTGACAATAAGTTGCCCAGAATTGTATTTTATTTTATATTGGACTATTTGCGTATAGTAGAAATAAGCCGATTATATAGAACATGTCATATAGGTGGTGGTTATAGACATCTTGTGATACAGTACATTATCCCTAAAGTAAGCTCGGCATGTTTTGCTATGAGGGCAGTGGCAGCACTCATGAAAACAGAAACTTTAAAATTAGTTATTTTGCTTACTTCCATTCCATCATGTCATATGGAATCATTTTTTGGGGAAATTAAACGGACAGCAAAAAATTGACAGTGAAACCACGGTTCCGGAGAATTTGACGTAAATACGTCTCTCTATTTAATTTATATTTACGTCTTTGTAATGTAAAATAGCGAAATGTAATGTAATGTTATCTTCAATGTCATCCATCTTGTTACGAAACGGATTGTTGACGGGAATAATATAACACAACAATGCCGAGTAAACAGATGACGTTTCCTAGGTAACATAACAATGCACGCAAGCTAACCACTTTTGTCGATTTGTTGATACCGATCTTACACATTTTCCTTACACTTTTTTGCTGAATGACCCTTCCATATAGACGTATTTACGTCAAAAAGTATTTTACATTTGAAAGAGGTTCATTAGAATAATGGCAGGCACTAAAAGGAGAGACTCTTGTAGTGAATCATGTAAGGTTTAATATTCTTCCACTACCCAGTGAATTCTTGCTCTCACTATTATCATTTGTAGTGGATAACACAGAAAATTTTCAAGCAAATTCAGATATCCGCAATATAAGAACAAGATACAGATACAATCTTCATGTGTCAAATTCTAACCTCAGTAAATATCAAAAAGGAGTTTACTATACCACAATTAAGTTATTCAATAATTTTGCACCTACTATCAAAAGTTTAAATCACTCCTACTCAGTAGAAAAATTTATAAATACATGTAAGTAATAATGGTGATGGTTTCTCATCAGAATGTTTTGTGTGTTCCTTTTTCCCCCACAATGAATAACAGTAATGATTAAGAATTTACTGGCAAAGGGAAGAAGTGTATTAGTTGACAACAAGACAGATTTTAATGGTTTTTATTATTGTAATGATTTTCTGTTGGTTGTTAAATATCGTTTTATGTCTCTTTCCAATTTCCTAGGGAATGCCCATCAGTGTTGTAATTTCTGGATTAACATTATTTTGTTTCAAAACTAACGAAGCCTGAATAAGAAAATGTTGTAAATGTTCATCAGGATGCTCACATGGCTGTTGAAAGTTTTAAGTTTGTTTGAGCTGTGACTACCACCACATAAATATGGTGCTAGTGTTTGCATGTTAATATTTTAGTGTTCATTAAGCGTACTGTAATTGAATTGGTCATAGTGAAGTTTTATCTCTGTCTGTTGGCAACACATGATGAACGTGTGAGAAGTTAACAATGTTGTACAGGAATTTTGCATATTTATGTTCGAAATTCTGCTAGATAAGTGTAGCTCAATATGTACTTTGCATGACAACTTTAATAGGGGATTTTCATGAGAATGTTATATGTTAAAAGCAGTAGTTGTGGAATTTTCTGCATTCCGTGTTTGCTATACTATTGGCTTGGCATGGCAAAAATACAAATCACTTAACAGTTGGTAGGTTCAGTATTTCATTAGAAGCAAACAAATGGTTTTGTAGTTGAAAGGAGTGATACTCAGTTTGCTCCACAGATGTTTCCAATATATCACATTGTATTAAAATAACACACAGTTACTTTTACAGACAAGTGAATGTGTGAAAGACAGTACCGCTATATTATAACTGGTAACATGTACAGTAGGGCACCGCATATACGGCAGGTTAGGGACCAGACCCCCGCCGAAAAGCGGATCTTTGGCTTTTTTCAATTGCAAATGCATATCAAAGCCTAATAAGATGTTTACACTGTCATATAGTATGTGTACAATAGCGCTAGGCCTAAAAAACGATATGAAAGTAAAATGAATATCAGTAGTAGCCGTAAACAGACTGAATGAGCGACGAGAAAGTGGCGCCGGATGTGCACTTCTCTGACTCACGTGGGGCATTTGCACACAATTGAAAAGCGCCATATTAGCGGATCGCCGAAAAGCGGGACCCTACTGTAGAAGCTTATTACTGATTTGTGTTCTCATTTCTAATAATTTGTTGCAGTTAGCTCTACCATTTTCCTGGAACAGGTGATTGTATAATTAAAAATAATTTTGTATGTTCTTTGTTGCAGAGTTCATAGAGGTGGGCAAACCAGCTCGTGCTTTGGACACATTGTATGAAGTTTTTCGCAATAAGAAATGGGCTTACAGCTGGAGCGAGAGTGTGCTGGAGCCGATCATGTTCAAGTACTTGGACCTGTGTGTGGAGCTGAAAAAGTCCCACATAGCCAAGGAGGGTTTGTTTCAGTACCGCAACATGTTCCAGTCGGTGAGTTGGCCCCGTATTTATTGTACTGAGCTTTTATATGTGAGCAGAGCCGTGATTTATGCAGAGTTCACATCATTCGCTATTTGTATACTGGACCGACCCTGCCTCCTTGCTACTTCCACTTTCACTTTCAAATATTTTCCCCAGGTGCCTGAAAGTGCACGTGAATCTGAAGCTGAAACCTGTGAGGTTTGCCTTTGCGTTAACATGTGGCTACAATATGGAAGATTCCCATGTCATGGGGCATTGGGATTTTTCGTGGTATTTCTCAGACTTTCCAAATGATGTATATAGTCCCTTGTATTAGGCTGTAATCCTGCATTTCATGTAGTACTAAGAAACTTCAGAGTTGCATGAAGTGTCATAAATTATTAATCCATTAGTTCGTTGCATACAAACCAGGTGAACCCAGTCAGCATTTTTAGTTTTCATGCACCAAAGAAAAGTTGCATTCTTTGAGCCTGTGTAACTGCTTGAAAAGTATACATAAAAAATGAAAAGAGTTGGATTGTGAGTGGAAAGTGTTTAAGCTACACACATCTTGACAACTTCAAGTATAAATTTCTTCTGGGGGATCCTTGGTATGGTATGTGGATGTGCGATGAAGTTCGCTTTTTCATGTTTGTGCTGGTGTAGGTGAACGTCTCTTCATTGGAGAACGTTATACGTGGCTACTTGAGGACGGCTGAAGAGAGAACAGAGTCTGCGCGTGAGCAATCACAGCAGGCCGTGATTGATATCGACGACCTAGACATGCTGGCCACCCCTGAGAGCATCCTCCTGAGGTGAGTTCTCAGTTGAAGGCTGAGTGGCCATTTCATTTGGTTTGTGTGATCTGGTTGAAGTGTAGAACAGAGCCCAAATTTCCTAGTATATAACTAGACGTACATGCATATGGGAAAAGTACCTTATGCCATAAGCCACCGTATTGCAGGAGATGCTTCATTTATTCCAAACCCTTACAAGTCTACAATGTCAACAGATTTGTTATGGAATTCTTCTCGAATGCCAGTACTTTCTTTTTTAACTTCTAGTTAATGTGTGTTCTGCTGGATTTCTCCTTTTTTGGGGGTGAGATTCTTACTGCATGAGGTTTACAGGTATCCAAGTTTTTGTGTGGTCTTATTTATCATATTTTTTCTGCTGTGTTGTAGATTCATTATTCCTACCTTTAACGGACGTAGGTCAGTCAGTGTAGTGCCCAACTATGGACTGGATGACCAGGGTTTGATTCCTGCCAGGGACACATGATTTTCCTCTTGGCTACCAAATCCAACCCAGGTCTCGGACCCACCCAGCCTCCCATCCAGTTGGTAGCTCAGGTCCTTTTCTTGGGGGTAAAACAACCAGGGCATAAATTTACCACTATCCCAGCAGTTGAATATGTTGCAGTGCTGTAAGTGGGGAGGATGCCCAGGACCGCAGTGACCGCACGATTCTCACTCCGTGGGTCAAGTTTCTTTGGGAGTCATACTGTCAGTGTTTGGAGCTGCTGCGCACTAATGCGCATGTGGAGACCCTGTATCATGACATAGCCCGCATGGTAAGTGTGCTCAAAGGAACTGCTGTAAACATAAATTATTATGTCCACAATTAAACACCTTTTTCACATGCAACTCTTTGGGTGGTGCTTCGGTGGAAACTGAGAAATGTTGCTATGTACCATTTTGTGTGGTTACAGGCGTTCTCCTTCTGCTTGAAGTATAACCGCAAGACAGAGTTTCGGAAGCTGTGCGACAAGCTACGCAAACACTTGGAGGACATCGGCAAGCTGCCTGCGCAGACGGCCAACGTGAGCATTCATAAGCCTGAGACGCAGCAACTCAACCTGGACACACGCCTTGTGCTGTTGGACTCGGCCATACAGATGGAGCTGTGGCAGGTACGAGCATACTTCAGCCACATGTTTCATGCTAAATCATGCCAGTTTCTGTTTGGTAGAGGTGGACATTTTTAGCCCCTGCACATCTGTTCATGAAATTTAATTTTCACTTCCATGATGGCAATTCACAGGATTTTGAGGTGATTAACATGTGTGATGTTTGTTATTGAATGGGGTTGTAGCATTGCCAGAGATCATGTCCGACACTTTGTCAATCGGTGAGATTCTTCTGGTATGCAAGAGCTGGCTCTGAATGGAAAATGTTCATCCCAAATGAAAGATCATTCAAACTTTTTCAAGGCCAAGACAAGATACAAATAGAATATGCTTGGGTTTTCATGCAAGGATACAGAAAGAATGAAGTTCTTGGTATTGATGTCAAGTACCACTCCAAGCCATTACAAATTGTATTCACCGCATTTAAAAAAAGATCTCAAACAGGTTTACAGAATTGCAGTGGGTGACTGCTATAGCAGTCTGGAGCTATTTGGTTTACTATTCTAACTTGAAAGAAATCAGTAGGAAAGGAGATATCGTGGGAAGGAAACTGAAGGAAGGAGAAGTGGCAGCCCCCTTCAGAAGAAAGCTAAAGGCTCTGAAATGGAAGGATAAGAGATGTTTCCGTGCTGAGCAGCATACATAATGAAGAAATGCAAATTGTGCGTGACAAGAAAGGTAGAGAGAAGCAAAAGCCGAAAGTGAGTAATTGTCTGCAGTAGCAACTCCGTCAGAGGGAAAGTACTGAAAGTTATGCCAAGTGCTTCCATATCCCTTTTACTTCATTTATTGATCCAGCTGTCATTTGTCATCTTATAGTCTGAGGTACAGACAGCATCATTAAATAAATCACAAATCCAGTTGCTCATCCCATCTGTACCTTCCGTGCGCAACGTAAATTTGTGGCTTTAGGTCTCTCGCTTCTCGCAGCTAATGCTGTCCACTGCGGTAAAGAAATGCGGTCGAAACTGTCTTTTTAATTTGGGGCCAGACTCCTCCCTCTTTAAACAGTTCCTCATCTGATCTCTGTTGGCATTACCTTTGACTTAATGCAACACAAGGCCTCCATTCGATATACGCCACTGCACTGTCACCAGGTGTTGGCCACCTCCTGCTCACGATATGTGTTGCAGTGCTTCCAGTTTTGCAACCCTCCAGTCACTGTGGGCCACGTCCATCCAGGCTGAAACTTCTGCTTTGACTTAGTTTTTCAGACAGAAGGAACAAATTCTTATTTTATTGAAGCAGCTTCTGTATAGGATTGGTGCTCACCTTGTCACAGGAGGCATACAAAGCCATTGAGGACATTCATGGGCTGATGAACCTGTCGAAGAAGCTGCCAGTTCCGAAGACCATGGCAAACTACTATCAGAAGCTGGCCATGGTGTTCTGGAAAGCTGGCAATTACCTGTTCCATGCTGCTGCCCTCTTCAAGCTGTTCCAGCTCTCAAAGGAGATGAAGAAGAACATCACATCTGAAGAACTGCAAAGGTGAGCACTTCATCAGATATTACCTGCTAAGATCACAAGTTCACACGAAGAAAAATCAACTTCCATTTCATAAAACACAACAGAGTATTTAACTTACGAAAATTGACAATACCAATTGTATATTTTTAGTATTTTGTGGTAGCTCCCTCTTTAGTGAGTTAATTTCCAGCACAGAGTGGTTTTATGGGATCTGATTGTTATTTCGCAGGATGGCATGCCGGGTGCTTCTCTCCACCTTGTCCATCCCACTTCCATCTGCTCACCCAGAGTTTGATAGATTTATCGAGACAGACAAGAGTCCCTTGGAGAAGGCTCAACGCTTGGCTGTTCTGCTTGGACTATCGCAGCCTCCGACCAGAGCGTCACTTTTGAAAGACATTGTGAGTTGAGAAATCTGATATTTTCTGTATCAGACTAAATATAAGCACATGTGTATCACAGTCCAGTGATGACTCTTCTGAATAACTGCGTATAAGCCATACCTTGGCTTTCGAAGCACTTATTTTGGGAAACGATGTGACTTGTATTAATTAACCACACGTTCAATTTTAGGTGTTCAAGGGGGAGAGAGATGTAAAATGGTAGGCAGATTACCATAATGCAGTGTTCTTAGATCACTTCTGAAGCTTGAAATGTATATACAGTAGGGCCCCGCCTTTCGACGATCTGCTAATACGGCGCTTTTCAATTGCGTGCAAATGCCCCACGCGCTCAACAGCTGAGTTAGAGAAGTGCGTCCGGCGCCATTTTCTCGTCGCTCATTCTGTCTGTTTACGGCTACTACTGATATTCATTTTACTTTCATATCGTTTTTTAGGCCTAGCACTATTGTGCACATACTATATGACAGTGTAAACATCTTATTAGGCTTTGATATTCATTTGCAATTGAAAAAAGGCAAAGGTCCACTTTTCAGAGGGCGGGTCTGGTCCCTAACCTGCTGTATATGCGGTGCCCTACTGTATTTTAGTTGATGTACTCTGCATTTAGTCATTGCTCGTCTTGAACATGTTCAGCCTACATCTCATTTGCTCACCGAGACTCTTGGCTTGCGACGGTTAACTTGCTTGTATTTAAGTATGAGGTTTCTCATTCTGCCATTCAACTGCAGGTGCGTGTGAACGTGGTGTCATTGGCATCGCCTCGTCTGCAGGAGCTGTATACGTGGCTGGAGGTAGAGTTCCACCCCCTGCAACTGTGTTCACGTGTGCATAGTGCCGTAGAGGAGCTGCGTGCAGATGAGAGCTCGCTCCAGCAGTATGTGCCTGCACTTCAGGATGTGACACTTGTGCGACTCATCAGACAAGTGTCTCAGGTCTACCAGACAATTGAGATCGCCCGCCTTCTGGAGCTTGCGCGCTTTGCATCTGCATTCCACCTCGAGCGCCTGCTGGTGGACTGTGTGCGCCACAATGATATGCAGGTCACAGAAATGTTACTGTTAATTTTGACAGCTGTTCCATTGCCCTATCACACTGGTTGTCAGATACAAACAAGATGAGTAATTTAGACGTATCTGAAATTTGTTCTGGCCCAGTGTTCTGTTTGCTCTCTTATACCCTTCCTTCCCCCCCTTTTCTCTCCCTCTCTTCCCCCCCATTATTGTGGTAATGTTGCATTGCATAGCATGGAAAAGCTACCGACTTTCAATTCTTCTATGTGCAACGGAAGGAAGAGGGGCTGTGTATATGTATATCTAGAGACTTATGGGGTGAAGGAGGAAGGAGGAAAGATAGCGTCTGCCTTTAACAATCCAGACTTACTGCATTCCTTGCAAGTCTCAAGATTACAGTCGTGGACTGTATTATGAGATGTATTACGCCGCTCCTCAGACCCCAGTGTGTCTTTAGATAAGCTTCAACATATGCAGTTGATAAAGCCTTGTAAAATAATGAGTGAGAAGGAAAGGTAATTGTGGCCTCTTACAGATCCGAATCGACCATGGGGCCAAGTGCATCCATTTTGGCATGGATTTATCAGAGTCACAGCGGGAGGACAAGCCAGAGGGCCCTACACTGCAGAGCATGCCCAGCGAGCAGGTCCGAAACCAGCTGGTCAATATGGCCACAGTTCTCCATCGTGCCATGGCTACAATCAACCCAAACAAGAAAAGAGTGGGTATCGTACTGCATCCTTGCTCAACATGTTGTATCTTCATTTACAGGTTAGGTTGCTAGTAGTGCGTAGGAGGATTGGTGCCTCTCACAGCAGTGTGCAGTGATGAGTGAGATCTTCAACACGAATATTTTTCTGGGTGTGACAAGCATGGGGGAGTCTCATATTCCTTCATAACGTTTTATGAATAGTTCTGGACAGAAACAGCTTTCAAGGTGTAGCGAGAAGAGTAGTATGAAAACAGACATTGGGCTGGCAAGTGTGATGAATTTTGAAGATAATTTTATCAGGATGATTGTTCCAGTGCTGTTTGTAGATCTAAAATTATGTAATTTTTCTGTGTTTTGTTTAGCTGAAAAATACTCCTCAGCACTTTTGTTTTCAAACCACCCTTTATCTGTTTTTCCATAAATGAGATGGGCCAAGTTTTTCACCCATACAGAATAAGAGGTTGATTAACAGTCATTACTATTTGTTAAGTTTGTTCCTTGCCAGCACAATGAAGGCCAGTGACTTTGTATGGGGAAATCATCATCAAGTGATTGTTAATGTTTATACTCAGTGATGTCTGTTGTGTGCACAGCTGGAGCGGGAGAAGCTGCGTGTGCAGATGGTGATGCAGTATCAGGAGACGAAGTCCCAGGAACACCATAGCATCCTGGCACGTCATAAGATCATTGAGGACCGGAAAGAGTATTTAGAGAGGCTGAACACCGTGCGGGTGGGTACAGAGAGGCTTAGTGTTGAAGACCCTGGCCTCCTTCAGTACACTACCTAGAAATGGGCACAACATTTTTTTTCAGTTCATTCTTCTTATACAGATGACTTTTCTCACACAGGAATGTATCTTTGACTTCAGAAAATTTTCAGAGAAATCACTTGGTACAGAGCAATAGCGTATTGTTATGGAGTTTTGCAAATTTGATCTGACATATTTTTCAGGCCACTTATTTTAAAGATTAATTTTTACTGTGTAGTTATAAATATTGTGACATTGTGTGTTTCAGGAAGAGGAGGAGGCACGGAGACAGGAGGAGCAGGCCCGCCAACAGATGTTGCAAGAGCAGAAGCGCCTGGAGCTGGAGCGGGAAGAACGTGAGCGCAAACGTCAGGAGAACGAGATCCAACAGATAAAGGACCGACATCTCAAGGAGAAAATGCAGCAGATATCACAGACATCTCATGGGCAGAAGATTCTGAAGAAGTTGAATGAGGACGTAGGTCACCAGAGCTTTATCGCCTTGCTTTTTTTTATCCTTTCAGTGTGTGCCACCGAGAGTTTTGTAGCTACTGGATTTTGCAACTGTTTGTGTGTAAGGTTGGATCCTATTGAGGCTTTTTCTTGGCTTCATGAGCTTGTCTTGTTATTTGTCTGTCGTAAAATAATGGATTCTTTTGTGTCCCACTGCAATAGACTCTCCGTCATGTGGGGTTTCACATTGTAATATAAAGAGAATGAGGAAATACTCCTGTTTCTGTAGTCTAGAAACATTTCACAGTAATTCTACTGAAAAGAGTTTGTCTATTTGCTGATGTTGGGATATGTGATGTCTTGTTGTAAGTTATAAAACAAGAAACATAACACAACAAGACAGCTCTAATACCCACTACTAATAACAGAAACTTGACGTCTTCATAAAACTTGTGCGCTGTTATGAGGGCACCCATTTTTTAGATAATTAATTTGTAAAAAAATTATCTTATATCCATTGTTTTCTTTGGAGCATGTTTTCTCGTCGCATAAAAAAGTCTATGAAAGAATAAATGCATCATTGCATTCCATATCTTTTTTTAAATATTTTCCTGTTTGGTGTGCTAGTGTTCTGTTCATAACACACGACCTAGAAGGGTCATTTCACATTTCTTTTCTGATGCCTGTTCTCATCGAGAGAAAGTACATTGGTGTGTGTTATTATTTGTCATCTAGGATATCAAAGATGCTGAACAGATTGCTGCCCGAGAAGCGGAGGAACTGCAGAAGGAACGGCGGGAGTTGTTACAGAAACTGAAGTCGCAAGAGAAGAAGGTGGATTATTTTGAAAGAGCCAAGCGCCTAGAGGAAATACCACTTTTGCAGAAGGCGTTTGAGGAAAAGCAGGTATGACGAGGAACAAATACGGTGTTGGTGATCGCTCATCAGACATGAAGCAGTGACCTTGCAGTAATAGGTTTGTTTTCTGTTACGATTTATTTATTCATTTAAAGGTTCAGGACCGCAAATTCTGGGAACAGCTCGAGTCTGAACGCATCCAAGAGGCGGTGGCTGAGCGGGAAGTGGCTGTTCAGCATCGTGTGCGTCTCGCCCGCATGAAGGCAGACAAAGACATGTTCCTGGAGAAATTGAAGACAGAGCGCAAGACGGTCTATCAGGTGAGGCTGGCTTCGTGTCATCTGGGCTGTGAATGCCATAATTTCATTTTCAGTGTTCGGTTCATGATGTTACAATTTCAGTATCTCCATGACTCTTTATAACAAGCATGAATCATGTTTAGAATTGTTCTTACTTCTTCATAGTGCACAGTAAGGAGCAGTTCGGTATTCTCGTACTGTTGCAGCCAGTTTTCCAGTGTTGTCATAACACAAAGCTTGCAGCACCAAACATGTAAAATGAAGCGAACGAGGTATTGAGAAAGATTTTCAGTTTGTGAGTCATATGATGTTAGCTTAAAAATTAAGTAGATGTTGATAATCATTATCTGTTGATATTTCCATCATTGTTGGTCTTTTAATCACAAAATTTGCTCTGTTCTCTCTTGAGCACGTCTGCTCTTATCATACTTTCTCTTAAATGTCTTTTCTTACTTGGTGTCTGAAGTAATCATTGATTTCGTGGTAGGTAGGATATTTTATGGTTACCTTTGTGTTGATTAGGATTTGTAAATTAACCACTGATGGGATAAGTAGGTCTTTCCATTGTGCAGCTGAAATGAGAAAGTGAGCTTTGTTTGATTTCCCCTCTCCAATCATGTGGGCCCACACCGAGCAGGAATTGAGGCTGGTTAATTGTGGAACATTTAGCTTTCCTGATGCTTACTCTTGCATGTGTGCATAGGAAAAAGTAAATGAATTTGAGAAGGTGCTAGAGGAGGAACGTAAGAAGCGTCTGGCAGAGAGGAAAGTGCGCCGCAAAGAGGAGATGAGGGCCAAGTGGCTGAAGGAGCGGGAGGAGGAAGAAGAAAGGAAGCGGGAGGAAGAGCAGAGGCTACAGGAAGAGGAGGCTCGAAGGAAACAGGAGGAGGAGGAGCAGAAAAGGAAGATTCGCAAGGAAATCGAGGCTGAGGAATACAGGTGCGTATAGTAGGCAGACAAGGCGGTCCCTTCTCTTTGCTAGACATGCCAGTGATTGAAGATGAATTGTCAACTTCCTTTATCCTCCAAAAGAAGTGATAGCTTCCCAGTATGTGCACATGTCTAGGGTGATTCAGGGGCACTAGTGTTGCTTGAATATAGAAAAAGTGTCAGTTGCATGACATTGTACCAAGTTGTGTTGACACTGGCCACTTTGGTTTTGCACTCCGTGTAATTAATCAAGTCTCAAACAACAAGGCTGTGGATTTATGATGAGTGATGCTGCGGATATCTGATCCATTAAGATGATGGCCAAACTGAGATCCATGGCACTTTGCTTATGATAATTGCTGCCAAGTGTTGCATTTTCCATATTGACCTGTACTCCATTATACAATGTACTGATTGCAGTATATGTCACTACGCTTACACAAGAATTGTCTCCCAGGGCTAAGGGGCAGCACTTTTAGGTTTAGTTTTAAACCAGCTTGAGATGGTAACACTGTTCAGGAAGCAGAAAGAGGTGTTGGATCGCCAGGCGGAGCAGGCTCGTAAGCGTGAACGGGAGGCGGAGGAGAAGAGAATTGAGCAAGAACGAACAACAGTGAGCAACAATTGGCGACGGGGCACAGCGGGGGCAGTGCCACTTCCGCCCTCACAGTTACGGTCTGAACGTGATGCAGACCGTGATGCAACAGATGGCCCGCGGAAGGATCGGGATGGGGACTGGCGCGGCAAGAATTCAGTGCCATCGCCAGCCCCTGCCATAAATCGGGATGAACCACCTCCGCGCTCCAAACCAGAGGCTTGGAGACCCTCCGGTGTGTTTTCAAGTAGATTTGTTTTCAAATATGCATGCTCAAATTGTGTAGGCATTTTCATCAAACACCAAAAACATTGTAGATTTAGGCCTTTGTTTATGACATTGTAGTCAGTGCTTGGGAGAAATATATTCTGTCCATCTTGAAGATGTTCTCTGATACATTCATAGGCACCTACAGTGCTAACACTATGGTATAGATAGAAATTAAAATAGCATGTAATATTTCAGTGGAATTGTAGATACATTTTAGTGAAGACTTACCAAATGAGGAACTTTTCAGACAGGAAAGTTCAGGAAGATGATTCTCTTTTGATCTCAAGCAGAGTACACGAATATGTATATATTGATACAATTTTGTGCAACAAGCCATGACAGTTGTTGAGAATGAGTACCCTGATGACCTGTGTTGATGTTAAAAGGGAAGAAGCAATTGTCACAAGTTATTAATTGGTTGTTACAGCACGTTTGCGCGAGTCTGACGGCAAGCCGGCAGATGCCTGGAGACGGGTTCCTGATGCTGAACGTGACTCCAAAGACAAGAGCACACTCGAACGTGACAGGGACAACCGGGATGTCCGAGATTCCAGGGACGGCAGAGATGTCCGAGATTCAAGGGATGTCGGGGACTCCAGCGATGTTCAAGATTCAAAGGATAACAGGGAGGTGCGAGAGTCAAAGGATGGCAGAGAAATGCGAGATTCAAAGGATAACAGGGAGGTGCGAGAGTCAAAGGATGGCAGAGAAATGCGAGACTCCAGGGACCGAGGAGGTTATGACAGAGACATCAGGGATCGAGCCTCAGACAGGGACAGAGGTTTTGATCGCTTTGAAAGAGACAGAGGCAGTTATGAAAAAGACCGAGGATTTGATCGTGATCGTGAGAGAGGAACTGGCAATGTGAGTACCAAACCATTTTATAAATATTCACTAATTGTTCTTTGTTGTACCTTAGCCCTAGAACATGTTAAGATCTTGCGTCTCTCTTGCTTTGAAGCGTGGCATGTTCGTACTTTTATATATAGACGTGCGCGTACACAAAAAATACCTTAGTTTGTCTGTACTATCTCTCATACATGGTACTGTGTACTTCCTAAAGCAAATTTGATTTTTCATAGAGAATAGGTGTGTGTGGTGTTACAGCAGGTGCATCAGGATAAATGTTTGCTCTCCTCTGTTTCAATGCGACTCGATTTGTTGATGTCTGTTTATAAACAGGGCAAACTTTGTGTTCTTTGATAACTTTTTGTTATTGTTGCAGATGGGAAGCAGCTGGAGGAACAAACCACCTGAGCAAGAGCCGGACGATGACCATCGGGGCATGAGGTGGTGTAGCCTTTACAGTTCACTTCTATCTTTCTATATTTCTTTGTACTGTAGGACTTCAGTTCATGCTTAAGTTGAAATGTAATTCACTATAAAAGTGTAAGAAATTTTGGGTCTTTCTCACTTATGTTTTGTGAAGTACAAAGTGTGAATGGAGAAGACTGAAATTCCAGTTATTGTAAGAGAATTTATATTTCTGTGCTTTTTCTTGTTCCTCTTTGTTCATAAATGTAGTTCACAGGGATGCCAACCTCAGGAAGCAGTGTTGATTAATAGGGTTTCCTTCACAGGCGAGATGACAAGAGGCCTTTGGCCCTTGTAAACCGTAAAGAAGATCGTGGATCATCTGGCAGTTCAGACTGGCGCAAAGATGCGTCTGAGAAACGGCCCACTGAGTCGTCAGGCCCTCGCCGAGGTCTTGGAGATGACCGCAGACGAATGGATGACCGTGGGCGAGGAGAACGTAATATGGGTCCCCGAGAGAACAGACGTAAGTAACAACAGCTGGACTGTATCATAGTCCCTCTACTTTATGGTGACTAGTGATCAGGTCTATGCTATATTGTGCTTTCTCCTGCCACTCGGAGATTACCTCCCCTTCTCTTTCTGACAAGCGAGACAGTAATGGGAATGTAGTTATAATTTACTTCAGTAAGTCAGTAAACAAACTGGGCTAATGCCAAGAAATTGTAAAATTCTTAGTGTTTTTTCAAAAGACCACACAGTGTCATGACTCAGAAGATCAAACACTGGGATTCTGTTATAGCCCGTGCATCAGAGCAGCCTCCAGTGGAGGACGGTGGTGACGATGGGAACTGGCAGAGAGTGAGCCGTCGCTAGTCACACAACCAGTAGGTGAATATTGCTTGTATTTCTTATATAAAAGTTATTTGTGTTGTGTGCAGAGGTGTGGGAGGTCTGTAACTGCACACCCATTTGTTTGGGAATAAAGATGGGTCTCCATGCTGTTGCTGTTCTCTGTCAGATTCGGTATTTCCAATTCTCTTTCTGCCACACTCAGCAGGTCTGTATTTTCCCACGCCACATGTAAATGTTTCCATGCGTTACAATGTATCTTTGCTGAATGTTTTCTGGGCATCATGTGTTAAAATTATTTCACAATATATGCGTAATACACTGAGGCACTGCCTATAACGAGAACTTTATTATAGTGAACAAGCTATTGGATACCTTCCATTTCCTAACAAGTCATGGCCTTTGTTCTGTAACATTTTGAACCAACTGTACTTAACAGTTTTCTTTCTGAAGATGTTTGCAACTAATGGTTGATTGTGCCATGAACTTAACACACTGCGCCTCTGTGGTCTAGAAGAACAACGTCCCAAATGTCTCATGTTACCCCTCCATAGTTTAGCCAGTAAGAGATGTGCGTCATGTGATGCCTCTGGCTTGGCCCACATTTTCATTTTCTCCTGCCTGGATGGTTCACATCTTGCCAGTTGGTCGTACCACTCTTTGGTATTGTGCCAGTAACTATCCTACAGTCTGACGTGTGCTACAGTCTGTGTGGCATTCTGACAGCTGTAGGCAGTAAGTGGTGGTAGCTCCAAGTTTCAGAGAAGGAAACGTAACTAGTGTAAAGCACATGTTTAAATGATCTGCGTAGGCTAGTGATTAAAATTACTATGTTGCAACAGAGCAGGTACTGGGTACTGATCGCATTTGGTGTCTGAAACTGCATTTTAATGCACATCACAGCAGAGGTGTTTAGAAATGCTTGTTTCTTTCAGTGTCAATTAGCTAGTTAACAGGAACTGAAAATTTTGTTGTGATTTTGAGTTGTTTTAATGTTGAGACGTATTCAGCTGTAATTATGGAAAGAAACCGAAATTCTTAGAGTCCGTCAGGAAGTTTGAAGTAAAACCTAACAACTAAGAAATAAAATAAGAAAAAGAAGTTTTATGTAATTTATTACAAATTAAAAAATACATGAAAAATTTCAATTGAACAGTTACCTTATGTAACTGATGCTGGGTAATGTGTCCATTTTCAAGTCAGTGCCCCTCCATTAGCAGGTTCATTTACTGTAACAGTCTGGATTTATGTCACCATTTATACCACCAAGTAACGATCCATCATCCTCCCCGAGGTGCTGTATGCAGTGGATTTTCTTTTTAAAGCCTGAATAGGTTTTATTTGTTTTGCAGCAGTCACCAGCATAAAGTAATTTTACAACTGAATATTCCTGGGAGTTGTCTGTATAGCCAGTATAAACAAAATGGCACACTAATGTATCAGACTTGATTGAAATGCTCAACGGTGCATTCATGTTGCCACAGATGGTGGCTAGTGGGGGTTGTACTTTACCAGGGGAGGATTCCCTTTGGGATTACATAGCGAATTTCTGTCAATATGCTTTCCTGGGTGGTGGTGTACGGACGGCATGAAATTGAGGTTTGACTGCTCTTCATTATTAAGTATTTTAGTGTTGCTAGCTATTATTTATAAAATCAGTAGCATATGTTTATTATTATCTTATATTTAAATTGGAAGTAAAATTACTTACAGAGGCTGCAGTTTATCAACCACTGCCCTTGAACATACAAACTAATGGGAGAAAGCGCTTTGAAGAAATAAGAGTTGTGATTGGTTTTAACTGGCTTAAGTAATCATCTTCTGGGTTCCATAACTGGTAGGGAATAGCTTGACCACCTGAGCAACTATCAGTTTCTAAAGTATCCGCTTAGACAAGTTTGTTAAAAAGTACATTTGCTTCAAGTCTATTGAAGTGTATGATGGTAATTCAAATCGAAACTAGCTATTCGGTAACCACTTCCAAGGTACAGTGGTGCAGTAAAAGGGTAGGAACTGAGAACTGTCTGGTAAGTCATGGTATATGTGAAAAAGTTTACATTAAACACAGCAGGTATTTTAATTAACCCTGCTTTGCGAACACTTCACTGAAAGCTCACTGATTCGTTGGTTTCACAAGACTTGTGTGCAACATACACATTCAGTTGTTCTTCGTACTAATACAACATGATGGCACCGTTGGACTTCTCTTCCATCACTGGCTGTGGTGTCGTCTTCTCACGAGCCTCATGTGTGCCGATGTAGATGGCAGTAATGTTGATGACGTGCACCACTACTGCCCCCACCACAAGCCTGTGAAAATCATCACAGGTAAGAGGATGTTTTGGTAATAGTTCCCAGCAAATGTCACCTCAACAAATACAATAAAATGTGGAAGTTGTGCAGTGTCCAGTATATATATGAACAGAACTTCACACAGAGGCATCACTTGTCTTATGCCTCATTATATATAACATAAGACAAGTTCTGTGGCTCCAACCTGTATGGTGACGAACTGTACAGTGATCCATTTCCATTTCATGTTACTTGTATTATACAAGAAATATCCATCATAAAAGCTGCATTTTTGCAGAGATTGCTGCTGCACAACATTTCAGGATCCTACCCTAACTGTAATACAAAAAGAAAATACAGTCCATATGTTACGGAACTCACCAGAAAGAATAGCCATAGTGTGCCATGTTGGCAGAGCTCCACATGTTGTCTCGGTCCTCTCGACTCATCACGTTGTGCTGCAGCTTCTGGTAGAACTGCACAGCCCAGAGACTGACTGCGCACATGTCAAAGAACACTGTGCACAAACCAGTATATTCATATCTCAAGTTGCATTGATCTGACAAACTAAAATATTTCCTGTGCACAATATTCTGGTACTTTCAATTTCTCTTAAGAACATTACAGTATCCAACATGTTTTATCATCTGTGTAGCTTTGTGGTATTTGCATGGTATTTTACAGAAAACATGAAATATTATCATTAACTATGATGTCGGCTGAATAGAATGTATCATCTCTTCAACCATGGACTACATCGTTGATAATGCTGTTATGAATCAAACACAAAGGCTGAAGTTACATCAGTGAAAATATGAAAATGATCCTCATCTGCTGCTGCTGCATGCATAGTTAAAGTTCCTCAGTGTGCACTCACTTGCCAGAGAGTTCCACAAATAGAGTCCTGGAACTCCAGTAACTGTTCCAATAGGGGTCGTGGCAGTGTTGATTACAGCAAAAATAGCAGACAGACCAGCAAATAGCAGGGCTCCTGCTATGCAGGCGATTGCAGCAACCCACAGCCCATAGAGGAGGAACTCGTGGTCTGTTCGCATCAACTCGAGCACTGCAATTAATTAGTTTCATGTTATATGGCAGCAGGTGTTTTACGACCAAAGTTTGTTGCTCTTATTCTTTCCCCCCATCCAAACTTTAATTAGTGCCCTTGATGTCTACTGTAATTTCTGAATTTCCCATTTATTCATTTCATTTATTTTCAGAAGAAAAATGTCAACATAAAATATTTGGACAATATAGTATAATAGTGCATGATATTTCAGGTCACCACATCAAAGCCATTCAAATATGGGATGGTTACACATCGGACATCTTTCCAGGACAACCCTCAATCTCATGAACATGGTATGAACACATCCACTCATCACCCTGATGATGCAGGCAGTACCTGTGAAACACTGGTAACTTTCTACCACACTATACTGTGCCATGAGGACCTGTAATCTCAGAATTCATGGTCCAACACAACTCAAACTGTCAGTTTTGTCAAGTAGGTTGGAAATACAAAGGTGTGGTTATCCTATTTTAAGTTATTAGGACTGATGACCCAAGACAGATTAAAATTACCCTGAACTTGGGATTGGTGACAATGGGCCTATGGCGACCCTTCAGTGGATGTTAGACCTGTGGCCAAATGACCTTGAGCTGAGTGGATGTACACATAGGCTAAGTTCACTGTGGAGGCAAAATTACTGTAATTTGGACACAGTTTGTGCTTAAATACGACCGATTTTACTTTCTAACATTTAATGTGGGGTAGTCTGCTTGATATTTGTTGCAGAACTGTCACATACAAAATAATGTTTCCACATTTCTTTTGTTTTTACTTAAGGACGCGAAATAAATGGGTTGAACTGTGCAGTGGGCATACTAATGTTATCTTAATTACAAATACTGATGCCTTTGTTTCAATAATAATTTATTTTTTACGTTATCGCCTGAAATGTTGCTGGCGTTTACATCCACTCTCCACGGGATCCTATCGAATTCCTTCTTCATTGTTGACGGTTTCAGATAAAAGTACAGGTGTCTGGCACGCGAGACCCTGGGCAGTCAATCCTTCGCCGTCCTTGATCAAAGAAATCGGGCCAAATTCATATTCGTCATCGTGAGAACCTCAGTTCTCACCGGAATTATAAGTGTTATTTTGTACTGAGAACATTCGTAGAAGGTATCGTTCAACCAAGACAAATGACACATTAATGTGCCGAAACCTGTGACACCAATAGGCCTACCGGTCTGACTACAAATGTTATTAAGCAAACGCACTGGCTGGAAAAGTGGCACAAAAAAGAGGAGACGATGAACAGGAAAGTGTAGCGTTGGTAGCACTGGAGCAGGAAGCGAAACAAGTGGAGCGTGTCTTCCTTCCAGTTAGTTGCTCAGTGGTACGGACAATCTCGTTTCGAGATTTCAACAAGAGGAAAGCATTTTGTAAAGACGTTTTAACGATCGCTTAAAAATGTTCTGCATCATGAGTAGCATACATCAAAGGACGAAGATATGAGGTTCTCACGACGGCGAGAATGAAGATGGCTGTCTTCTGTGTTTTTACATCCTGTAGCAATTTACCGACGTCTCAGAGACAATTGCTGCCTCCATCAACAGGGTGATGATAGAGGCAGAACACATTGTTATTGGACTTAATAACTCGAAAAACCAAAATACGCGAACCCCTAGTAAAAATTTCTTTTGCCATTATATATTATCCACACACAATTTCCCGTCTGAAACGCAGGCGTAAGCCATGCAAATGTAGCAGCACGAAACGCATCGTGAATTTGCCTCAAATTATGTCTGCACACAGCAGTGGCTTCCCCCCCCCCCTTCTTCATAGTGTGACAGGGGACCTTGGCACAGTTATACAGTAGTCCCAAAAGTATGTATACATAGTACCAACTATGGTGGTCGCTTGTCTGTCAGTTGCTCACCGCTGTCAACAGTGCCGCCAAGCTAACTGTGGTCATTTGGAACACCTGCGCTAGATTCTAAAATGCTGCATGCAGTATGTAATGCCTTGGTTCGTTACAATGTATTCATTTTGCTCATTAAATGTGTGTTTACATCTTTCTGGGACGCCGTGTATGTACAGCAGCCAATCGCAGGCGCCCATGACGATTCGCGTCGACAGAATAAAGTTATAACGCAGGCTTTATGTAGATTTAGCGATTCAAAGCTTTATCTGCGTGGGGTATAGGCATGAGTTACTCAGTCACTCTAATCCAGATACACAGACTACTGGGCAGGGCAAAGTCAGGCACAGAAAACAGAAGAGGAAAAACGGACTTGGCACTGATCGATAAACCAACAAACAGCTTCCTTTGCAGAAGCAGTGCCGCGGTTAATTACCGTCCCTGGGTTCGGTTGGGGTCGCTCACGGAATATGCAGTGTTACTTTTGACCCACTCCAACGTCACCACGACACATTTCACAGTATCAATGAGAATTTTACATTTTGCTGATGTTCCACCAAAACGTAAAATTGTCATTGATGTTTCCTGTAATGAAATATTATTGGGCTGATGTAGATATCAAATTTCACGCAAATTGTTCCCGTAACTTTGCTTTTTGTTCGCCACTAAAACTCTGTAGTGTATTTTTACTTGTGTGTTTATATCAAAATAGTAATACAACAGTCGGAGCTCGTGGTTTTCGTCGGTCTCTCCAGAGTGCCTCAACTTAACGATGGGCAGGTTTTACTAACGAGTGTGTCCAACTCACCGCTGACGTCATACGTCCTCCAGCCATAGGCCACGTTCAACTCCTTCTTCCCATCGAACAGTCCGAAGTGGATTCTTCCATCCGATTCCTCCGGGTTCGAGACCCGACGGGCACGTGCTACAATCCAAAACTTGGTTCCCAGTGCTGCCACCACCAGCGCTATTCCCAGACACGACCCCAAAAACGTCACGAAAATCATCCCCCGCCTGAACAGATTCATATTCATACACACAGTTGCACAATTGTCACATAGTTGCTATGGCGACCTACATGGTCGTCTTGCCTCTTGTCCGAGCATTAAGGTCTCCGAAAATGAGCGTAACCATGGCAATCAGCAGGCTCCACGTCGACCTAACGAACATTCAACACGAAACAACTGGCTGGAACTGAGTCAGTGGTGAGGGCATGCCTATAGAGCGCGGCACACAACCAGTCGATAGTTGGTCCGTTACTACTCACCCCCTTGGTATTCACAGCGCGTAACACACCGGAATAGTTCACGTAAAAACCTTTTGGAGAACCTACAAGTCACTTCCTATTTTTTATCGTCTGTCTTTATTCTGTTTGGATTGTATGTTTATGTTTGGGATGAAGATGGAATATTGACACAGTTAATAATATTTGCTTATAGATTAGGGCCCAAACCACTGACGGTTATCGTGTACCGAAATTGCATGTTTATTTTGGGAAAGTTCTATTCCAAAGAGTTATGACCGCTTTTGGAGTAAAACATTTATTTTGTGTCGTATTTTGGTCGAAGATCAATACCATTTGCATTCTACACAAGTGTGAATTATGGCATATCACATTCCGGTGACTATAGAAATGACGAACAAAAGACGGTTGGACCAGTTACACCTGACAGGCCTTCACATAGACGGCAGCACTAACCAGCCTTATTGAAATTCCTCAGTTTTGCCAACAGTTGGATTTTGTAAGTGATAGCAGTGAGCAACTGACTGAGTGGCTGCCATAGTTGTTGTGTTGCATGTGCGTTCTATAGATTCATGAGACAACGTTAGTGTTTGATGTTTTCTGTCGCAACTTGCGCGAGACTTATCTCGTATGATATGACCATCATCAGTCGTTACCTTCGTAGCAGTTATTTCTTTAATCTGTTTACCTGTTCGAAACCAACAAAAAGTGTTGAACATGTGAGAGCTCATATTTTCAGCGTAGTTGCATGAAGTAAGAATGTTTCTTCTGAGTGAGTTTGAGGTTAAAGTGGACGTATGTGGAAATAAGTGGCAACTTGACTCCGGTAAATGTCTGTCTCAGAAAATTACATTTGCCATACCAGTTGTATTATCCAGTATTATTGTGTAAACTTCCCCATTTTCAGAAGAATAGTGACTCGGATGTCGCTCAAATGTCGGCAGTGCCGTCACGTTCTCGTGACGCAGGATGACAGGCTGTTGACTCCACATGGCGAACCTGTTGGTGCCATCCAGGGAAACTCCGGTTGTGCAACGCTGGAAGTTGGCGATGTCATGTACTTGCAAGAGGATCTGCTTCCAACCTGGATTGCGGCACTTGTGAACAAGGTCCGTACCTTACACACTTCAGTTTAAAAATACGCCCATTTTTGGAGACAGGGATTGAAGGTGATTCACTGAGGACCCACTGTTTGTCATACATACATCTTTATTACATTCCATGGATTCATAAGATAGTCAGATAACAATAGGATGTGGGAAAAGTCATAATAATAATACAAAACACATTATGAAGTACAACTCATACTATTATATAAATTTCATATAATACAACAAAGGATTCACCTAAAGTAATGATAAGTTACAAATACCCATTACATATGGAAGATAAATTATCAATTATTTGTCAACAATAGAAATTCATCGACAGAGTAAAAGGAGTGTGTAATTAAGTATCTTTTTAATGCTACATTAAATTATGCCTTTTTATTCTGCTTTTGACTACAAAAAAAGTTTGAGTTAAATATATGAATGTTGGTGATTGTATCAAGCATGAAAGTACCCATGTCACATTTCATCCTGTCATTGAAGACAGTATAATCTGAGTGAAGAATGGATAAAAATGAAAAGTGAAAGAAAAAACACATCAATTGGAGCAGACAATCTTACTTGCAGGAGGGTTGGGTGAAAGGACGACTGCACTGTCCAAAATGTCACAGTCGTGTTGGAGGCTTTGACTTTGTGTCAGGACAGAAGTGTGCTTGTGGGCTGTGTGTTCTTCCAGCTGTGCATCTCGTCAGGAGCAAGATGGACCAGGCTGTGAACCTATGTAAGCAGCATGAATAGACACAAGTCACTGCTGTGTAACTTGTGCAGCTGAGTGAGTGTGTTGTGGCGTGCCTCCTGTACTGGTGTGTGTTCTACAGGACTTCTGCTCATCATGGCATCATAGGTCCTTCAACTATCATGGATAGCTGACATTGGTCGACCGCCACCTTGGGAAGTGGTTGAGTGTAATTTCGGCATTTGTTGCAGTTGGAGTCATTTCAGAAGGATGTAGATAGGGCAGGCAGTCTTTTGAAATGACCCCACCTTCAAAATGGCAACTGCAGTATTTGCCAGAAATATTTGGTTAATGCCAAACATTGAAAATGGCTCTTGCATGAAAGCTGAAGTTATACATTGAACTCCACCTGTGAAAACCTATGGATAAGAATTGGTTTGTTGTTTGCAACCCCGCATCAAAAGAAAGTTATACTTCACGGTTGAATTTAATGGCAACATTTCTTTAAACACTGTCAGTGGGAAGTATCAGACAGTATTGGTAGTATAATATTAAAATGTATCTTAGGCTGTGAACTTGCTTTTGTTTGCACAGCAATTGAACTTACTGTTTTGTGTGTCGGGAGTTTTGCATTTTCTTTTGCTGTGCACTTTTTCACTGTCTTCAGGTATCCATTTCTTGGCATCTTGTCTGAGTAATGCTTTCGGTTTCTCCTGTTAGGAGATTTCCTCAGTCTTTTTCGACCACCTAACTGAATGCACTCTTTTCGTAGTTGTTACACGTATCTCTCTCATTACACGGACTGAGTAGTTTGTGTTTGCTGTAGTTATTTATTATTCTCAGTAGTTTGGCACATTTTTTCCTGTGTTTAATACAACTGTTTGACTTTCCTATTGCTGACTCCACAGATGTGCCATTAATGTTTTATTTAGGTAATGTAAGTGTGTAATCCAACAGTGAATTTGAATTCTGCTCATGGGCTAGTGTGCTGGACTCATTTGCAAATGGCCATGTGGTTAAAACACTAGTCAAGCCAGATGTTCATTATTCCTCGAAATTGTAAATATGTTACATTTTTAAATCATAATAATTATTTGTATAGTTTTGGAAGAACTTGTTACTTAAATACAGATTTTGTGTACGTTAGACTTCCAAATGTAACCTCAAAATTGTGCATTGTCACCATATTTGTACTAGTTGACTTGTAAACAATATTTGATACACAATTTCTATGTTGTATTTCCATACAAGATTTGAGACACTTGGCTCCATTGGTTTATTGATTCTCACACACACCAAACTGAAATCCACCACATAATTTTATGTTCTAGAAATTGTATATTTTTTCAGACAAGTGATCAGTTCAGTGTATAAAATATTAGAATGAAAGTACTAAGCATCTGGCACAGAAGTCCATATCCTGCACGTCATTTTTTTTAGGTGCAGAGCTTTATTCTTGAATTTTTTAAAACAGGAAAAGTGTGAAGGCCAGCGAAACTAGGAAGAAGTTTGTGAGGGCAAACATGCGTTACGCGAATGGCGGATGAGGGATTCCTGTATTCTGATGTGTATTTGCTTCACTGAAAGTGTAACACTAAGTTCGGTATATCAGGTGAGATTTCGGGTTGTGATAGTGAAGAGTATTAAGATGGCTGTGTGCCGACAAGTTTGGTCGTTATTGACTGATGTTTCAGAGGAGCGTATTGCTTCCATCATTCATTGCTGAATGGGAATTCTGTATGACCCGGTTAGGTGTCAAACTTCAAGAAGTAATAATACTCTGTTATACTTGTCATCCTCATGTCATATGGAAGGAACTCTGGAAGTAACACTCGTATTGAAAGTTCTGATGTACGTGATAAATAAGAATTTATTATATACAAACCAGCACTGAATCACATAATCACATATTATAACAATTGTTAGTGATAGATATGTTTGTTTTACATTCCACATCTTTGAGTACAAGTGAGGTACTGCCAACCAGAAATAGTTAAAGTAAGGAGGGCAGCTATTTACGGGAAGACACATTTTGCACATGCTTTAAAATGAAACTTCTGTATGTACAGTATTTCTCGAAGCTTGGGTGTTGATGCTTACCATTTCTAGTCCAGGACCCAAGATATCATTCTCCCTTCACATTGATGTTGACGTTGATTAACGTGACCGCGACGCTTTCCTTGACAGCACTCGAAATCTACTTTTTAACCACTTTTTATACTGTTCATACTTCATTGCCTGTAGTTCAGTGAGTTTTAAAGTGTAGATGTGCCACTACAACAAACACATTTTCACCATCGGCATGCACAGTCTTTGCTCTCTGTCCGTTTGAGATTGGCACAGACAAGCCATTGATAGATTCATCGGACCAAACACAGATGTACAGTTCATTTATTTATAGAGTAGCATAACCTTCCCTGTGGAATTAATCTTACAGCCATAGTATCATTATGTTTTGTTAAGATTCTTTTATTACATAATAAGTCCTTAAATCCAGAATGTAAATAAAGAATAATTTTTCTTCCAGGACATGCATGTGTTCTAGGAATAGATTTTACTCCAAAACAGACGTTTACAGTTCTGTCGGCAGCATCAAACAGCTACCATAAAGTAACAGATCAGTACTGCAATGGACACTGCTTTCCTAAATTTACAGAGCAGTCTGTTAAAAATTCATACTCGGGTAAACTACGAGCTCTGCTGCCATTGACAGAGTGAATACAAGCCCTCTGTCATGGAAATAGCTTTTAGTGTTGCGTTAGTTGTGGTGTGCATGAAAACGCCAGTTTGCCTTCACAGATGTGATACAAATTGTAAGTAAAGAAGCGGTCAGTGAATGCCAATTTAAAGAGTGCCGGTAAGTTGCTCTACCAACAAATCTATGGAGAACGTCAAAGCAGTGAGATACGTATCTGTATCTATTTTCAGGTCACCATCTGTCATGTAATTTACCTATAATTTGTAAAATGTAAAAGGCAGAAGTAATTAGGAATCCATGGAATACTTTGGAAGCAGTGTGCACATTGTTAGTATAGAAAGATGATTCCATCTGTGTTCTCCTCCATCTTGATGGTGGGTGCTGGTGGCTCACGAGCCAGCAGATATTTGCGGGCCCCAAGTAAAGACAGGTTGATGATGTGAAGAAATATCACGATGAGAAGTAGCCTGGGAATATAACACAGCAGTCAGCTTCATAATTTGTAAGTTTGCATGCTCTTCAGATGAAAGAAACATTAAGCTCACACAAAATTTTGTTTGGATAGCCTTATGGAAACAGATCACTAGTAACACATACATAAACTGGACGATAATATTAAAATTAATCTTTCGTAAGGGGTTATGAGAATGTGATTCAGGATTTGGTTCTATATCAGTGTTACTAAAGTACACAAATTATTCACCTCCCTTGGGGGTTAAAATTTGGACTGAAATCTTTACCATTCTCTTGGCATTTGTTAAAAGCAACACTCAGTGTGAGGTAACAGTACATACTGTCTTATTTGAACAAGAATATTTCAGTAATTGTGGAGACATGAGCTGCTCTCACCAATAAGACACGCCAAGAGCCGCATCACCCTGTGAGCGGAAGATGCCTGTGATGGTCTCTGAGTAGGCTACATTGTCCGACAGTGTGTCCGCAAACTGTGAGCCCCACAGGATCATTACCAGCAGTGAGCAGCCTCCTGCAAGAATCATATCACACCTCTAACAAAAATGTTACTACTGTATGCAGACAGCCTTATGGCCATCTGCTGCTGTGAGAAGGAAGGAAGGTGTCCCATGAAACTGAAATGGTTTGCAACATCAGCAAGCTGGTTTCATGTGAAGTCTCACACCATTTTCTTTTGTCCAATAGTTTACATGTTGTTGCCATTTTATTTTCCTTCTTATATCAAAATCTCATGACAGAAATTGCATTATTCCAGTTATCTCCTATAACACAGCTTTTCATGATCTACGCTGATGGGGACTCATGATGGTCCCACATCAAAATTCAGCATGGCTGCTGATGTCAAACAACTTCAGTGCCACAGAATCTGACGTTACCTGCAATGCCATTCCACACATACAGACCAAACACTCCCGCTATTGGTTCGACGGGGTTAGTAGTAGTGTTAACCACGGCAAACACTGCTGCCAACACTCCAGCAAGAAGTGCCACTGTCAGGAACAGCACACAGCTGACCCAGAGTCCTGCGTTGATGAACCTTCTGTCGAAGTCTGCAACACATTCATGTTGAGAGTGGTGTGGTGTTATGAGTCACAGAGAAAGCACACGGACAAGAATGACACAGTGCTGCCACTCACTCGTGCTGTTGGTGGCCCCCGCAATATTTGGGCACACAGAGTTCCCCATCCCGTGTAGCAGGTTCTCCAGCTCCTGCTGGCGTGCTTCATCCTCTGTCTGGCAGGACATGAGGCACACGTTCTCCGAAAAGAGGCATGACACTGCAACAGAGAGAATCTACGAGTGGTTCCGGCATTCACGCACAACAATAAAGCAGTTGGTACAGCAGCGACTCAAGAGCAGCAATTCAAATGTTAATCTTAGCTACAGACAAACAAAGCCTTACTAGAGAGCTCCAAATCCACTCCGACAAATCTGTAACCCTCTACATGGCCGACGAACAGCCCATAGTTAATGGCACTCGGATCGAAGGAATCGTCTGGGTCAGAGAGAGTTGCTTCAATCCAGGAACTGGTTGCTAATGATGTGACTAGTAGTGCCACAGCAGCACAAGCACAGATCAGTGTGGCAATGATAAAGCGACGGTGTGTCGTGGCCATGCTAGAAACTGTAACAATACAGATACGGACTTGAGGGAACAGTAAGGACATTACCTCAGAGTGAAATGAGGTAAAGTGACTACAAAGGAACGCAGGCCTTATGAGTTCATAATCCAGGCCATGGTTTCCCTCGGTGCCTCTGCAAAAATGTTGGGAGTGACTTGTAACATAGAGGTTCTCATGGCAGTGAAGACGACTATTGTCCTGGGTTGTGATGCTGTGCAGACTCAGATAAAGTGTGTTTCTCTGAAAGGTTGGTTTTTATCTATGAGTCTACACAATGCCGCAACCCAGATACCAATATTAAAGTTGGCCGTAACCACCTCGTACATAGTCCAGAACTTACATACTGACTTTCCTCAGTTCACACAAATGTTTTGATAGAACCTTGAAATAAATCACGTCCATTTACAAGAGAGTTGTTACCCATTCATAATCCAGACACTATATTGTATTACAGCCCCCCCCCCCCCAAACGCACACAAAATAATACTGTAACCCGATGCGCTTACGTGTATCTGCAACTGCTGAATGTATCTGTTATCTGCTGTTCACTTATCGCCTTGTGACGTGCTACAGATTGCGTAGATAACAATATAATCTGCTGTCAATTTCAAATGCCTTGTACCCTGTGTGGGGAATCAGGCGTAGGAGGCGTAGACCTGACGAACACGTTCCAGATGCTAGCCTCAAGTCCTTTCCGCTGCTACGCAGATGAGAGTGACATATGTGTATAATACAGCGACCACCGTAAGATTTTTCCGTTCGGGAGATATTTTAGTGCAATTAGACGTTACATTCATGAGAGATAAGATATGTGATCGAATATTTCCCTAATTATTGACTAAAATAGTTCAGGTACATTTTGTCACGTATTCCCGTTTGAAGCCTATAACGAGTGGAAAATATACTTTTATGAGGGAAATCTGCGTGCAGAATTGTTAGGTTATTAGAATTGTGAGCGAACGGGAAGCACGTGCGAGGGTGTATGATCAACCATTCTGAAACTGTCGTCTCCTCTGTCGGAAGTATTGTGCTGCAAAATTACGTTCTTTAGGGTTACATTGTCGTTAACATGTACAAATCAGTTTTGCTCTTTTGTATAACGTGAGCCATTTAGTAGGCCGTGAAAGAGTGAATAATCTTTTGTTTCAAAGTGTTTCCATTCTGTGAATGTGGGTAATATTTGGATGTGAATGTGGTGTTTATCGTGGAATTTGAATTAGTTTAAAGGATTTAGGCACGCAGAAGACATCCATGTAGACCAGTTCAGATAATTCGTGTCGAAGAGCTCGCTAACTTGAAACCAACCGGACACCCAAACGAACATTTGATATGCACATATTACGATGTTAATATACACGCTTAAAACTGTCGGATACTTTTTACAAACTCTGTGTACGCCGTCTGTTGATCTCTAAAGTATAGCAACAAAGCAGAATGATCGAGTGTCGTGTGTGTATTTTTGCATCGTCAGTTGTCACCTCGAAAGCATAGAGACATAACGGACATATATTAGGTGCCGCCCAGACAGTGGAAAGTGTCGGATTTCATCTTTGCAGTCTCTTAGGTGTACATACAGGTAAGTTTTAACATCTCTTTCAAGACTTACGAACTTTCTCACAGATATGGAGGACATAATTATTTACTGGGCATAAAAATCCTTTATTGATGTAATTAGTATGTAAGAAACTCCATTTTCTCCAAACATTTCTATAAAAAATGAGGCAATATCAACGAATATGTGAGCCATATTTGAGTAAAGACTGTGTAGTTTATACTTGAATTAGGTTTGATTCCTCCGTCAAAGTTTTTAAGAACTTATTAATCGATATGGACAGCATTATTGTTACTTTAGTACAAAATTGCTGTATCAGTATCATTTGTAGATGCAATATGTATCCAAACAAGTCGGCAGCTGCTCAAATATGGTACTTTGACTGTTGACTTAATATTACGTAGTTATTTAACTTAAGAAGATGACATTTTTTTTCGAGCAGGGCGATATTACAGTTTACGTGGGTGGTACTAACCACATTGACGGACTGGGGACGGAACAACGGGATTATATTTCATTTTGTGAATCGCGTCATACTCTTAGAGCAAGAGGTGACTCATTTTGGAATTGGTACACCAATTCAAACCACTTTACCACGGATTCTATACGATCCTTGCTCTTTCCAAACTTTTCGTATGATTATCTGTTGAGATTAAACATGGATCTCACCTATTTGAAATTTCTTTGCACACTTTGTTAATACGTAGTTCAGCCTCGTTATATTGTATTATAATATGTTTCACAACAATTTCAGTCTTTGAGTCTCCTCGCTGCGGATCTCCTTTAGTGTATGGATTAAGACGGTTCCGTTTATCGTGTAGACTGTTTTAGCAGGCACAGGCGATCCGAAACGTCTTGTATACCAGTTTGAACAGCCTTTGTATTAGGCCGCCCTGCATGAAACCATATCGTTCATCTGGGATATCTTCTATCCTTTTGCTAGATATATAGGACTTCAAATGCCCGCATTCTAGTGCGATGCCCCTGGTTGAGTCTACGCTCTGTTCTTTTCTTATATAATCTGTGAAACAGAACTAGCAAATCTTCAATTTTCTTCTTTCTAAGCACTTATTATATAGCACTTTCGTGTTTGTATATTGTAAGGGACAGGATTTTTTTTACTAGTTTACTTTCTGTACAGACCGGACTTGTTACTTCACGGAATATTATTTGCGGTATTTTGTTACGAGCGTTTCTTTAGGTTCAGAGACTTCAATGTCTCTGTTTTATTTTGTCAGTGACTCTAATGTTTCGTGAAGCAGCCGAAAGGTGGGGTGTGGGTTTCTGAACGAGGTCAGAAGTCATATGATTGATCCACTATGGCTGCAATAAGGATGAGTTTTGAAATTGTTTTGTGCTGTTTTGTCGCTTTATGTGGTTGTTCATATGGAGCAGAATTCGTCCCTGTGTTTATGTGGGAATCTAGCAAACCAACATATTTACAAATCACGTCTCCTGCATTAAAGAAGTACAGTACTGACGACTTCGCAGATTTTTTCGTAAATAAGTTGTCATCATTTGGTAAAAAACCACTTGTATTAGTATTCACAGAAGAAAATTTGAGTGTTGAAGATTTTAGTTGGCAGGATGTGGCGGAGAACTCAGCTTTTCCACATTTAGAAGGTGTAACTGCTACAGCAGCCAATGTAGATTTTATTCCGTCAGTGGAGAGCCCTTTGAGGGCCTTACGGAGGTTGGAGAAACTGGGATACCAGTGGGAGACGGTTAGACACCCGGACAAAATGAAATTCCCGGAGCATATCGGCGTTGTGATGGTGCTGAAATTGGAGGACGCAAGGGGAGATGAAGATAGGCCAGACTATTTGAGACGCCACGATAGTGTGATCAGCAGTGTGTACTCTAGAGCAGTTAGTCAGGTTGGTAATGTCGTGGCGGTGTACACGGGGCGCCACAGCTCCTGGATCGAGCCGGAGAACGAGCCAGTTGTACACCGAGTGCGCCGGCTACTGGTGAATCCTGCCCCTAACGCCACCCATATGCTGCTTAAAACTGACAACATCCTGATCTACGCCAGTGACAAGCCACTGCTGAATGAGGCAGGTGATAAGAAAGTCCTGATGCTGCTACCAGACACTATCACAAATAAGACGACTGCCACATACCAGAGCCTGACTGCCAAGTTCAGTACGAGCACCACCAACTACATCCGCCTTCAGTTTTTCTTCTACAATTCAACCAGTTCCCCAGGCTACTGGTCACTAGAGAACATCACGTACATGCACGGTGCAGGCAACACTACTGTGACGGTGCTCAGACCAGAGTCTAGCATTGTCGCACCAGTCATGTTCTCCTATCACTGTTCATCTAACACTGTGTTCAAAGCCGTAAACTCCAGCCTGACTTTCGAGAACTTTCAGGTACAGCCATACATGGAGAAACCCACAACATTTGGTGATGCATACAACTGTGAGCTGTTCTTCACACCGCCTATCTGGTCTGGGCTCTTTGTAACATCCATCCTTGCTCTTATCATGATCTGGGGCCTCATCATGATCATGGATATCCGAACCATGGACCAGTTCGATGATCCCAAGGGCAAAACTATCACAATCAGTGTGTCTGAGTAGAGTGCCGCATGTTGTTCAGTTGGCAGGACTGTTTTGTTTTTAGTGGCAAGATATATCGGTTGAAGATTCTTACGTTATCCTTAGAAAGTGTTTCATGCACAGGAAGGCCTGTCGGTGGATGCTGAATCTGAAATAATTAACACTTGGTGGTAATGTGGCTGAATCATTCTATGAAATTGCTTTAGATTACCAGTACATAGAACTGAATCTGAAATTATCTTCATTCTGAATGTGAAGTGAGATTCATTGAGAGGGACATAGTCCTGCATATCTGTCAGGTCATTCTTGTCGGACCAATTAGCACGGTTGAAAGGACAGCAGTTTGCCAACTGAACAATATTTCAGTAGCAGTGGTAGTTTTTTTCTTAACTCCAAATATATTGCTCGAAGTTTGATTGTGCAGATTTGCCAGTCAGGCAGTGAACAGATCAAAGTGACCAGCAGTGTAGCAAAGTCACAGAAATTAAATATAGTTTACTTTGATTCTTATGCAGCAAATAAAATTATGGCAGTCCAGTGATAATGGGAGCTGTTTGATGCTCTGCAGTTTATGAGGAGTTGGCAAATGTGAAAAGAGAAATTAGTTTCCAGAGGACTGACACACTGGTCTTCTTGTGATAATATAATTTTTAAGTTGTTGAGAAGCCATAAATAGTTAGCTTAAATTATTGCCAGATGGCAACAGATGTTTACATTGATATTTCCAAATTCTCAGTCTGTCCAGTAATAAGAGGCATTTTCTTTTGGGCATGCTTTGTGTCGCTGCTGCACTGCTGCTGTGTCAATGTGAAGCCAGGCCATTGTGATACTTTCCAATGCTATTCCTATTGTCAATTCTATTTGTGCTGTGACTCTACAGAACAGACTTGTTTTCTCAGTACTGGATTGTGACTGAGGCAAGACCTTCTACCTTTCAATTGACGTCTGTGCAAGGAATACCGGTGTCTTGGACCAGAAGTTCAAGAACTTTTATGTCCCAAGGTTCTACCTTAAACTAACTCAGAATGGCTCAGATTAATAGAGTTTTTAACAAAATTTTAAAATGTCTTTCTTAATGTTAATAGTGCATAATTATCAGTACTTTGCACTCGAGTACCATTTGAGAACAAATAAATTTAGCAGCATAAAACAGTAAGTTATTGCTCTTATTAGTTGAAAGTTTATGTTTTATTTTTCTTGCAAGACAAAATATGATAACATTACTTACTTTGTTTGTAATGGTTGGTAGTAGTACTTTGCAGAATATTAAACATAGATGTAAGGGAATGAATCTGAGCCATTCTTTAAACAGAACATTTCTTCTAGGGTGCTTTACCTGCAGTATTATATACAGTTCTTGAAGGTTTGATCCAAGATGTAGAGTGGAGCACAGGATTGCCCTGTGACGTGTCTACAGGGCACATATCTCGTGTGCAGTCACAGTGCGATGTCCGGAGGACACATTCTTAATAATAATTAAGTTTTAGCATCTTGGTGTACATATCTCATGTATAATAGAATTGAAGAGACGGTAGGTTATGCAGTGACTAGCGTTTTGATTTGTAGAGTGGCGGATGTGAATAGTTAACTTCTGTTCCTGGTTGCTGCATAATGCAACCTGTGACACAGCTGATCAGCCCAGACTCAAATTGTGACCAACAGAAATTCCTGGTACTGAAGGCAAAGCAACTTGCAAATAGTTTACACTGTGATGCGTGCTCCTCCTCTGTTTCTTTGAAAATCTTGCACTCAGCTAGTGGCTAATCCTACATGGTCTTACATAAAATTACTTCGTGGAAAATCGTGCATTGAAGGGGCTGCCATGTTTTAGGAGAATAAAGAAATCTGCTGTCATTACTGGATATTAACTTTGCACTAGACTGCAGTGGTAATGTGCTGAGCAACTCAGCCTCTGGAACACCAAATTTATGGTGAAGAGTGGTTTCAATGTTGGGTGGGCTGAGAGGCAGTGTTCATGATTTCTGTGTATATTTTGTGAATACTGTTCAAAACTGGCATTGCACTGCCATCAGGTCATCTTAGATCTTACACTCCCTTTTCCAGGTATAATCCACTTTGGAATATGCTTTCATTTACTGTTGACGGTCATAATCTGTGTTTGTTGTGAGGTCTTTAATTTGGAACTTGAAGATGTGATGTGAAGGAATTGCCAACCATTTATGCAAAGCTGTTTTCACAAGTGAGGTTGATGGTATGGCAACGCATCACTGTTATTTAAATGTGATTTCGTTTCATTCTGCTGCTTACTGTCCAGCCACAGGGCACATCAGTTTGCCCCTGCAGAGGCTAAAGTTGTGTTGGGACAGACTGTGTCTCCCATGTAAGAGCAAGAAGTCACTCATTTTGTTTGAAATTGTTTGTTTCTGCCGTACGTTACGTAAACCAGATGTCGTATTTTGACCTGATCTTTTCTAAAAGCAATATTAGTACAGTATATGACATTTTGAGTAGTACAGAGTAATGTGAGTTTGATTAGAGGTTGTGGGCTTGACTCTCAGGAAGAGTCATTACAACTTTCTTAGGGGGGTACATGAAATGTATATTGATGATGGCAGTGTTCAAGCAAGTTCTTGTCATTGTTCGATTAGTCTCACAGAAAATTTGTGTAAATATACTCCAATTTTGTTAGCATTTCTTGACATGTGAGATTTGCAGTCCCTGCTACAAACTTTTGTATTGAATTGTACTGCACAAAGATATATAATGATGTGGCATTTAGCGTAGTTGCCATTACATCACGGCATGAGGTGAAGTGACCTGACAGTCAGTGGAACCTCAGACAGTGATGTGAGGTGAGGTGGTGGTGGTGGTCAGTCTTAACATATCTGTATGCATATCATTTTGAATCTCGATATTTCTGATCTTTAATATATATTTTAAATTAAAGAGTCTCATTATTTTAACACCTTTCATTCCTTGTCTGAGGAATGACAGTGAAGCAGCACTTGCTGTCATTTCCTTGTGACATTCTGTATCTGGCACTCACGTTATTGAAGGCATTCATTTCGTCAGTTTTGTATTGTATTTATAAGGTGGTCATACTCGATGTGTTTCGATCAGTGACATTAGAAGTGAAAAGTGAAAATGATGATTGAAGTGTGAACTCCATACTGGAATACATAAAGGCAGTCTTAGCATAGAAAATGCATGTGATTTGTAAATATCTCCTCCAGGTTAGGCATAATAACACCTGCAAGTCTATGTATTTGTAAATTGTAAATTGTCATCATTTTCAGCAAAGAACGCTTTTGTTTCCGAACTCCGCGTGTACAAAATCGCATGTTACAAGTGAGGTCTTTGTGCTGCCTTAACAGATTTTTGAATGTTAGGAATTTTGTGCTTTAAAGAGTACTTTTTCTTTAGTCTTAGCTCTGATATTTTGTGTTGCTGTACTTTTTAACAAACCATTTTGTTCTCTTCACACTATTAATGTGGTTACAGTGGATTGGTTGTATGGATGGAGTGTAGAGGGGCATGTAGGTACAATTCTGCATTGTCTTAACCTTGGCACTAGATTTGCCTTCGTCTTAGAGAAAAAGTGGTATGTGGTAAAGAATCTTGGTGCCTAGCAGAGCCATTCCAGATGTGTTTCAGTTAGGAATGCAACACTAGCCATTTCGTCTGTACTGACATTTTCTCTTTGCTTACGTTCACTTTTAGATATCTTGTGGGAAACATAACGAGACAGGACGACAATATTAAAGTTGGTTTTGAGGAAAATTTATTGTTACGTGGATTATGTTGAACTGAATCAAGATGGAGACAAGTAGCAATCATAACAACAGACTTGTCATAAATGCATATGAAAAATTCAAAGAAATAATATAGGCCATAACAAATGGGAGAGGAATGTTAAAATAGATCTTAGAGGAAGTTATGAATATATGGGGAGCATTGTACTGATCCACCATGATGTTTCATAATTAACAAACCTTATGGAATATGCACGATCTTAAAGTAAAATTCCAGGGATTTGCCAAAGCCGTTCAAGTGTCCTCACACACGGGAACATGCACATCCTCTATTACCCAGAATACCATAGAGAATGCAGGCATGACCAGAGGTTTGCTAATGTTTAGGAATTTTGGTTTGAATGGAGGAAGTGATCCATCTGGTTTGAGGCTCAGTTTCCTGCCATTCAGAAGAATGTACCTGCAACACGAGACAACTGTTTTAGGGTGTGTCCAGTGACACTTGCATTAGTGGATCCTATGAAGAATGTCTTGGAGCAACTTACCTAGAGCTCAGGATTGTATCAGCTGTCAGCACATATGCCAACACACTGTCTGATGGTGGCAGCCCCATCACCATGACGTGACTTTCTCTGTTCATGACGTTCACACCGAACAGGGTGACTGCACCACGCTGATTTGCACAGTGACAATACAGACGCACATGACCCTGTTCACCCAGACAGGACACTTCTATGATGTCATCTCTGACCACATTCAATACACCCAGTCCAACCAACTTCTTGTAGAGCACTGATACCCACCAGTCCTGCCAACACCATGCCAATGCCAATTATATACTCTGTAGGAAAGAGAACATTCTTTGCCTTATCTCATGATGGCAGCATGACTTAAGTGAGGACATCCCTCTCATTGCTACCAGCATCTGTATATTTGCAATAGTAAATGTGTTCAAGTGTATGATCTGGAGCTTTTTCAGCAGCCAAGTACAATAAATTCTTCTCAGACTACCAGCCGTGTCAGGTGGTTGAAAGGCGAAAGTCACCTTTCAACCACCCGACAGTTGGTAGCCCAAGAAGAATTTATTATGTGTACAACGGTACTTTGTAAACAAGAAGTTCATCATATGGTCCACCTGCATAAACTCTAAACTAATAATTTTGCCATCCAGTAATCTTCGCTATGTGGGTTTAATATGTGCCATATACATTTTAACACACGGTGTGATCTGCTTTGGTATTTAAGACATCATCACCATGTGGTGCCATGTTAGAAAATAGGACACACAATGAGTACGGTCACCCCACTATGCCTTTTAAACCTGATTAGTAATAACTAAGAATAATTTAGAGTTTTTTTCCTTGCTGTGCACCGACTCTGATGTGTGAGTTACGAGATTAAAGTGTCATGTTATTGTTTACAAAAGATGCATGTAAGGTTCACAGGCCAAAGAACTCCACGTTTCTGAGCTGCAAATGTATGTATACACGGGAGTAGTAGCATGTTTTAAGAAATGAGTAATTTTACTATTTCCAGTCCCAGCGCAAAACATAGTTTATTTTCCTTTGCTCGGTATCAGACGAATGCGAGCGACGACTCACTGGCAGCGGTTCCATTTCTGGGCCCAACAGCCCGTAGTTCCCGCCGCACAGTGACTGTCGCACCACCACGTCAACCCCCAGGTGGGCTGCCATCCCAAGTTTGTCCAACCAGAGGAACCCAGCCACGAAGCGGTCCGACAGACCAGGAGCACCTCCCCCATATGCTGACCCTGTTTCACCTGCAGAAAATTGCGCATTGGGAATGGTCAATAGAAGCTGTGCAGATGAAATAGGACTGTCTTAGCATTTGCATCATCACCACGATATCTGTTAACAGCTAACTCCGTGTAACAGGGTCCATCTTGATCAGCTGATGAAGTTGTTACTTTATCCTCAGACAACTTAATCCACTTCACAACTTTTGTCTCTACAAATTATTGAAATAGAATCCCACCTAGAATATTTTCTAACAGAATGCTTGCTTTTCTGTCCATTCAAATGAGCACAAGAACAGTTAAAATTTTCACAAAAAATTTCCCTTGTGCTATTAGCTAGTGAGGTGATACATCTAAATTGTGCTACTGGAACAAATTAAAAGAAACAACATTCTTTTAAAACAGAAATGCCATCACAAATATTTTTCATTCTGAATTTTCCTTTAAATTACACATAAAGTCACACTTATGCATCTCTCTCTGGTTATATTTATGGTATATTTCATATACTAGCAACAGCCTCGAGAATCACTCCAAACACGACACAGAAAATGCTACTCACTGAGCCACAAGGGGAGATGCACCCCTGTGGTTGCACTGCATAATGCAGAGATCTGGCATGCCAGGATGTTCAGAACATCTGGGCTGACAAAGTCCTTGAGCTTTGCTTTCCTTCCATTCAGGTAGTACCTGCAACACAGACCACTATCAGAATGAGTGGTAACTCAGGCAACAGCTGACTGATAATGATCAAGGGGTAGGGAAAAACTTGAGTTACCCAAGGCACTTGGACCACATTAGCACTTTTCCAGTTGGTTTGTTACCACTAATGCAAAATACAGTCTCCACATTGTTTTACATGTCTTCATTTAACTGTCTTTCTGCCCCAGTTGACGCAGTAACAATTCTCAGGAGAATTCCATCCAGTCTCATTCTTTTCTGTTTCTTCTGTGGTGTTGTTTATGAAATCTGTAACTCTGTTACTTCAGGTATGAATTCCATTGTTAAAGCAGGACGGGTTCTGTGCATAACTTACTGGTGCCAGGTGATGGCGCTGATTGCACCTGTGGCCCGCGCCAAGAAGCTTTTGAGGTATGGTATGGGTTGTTCCCCAATTTGGTGTATTAGTGGACGGGTCACATCTGGCCCCACTAGTAGCGACGTGTTGTAGCGTGGATATGAATTCAGCAAGCGACGCAGCTCTACAAAGTCTTGACCTAGTTGGTGCCCAGACAGTGGTGTCCCAAATACGTGATTGAAAGAATTTGGCTCTGTAGAACAGACATTAAGATGTGTTGCCCATTCAGTATTTGATAGCAGAAACTGGGAATGCAGTGCCAGGGGACTACTTGAACATAACAGAGATGGGGGAACAGCGTGACAGAGTGTGAAGAGTTAGTTCATGCTTTTTGATGTGTCGTTAGGGAGGGGCTGGAATTGACTGGGACGCGTCAGCTTCTGGTCCGTGCTGATGGCGCTGATTTAATCCTATGAGGCATTAGTGAGGAGGATTGTCTAGAAGGAACTGTAGAGAAATTAAGTGTATAGTCATGTCTTATCACTGAACAAATTACGTACTTGAAGAATTAAGAGAAGATTACATTCTGCAAATGAAGATCACCATTCAGTTCATAATCCTGTTACCTGTCTACATATCAGAACTTATGTGTTGGTCTGTACAGGTATGACACAGTCAGAGATGTGTTTGAACACAGAGTATAATATTTCATGCTGAACAGGAAGAAACAGGCAGATCATGGTCTTGGGATTCAGTCCCCCCAAATCTATTGAACTCCACCTGTTGACATGTATCAGGAGATCCTGCCAGAAAAGAAATTAACATATATTGACAATGGATCACTGTGTACATACAGTCCAGACAGTCGTTCATTACACAGACACACCACCAACCTGGCAGTCCCACAGTTAATGTCTGGTTGGCAGCAGTGTAGTCTGAGGTTTAAATCCCTTATACTTCTACAACAGAGGTTGAGAAGTACAGAATGTCTAGAAAAATGTGTGTACACTTTAATAAATTATAAATATGAATTAATAATACAGAGAAATATGAACTTTGATGTGAGAGTTGAGTATGAGGAAGAGTAAGGTTATAAGTTCACGATGATGGTAAATATGCTAAAGTGGAGAATAATAAGAAAATGGGATGTGGCGAACTGACTGCAACCAGGAGCTATGTTAGTACACAGCACATACTGTACCATTTCCAAGCTGCCAACTGATGTCAAAATTGAGTTTGTCAGAGAAGTCGAGCAGCAGTCTTGCATTTGAGCTGTCCCACTCAGTTCCATTCCTGAGCAATACGTTCAGGTCAAACAGCAGCTGAAGTCCTGCAGCATGAGCAAACCTGTTCAGTGCGATCCAGTCACATGCTGCAACATGCAGGAAACAGCACGGCCGCTCTACTTAAATGTCCTTTCGAACAACGAAATATAGCGACTGCAACGTGACGCCACAACCTGCACATACCTGTCATGTTAAAATAACTCGTGTTCACTAGGTTGGATTTGTCTTTCACTGGACTGTAGCTGCATTCTGGCTGGAAGATCAGTCTGTCAGCCATTGTGCCCCCAACACGGAGATACGCTGGAGCCAGGGCTACTGTCATCTTGAGCAATACTTCAGACCTGCAGTTTCAGTCTCAAGTTGAATTTGCTACGTATAATCCAATACATTTACCAGTCAAGAAGTAGGGAGTTGCCCAGGAATTCTGCCTGTCAGTTCACAGCCTTTTGTTGTTCTTTTTCAACTGGACTGTGCGTGCAAATCAGTACACGGGATAGGTCTGGCTCAACACTGACATATAACAATATTTGAGGGGTTAAAGAAAGTGAAATACAAAACCAGAATTACAGCCACTGAAATGAAATTAATGAGAAATATACTCAGGTGAACTATACCTTTAATGGTAAACATTTTGAGATACAGAACAAATCTGATTCAACATGATAACAAAATACAAAGAAAGAGACTTCCAAACTATAAGAAGATGACAAAATGAAGGTTACTAGTTACTAGAGCCCATTCTATTAATTAATTTTAACTTGCTAAGGAACTGAGTAGGCTGGAATTACCTGGTTTAAATTTCATCAAACAGCTGGGTGACAGTTTTCATAGTTTTCCTCCAGGAAAGTGCCATGCCCTCTCAGTTATCATCATTTGAAGCTACACAATGTTACAGGTTCACAGAGACAAGTGATAAAGTATTCACCAGACTGATCTGAGGCCCACCCAATTGCTCTCTATGTTCTAGTTACACTCACTTGATATTCTTGTGCACCCAGCCATCTTGAATATGTGATGTGTCAAGAGCAACACTCAGGAAGTTTTGGTCTGTTTTGTGTACCAGGCGGTCAGTCTGGATGACCGCGTGAGTAACGTAGACATCTCGTCTCATTAACTGCCACAGTCCCACAAGTACTGTGAAGCAGCTGATGATGAACACAAATGGCATGAGGATAGCTTTATAAGAAATTCCTGTAACTGTTCACACAAACATTTGTTTCATTTTGTTACAGGTTACAACCAGCATAATCGTCTGCAGGTGCTGGAAATTCATCACAGAGCCTACCACTGGACCCTACACTGAGTGAGATACGTCTGGTTCACTTGTCTCATTTTAATTTATGTCCATTTTAATAGTGCCATGGCTTGGTATCTTTTAACAGATTTTCTAACCAAAATGTTGTATTTTTGTAAATGTATCTGGCTAATCTTAACATCTTGACTTCATCATCATTACAATACAAAATGTGCAATAGATATAAAGCTCCATACCATATAATTTACCACATTCAAATAAGATTAGAGAGAAACATGAAAGGCCACAGAGTGTGATTCCTGGCAGAGACACTGCAATATTTGACCTTGCCCAAATACTTTACTTTTATCTGTATTCCTCTGTGGTGTAGTGCTAACAGTCTTTCTACTTCTGTCAGATGAAGAGACCATATTCTGCAGCCATGAAAACAAAAGCTGGATTATGGTTTTGTTGTTTGGAATTATTGCTTTACATATTCCATTAAAGACTTTGATTTGAATTTCTTTGCATTATCCTCATTTTATTTTGTTTCTAATCAGAACTGCACTGTTGTGCATACAGGCCTCTTTGATTACAGGAAAAATTAAAAGATTCATATTTGGTGTCTTGAAACAATATTTCACAAGAATTACAACCAACCACGTATGTCCATTTGAAATTAATCATTAGGCAGAAACAGATATTTACAGAAAGAAGAGCAGGCATTTCCTAATATTAAGTAATTTGCCATTACTGCCCTGAAGAGGGGCAAATTTGATCTACTTTTTCAATTACAACTACGTTTAAAACGATTTTCTTTATTGAGAGACTGGCCCTCCTGCTATGACTCATACCTCCACGTCTGTAGTTATCAGGAGGTGATAACTTGTATAACAATTCGTGGTTTTGCTCCACTTTTTCTGGAAACATGTTTGCTTATTCTTGAATTCAACCAGCACATTTAATTCTAAATTGATTCACATCACTGACGAACGAAAATAGAAATTATTACTTCTGCATTACTCCATCTTGTTTTTTGTCCCCGTTACCATGGTAACGTTCCCGCCAGGTAGTAACTACTTTCCATTGGACAAGCGGCGTACACTTGCATATTAGCTGTGTTCATAAGTAAGCCAATATACGCCTTCGGTTGGCTGGTCACGCCATTCACGTTGATGGTTACGTTACGGTACGAACATGCCAGTAGATTGTATTGTGGTCTAAACCAAAATATGTAGAACATGATGTAATACAAGTAAAGATTTTTTTTTCACATATACATAAACTTTTAATAGAGGTAAAATCATGTACATAGTAGAAGCGGTTTAAGAGGTAATATTTTAATGCATTTATATCATGATTTCTACTTTTAATTATCGAACAAAACTTGATACCTGATAGTATACACCTTTTGTTATTTAGTGAGGTTAGTGTTTGGCATTTAAAGGTAATGTTTATATCTTGTGTTTAAATTGTGTATATTTGTATTTCTTTGAGATTTGTCAATGTTTCCTACTATAAATGATAGTAAGGAGAGTATGAATTCGCTTGCAAGAGGAAGTATGGCGAATTTTACGTAGTTTATCGAAACTTAGTGTCAGTTTGTTGCCTTCAAACCATTTGTTTGTGTTGGCAAAGACATCATTCGTGATATATACGAGGAAAAGTAATGGAAAAAGCACCGAACCTCGCAGCATTCCACGATTTACAGTTTTCCATTACGACCGGTGGCTTTGGATTTCATTTCCACTTTCCACCGTCTGTTATTCAGATAAGATTTGAGGCACCGTCCGTGCAGTTTTAGTTTCGTCAGTTCACACAATCACGTGCTTTGGCAAGATCGCAGAATATTCCACCCACACGAATTCTTCTTTTGAGGGTTCGTAATATTTCATTAGTAAAACTTAATAAAAACTTTTTCTGCTGAGACATTTTTCGTAAATCCAAAATGTTCTTTGAGTTTCATTGATCTATATTTTTACAGGATTTTCCAAACAAAATGTTTATAGTCAAATGTTTTGAAAATATGTTCAGAATTTTTTGTTGTCAAATGTTTTGAAAATATGTTCAGAAAAGAATCGAGCTTTGAAACTTTGGCGTGGTTAGTGCTAATGAGAGTGATCGAGTGACATGGAGGATTGAACATCCTCGGCCCCGGCATTCGCCCGTCTCCGAACCCCGTAACTCCCGCATGAGGAGCAGGACCGTGATTCAGGGGTCGACAAACTTTCGTTGTCCGCTATTCACACGTGGCTTTAGGAGAAATGTCGTCGTTTTCCCTTGCGCCCAGACAGAGCCAAATGTTGGCCGCACGCAGAATATGAACGTAACGCCGTTCAGACATCGGCGAGGACACGGATTCTCGTTGTTTTCCTCAGTCCCTCCGGACAGATGCCGTTATTGTGCCTGAAAATAGGCCCGTCCTTTCTGATTCATCGCTCGACACTAAACGATCAGAGTTGTAACAGCGTCGTTAAACAAACCGCAGGTAAACAATTGAAGTGGAGTTGTGCGTGCGTGGCCGTGGGATCGAATCCTGCCGCAGATACAATCTGTAAATATTTTGGGTTCTTATTGTTTGCATTTTCTTTAGATTTTGGATTTTGGATTTTGGCGGGGAAGAACGCATTGACAGATGAGCAGATACTGGGAATGCAGTGGGATTCTTTATCGACTGTTTGTAGGCCTAAAGAAAAGCTGTGATTGAGGTACGAGGAAATGTTGAGCAACGTTTAAGAGACACTCCTAAGAATTTTGTCTTCAGAATGGCTTGAAACAAGGAGATACTTCAGGTCTAAGAAAAGAAGAGATGGCCGCAGTTGAATGGGGCACATCGGCCTCGTTAAAGGACTGCAGGACAAAATTGTCATGTGGCGAAGTTGCGTTTCGTATTCACTGCCGAATAAGAACTCAGTTCGTCCTCCCGAAAGACCCAACTGCGATCTCGTGTTGTTGTTGCTGTGACGAACGGACAGACGTGACAGCCGTTTGAGGTGCGACAAATTTAATGTGTGGGACAAAACCCGGAAGCAAAGCCCGGAGTTCGCTTGTTTCGCTGACGCAACAAAGACTCGCTCTGATGTATCGCGGTCTTTGTGTCGTCCCTAACCTGCACGTCCATTTGTAACCCTCATAACGGCCTCGACGATGCTTCATCACTCGGCGACAAAAGACGGTGACAACGCGTTGTGGTTTGATTGGACGGACCACACACAGAGAGCAGCACCTCCTGTCAATATACATCGCAGAGCACGATGACCCATCTGTCTGCGTGTCCTGGGAAGTTTATGAAACTAATTCACAAAGCGAAGTTTTTGTGCCTCGCCTCTCCAACTGACGTTCTTCGCCACAGGTTTCGATCTCACCCTTCCACGGCTCACGAGGTTCCGCGACTGACGAGTGTGTACAAACGAAAGGCTCGTCTAGTCCCTGGAAGGAGACACAAGCGACAGGGGCTTAGCCCGAGGACGTCACAAGAAATGAGCTCGGAATTTCTTTCGCGAAACCTCGTGACTCGTTCCGTTGGAACGGACCGACACTCGACAATGGGACGGACTCGATGTGGCGCTCTCATCGGTCCGCGCGAGGGGGAGCCCCCGCTGCGTCTGCATTGATCGGTGCTGCCATCTATCTTTCAGCGCTCGTGAGATGGATGACCCATTGTCGCTCCTCAGCGTTGCAAAGGGCTCCTCAACGTTTCGCCAGGTGTGACGCGGTCCGTCACGTGCAGCCAAAAGCGACTTTTCGGAGCGCATTTCGACGTCGTTCGTCCTGGGACCAGAATTGCTTCGACGTCGCTGTGGTCCTGACTTCGATGCCTCTTGTCGCAGTCGCACGTTTTCTGAAGACTCGCACGAAACTCGCAGTTGCTGAGCCCCGTCCCAGGAGGCGGTCGGCGCGCGTGAACGAGGCCTTGATTTGTGGCTTTTTAAACGAAACGCGGGTCCAGTGACATGACGTAATGGAAACGCTCCTCGCTTCTCAGTTGCTGGTCACCGGTGCGCCAGGAGCCAGTGCATTTTAATATTATCCTCTCAGCTGATGTGGGGGGCGGACAAATGCGATTGCCGTATTCCAGAAGGCAAAATGACAAATCGGTCAAGAGACGTTTTCCCACGGACGCAACAAACCTCGTGAAGACGACCGAGTCTGGCAAGGCGAAGGCCTCCGCCCCGCGCACACATTTTCGTAAGTGAACGTCGCAACACAACAGAAACGTCGAGGGATCCTTAAGAGCGACCGCCCGCACGACAACGGAGAGATGAACTTTGTGTAGTTGATGAGGTGTCGTTACATAAATCTGAAGGAAGTGGCCGTGGCGCGTTTTGATGCACCCTGTGAGAACCGACTGAGAGTAAAACAAAATGGAGGAGCCTCCCCTACGAAACTCACCCCCGGCCCCATTAATAGCGACCCCTCGGGCCCTGCCCCCTGTGACTCAGTCGCCTCCCCTAGCAATGGCTGCGGCTTGTCCCGACCCCACAAAAGACAAACCACGACGCCATGTTCGAGGCCTCGCACTGGAATCAAAACTTGTTTTATTCAAACGGACGATTACATGATTTCGGTTGACACAACGCGCGGCCCGAAGGACGCCTCTGGGTCGCGAGCGTCTCTTCTAGAAGCCGGCGTACAGGAAGGGCGGCAGGAGGAGCGGCTGGGCGGGCGGCAGCCTCAGCTCGTGCGTTCGCGCGTGCTTCTTCAGGTGGTCCTTTCGGCCGAAACGCTTGCAGCACACTGCGCATGCGTAGGGCCGTAGTCCCGAATGGATCCGCTTGTGGCGTGTCAGTTCCTCGTTGCGCGTGAAGCTCTTCCCGCATTGGTCGCACGTGAACGGCCGTTCGCCTGAAACAGTAACCAAGGCAACCGATTAAAATAGGCCGCGACGCAGGGCTCGAGGGGCACGAATTTCTGATTGTTCTGTCACGGCGATGGAATTTGTTCGTGGGCGACAGGAAGGGCGGACGCCGTCGCGATTCTGCGCGTCCGTCCTCAATGTCGGGAGAGAGTCAGAAGCGGCGCCTCTCAAGCCCAGAGGCGTTGAAATTCTTTGTCTCTCGCCTCAAGAAACGTTTCCTCGGTTCCAGTCGCACAAAAAGAGAAAACATTTGCCTTTCTTCTGTTTGTTGAAGTCAAATTTTACGGCAATTTCATTGGTGGTGGCCCTGGTCGATCCCAGTCCCTCGTTAAAACTCGACTAACGCAATTCTTGTGAGTCTGAACGATTCCTTGCACAGCTGCAGACGAATGTTGGTACATGACACAAAATGGATCCTCCGTCTGATTAACATCAAGTGAAACACTTTTAAGCGACGATATTTAACTAAACCAATTTAAAACTGATTTTAAGATGGTTTTAGAAGAAGCTCCACACAATTAGTCAGCGCCTAGTCGCCTGAGCGTCCTTTAAGGTGGCGTTACTTAAATGGCACTGACGGCACAGCGGGACTTTGCTCGGGCGTCGAGACGCTGTTTCAGCTGTGAGGGTTGGATCTGATGGTCGATCGCCCGAAGGAGATTTCGTCCTCAGCGTCCGGCTCGCGTGTGTTTACTCCGATGAGATCACGAAATCAAAGCAAACGCAGACGCTCGGCGTCGGACGGTCTGCCAACCGACGTCTGCAGTGGCGTCGCTTTCAATTAATTGCTTTCAGCTTTTATAAGGTAAATCCGGGAGAGACGCCGCATTTTTCGGTTCCGTGGGTTCCGGTAATCCTCGGCCGATGTCAGTCCTTGCCCTTGTTCGGCGAGCCGAGGGAAATGAAAATCGGCGCTGTTTTTGCGAGAGTTTTAACTGATTCTATGCTCAAAGTTATTTCTGCTGTTCGTAAAATGCGTCTTTCTTAGTTCAAGTCGAAGCAACTCTTAATTCCCGATACATTAGAGGTTTCCAGCGTCGCTGGTCTTGACTTCGCACGACGTGGCCGCCATGTTGGTCGTTGTGTAAGGCAAGTGGGAGGGCGCGGCGTCTCTCCCTGAAGATAAGGAGAGACGCCGCACTTAAAACATTACTGAGTACTCAAAAATGCCTGTTCTATCGCATTATCTTATCTCATTGAGGAAGATTAGTCCGGTGTTGAAAATGCCGAGAAAAAACTCAACTGCGAGGAGGAAACATAGAGGAAAAAGTCAAAGGTGAACAGTCCGAGTACTTCAGGTCTACAAGACTGAAAAACTTTTAAAAAGTTCTAATCAAGAGAGCCCTGAAAACTGTGAGCTCTGCTCTCCGTACAAATTTCATGGACTAACGCAACCTCTGGAACATTTTTCTTTCAATTAAGTTGATAGTTGAAAATTCATTTGAATATTCATTAAATTTCCATGTTAATGTTCGCATTAATTCGTCAGTTTTCGAATTCAAAGTGCGGCGTCTCTCCCGCGAGGCGGAGTTTACGAACCTGTGTGTATTCTGACGTGACCTTTGAGCTGGCCGTTGTTGCTGAAGGCGACTTGGCAGTGCGGACACCGGAACTTCTTGGGACGCTGTTTCCGGTTCTTCAGCTGCTGCTGGTGCATCTGAGCCTCCTGCAGGAGTCTCCCGTATTCCTCCAACATGGCGGCCTCCGGGCAACAGATCCAAGTTCCGACGGGCGGGAGCGCAAATGCGCAATTTGGGTCGTAGGCGCCCGGAACTGGACGGGGCTGAACGGGGACCGCGTCCCTCCTGGAGGACTTCCGGGTCCTGTGAGACGTCGTGGACACCGTGCAGTCCTGCGTCGTTCTGCTGCACGACGACGTCGTCGCGTCTTCGCTCGCACTCGTCCACGGCCGGAAGAGTCGCCCCATTGACGAAGTCATTACGGAGGATCAGTTACATGGCGCGCGGCGCGGCGCGGAGCTCTCGAGACTGCCGAGTGGCTCTGCTTTGACTCGCTTAAGTATCGGCTACTGACGGGGGTTAAGTGTTACAAACCCACCCCTCGTTCTTTCCCAGGCAAAAGGCAGCGGTGGCTTTCATTGTGCAAACCATTACAGGGGATGAAAGCTCCGGGCGCGCGACCCCAGCGAGGCCCAGCTCACCGGCGCGCAAACAGAGAAAAATACCCGGCTAGGACCGTGGCCACTCGCTCGGGAGCATTTCTGGGGTGACGGACGGGCGTGGAGGCCGGGAGACGCGACTGTAAGCGACGAGGGACGTCCCCGAGGAGCCCGGGAGCTGCTGGAGCCTGTTTGTGTGGCGCGCCGCGGCGAAGATTGATGGCTCGGGCTCTGGAGGACCTGAGGACGCGCGGAGTGTGACTCCGAGACAGGGGATCGACTCCCGGTCGGTCGTCCGATTGGCAGACTGTCTTGATGGATGGGCGCAAGGCTCGTGCCTCCGTCATCCGTCTCCATCTGTCGCGCGCGGCAAATTGCCGTCCTCTGCGATTCTGGGCTCATTTGCTTCTGAAATGGGACTTGGACGACGTCGGGCGTCGTCGTGGCGAGTGGAATTACTTTTCTCTTGCCTGTCGTTAGCGACCGAGACGTTGCGTCAATGTCGAAAGCAGTTTCACGCAACTCCAACAAATAAGCGCGCGCTCAGATTTTACTTGAATAAATCCGACGTTTCGCTCTCAGGACGCAAGCGGTCATTGCCGTTCAGGGCGAGAAATTCTGGCCTGGAACCTGCCAGAACACGCAGAACGGAAAGGCGTTCGGCGAACGGACGGACGAAGTATCGCAGGCTGCCTACCCGTGGGGCGAACTGGATTCATTTGGCCATGTGACCGGCTTTTGTGAACGCGGTCATGACCTTTGGATCTCATAAAACGCGAGGTTCGAGGTTTTCTCGGCGGTGAGGATGCCGACGTTTACGCTTTCAGACAGACATCGACGTTTCGGAGACTAGCTGAGGGACTGTCGGCTTGTGAAGAAGCACTCCACCACACCCCACCCCCCTCGTGCGGTTTGCGTGGTCTGAGATCATTTGGGCAAGCGACTGGTTCATCAGCATAAGTTGGGTTAGCTGAGCGGTGCTTGTTTCGAATTTCACGGCAACCGCCAGACGTCAGTGTTGTTGTGACCCGAAACGTCGGTCGGCATCTGCGAAGCCGTGACGTCACTCGCTGCTTGTGCGTGGTCGTATACCGCGATCGTGTCGTGAGCAGGGCCGCGCCGTCCGTCGTGGTTAGCGCCGGTGTTTACGACCGGCGATTCGCCTGACAGCCGTGACGGCGTAAGTGGAGTCCTCACTCCATTAAGACGGCCCCCCGCGTCACGCGATTCGGCGCGCCCGTCGCTCCATTCGTTCTGGGCTTCCTCGTTGCCGCTGTCAGAACGTCTTCATGGGGTCCAGGTGCCTTCCTCCGCGACCGAAGCCGTTGTTTTGTCTCTCGCCCCGCGGTTTGACTTCGGCTCCGAACAAAGCGCGAGGTGTCGGAGCGACGGGAGAAGAACCAGGCCCTCCTTCCAGTCGGGCTGTCGCTTTGTGGTCAACTTGTTTCCAGTCACTTGGTACGCACAAGCGATCGGCAGGTACAAAGCGCCCGCGGACCCTCTTCAGACTTCGCGCTTTGTGCGCGATCCGACGTACCGACACAAGTGGCCTCAGTGCGTGCTGTGTTGCGAGCCAACATGGCGGTCGGTGGGCGTTCTTTGCGTCGCAGTCACTCGAGTGAAATATCGTCGTTTCAGCTTTGCAACAGAACTGGGTCCTCCGATTATGGCCGCTGACCTCGTAGGACCGCTCGATGGAGGAAGGAGTTGCCGTCGGTCAGAGCGGCAGAAGCCCGATAATTGTCGTCTTGCGGCTGAGCTGTGCTAACAAAATGCCACCCGTTCGATGCAATCTCCTTTCTGGTCACTGATAACGCCTCGTATCACAGACAAACCACCGACGTCTTCATCAAAGAAGGACGGAATGAAAGCGTGGCTATTGGAAAGAAACATCCAACTTTGTGACGTGTTGAAGGCTCGACTGTTCGATTTAATCGAATTAAATGAGTCAAAGCACGTGATTGATCGGATTTTGGCAGACGAAGGACGTCCTGTGCTGAGACTTCCCGATTTAAACCCGATTGAACTTGTAAGACAATGGGTTGCAAGCAAGAACGGAAAATCTAAAATTAAGGACGTCGAGCGTCTGCGTCGCCAGAGATTCGAAGAAATTGGGCGAGAGGAATGTGGAGAAACCAGAACAGATTTATTTTGAGCGAGAAGGCGTAATCGCCGCGGCGGCGGTGATGAATCGAGCGATGTCAGAGGACGGAGGCCTGAGAGGAGAGGACGAAATTCTCTAGTGACGTGCAGTGAAATCGACTGTCCTGTGTCACGTGAGGTGGAGACATTTTACTTGGAGCCATCCCTTCCAGAAGACTTCTGGTAAGAGACTCGCTCCGAGGTTCCACTTCACAAAAACGCCGGAACGCGGGTTAGCACAACTTTCAAGAGCTGCCACGACTTCTCAGTCAATCGCACGCATTGCTTCTGCGCTAGATCCATTTTAATATTATCATCCCATCTGCGACTACGTTCCTGTCGTACGCCATGTTTCACGTTGCAGCAACGGATGGGAGAAAATTACGCAAGCTCCGCCTTGTGCTAGGAATTCGTTGTGAAACGCAAATATTTGTATTCCGAGGCGTCGCTCCGGGTGTGCCTTAGGTCTGTTTGGCCGGACAACACGTTCCGGGGGGGCACTGTGCCAGGGAGACGAGAAGACGTTTCAGCAGCCGCGGGAGGCCAGTGGCTGAATGTGCGCAATCCGAGACGCAGTTCGCATGCGTGAGTAGCCTCTGTCAGCTTGCGTATTCAGTTCATTGCTGCTCGCAGCCAAAGGCGAATGGCGAGGACGCGGCGCGCATGCCAACTGCGAAGAATTGCGTTCGAGACTTGCGACAGAACGAAGCGTCGCCGTCGAGAGCCCAAGTTCGCAGAGAACGTACCCCGACGAAGTGTACAGACTCAAGGAGGCGGTAGGTCCGTTCACGCCGGATAAAAAAATGTCCTCTTCGGAACGGATATCGGCCGTACCGTTGCAAAGAAAACTTCCTCAGAGCCCTCCGCCCAGTCAGCTCTCAGAACCGCGGGAGTGCGTTCTCGGCCAACCCCTTGAACAAACTGCCGAAGGCCTCACAGAACAAACGCGCGTATTTCCTTACGTGACTCCACTAAATTTCCATTCTGGTCGCTGGATCCGTGGAGGAGCCAACCGGTCCCGAGCTACGGAGCGCGTGTGTAGGTGCGTTTTAAAAGTTGCGAGCTGTTTAGGCTTGCACACTCACTCCCGGGACGCCGTGTACCGGGTGCTCGTCGCCTGAGACGTCCTTAATATTTGCGGGCCATCAGGGCAGGGCTGGGTGGACTCCTGACTCAGGATCAACGTTGATGTTGCGCGAGGACACGCGGAACATTCCAGACGGCAGCAGATTGTGCAAATCGCTGACGCAACGGAGGAGGTGAGCGCGCAGTTACGAGCAGCAGAAGATTCTGTCTTCAGTCCAGCAGAGCGCGGTCCCTGCAGTCGGTTGCGTTCATGCGACGAGCCGCGGTTGGCCGAACTGCGATCGTGTTTTGTTGTCAGAGGCGACCGAAATCACGCAAATATTTCGCACTAGTTAAATGTCTTATTTTGTGGTAAAGTCGCTCGCAGTTCGTGTTTTCTTTCTTCCAGAACGACGCCATGACACTTGCGGGCCCAACCGCCGAGCAGCTGACGCGCATGCGCGAAGAACTTGAGGCCGACGACGACGCCGAGGTGTTCAAGGAGGACCTGGCTCGCCTTAGGGACTGGCTCGGCCAGCAGCGTCACCTGCCTCAGCACATGGGTGAGTGTCATTGGCCGCTCGCGTGTCCTTAAAATTCCGTCCTTCATCGGCTTTTTTTTTCTTCTTGTACGGCTGCAAGCTGAACGTGGAGCGGGCGAAGCGAGTCCTCGACGCCTACTACACGGTGCGCGCCACGGCGCCCGAGTTCTTCAGGGACAGAGACCCCCTGTCGAGGGACATGCAGCTGTGCTTCCGGGCGGTGCACTACGTGCCTCTGCCGACGCTGACGCCTCTCGGCTACCGACCGACGCTCCTGCGCCTGGCGCACTGCGACGCCAGCAAATTCGACGTCCGCGTTCTGACGACGCGCATCGTGATGTCTCTGGACGCGCGTCTGCTCGAGGAGCGCTGCCTCAGCAACGTCATGCTGATCGACCTGGAGGGCTTCACGATGGGCCACTACACGAGGGCGTCGCCCACGCAGGCGACAGTGCGCAAGGCGCTGCTCTGCATACAGGACGCCTTCCCCATGCGGCTAGCGCAGGTACAGTAGACGACCGACGCTCAGCGCCGATCTTCAGCTTCACGCGCTGATCACTCTCGTTCCGTGTTTCAGGTGCATCTGATCAACGTCCCTGCGTTCATCAACAACGTCATGAGCTTGTTCCGACCCTTCCTCAAGGAGAAGTTCTTGAACAAGGTACCAGAACTCCCGCCTGTACCATTCGAAAAATATTCAGAGACAAAGCACGAATTTTGCCCCAAATTGCAGGCGTTAGGAGTGCGCTCATCTGCATCGGCTCCTCGTGTGTTGCAGATTTTCTTCCACTGCTCCGGCTACGAGGCCCTGTACGAACACGTGCCACGCGAGGCTCTGCCCCGGGAGTACGGAGGCAAGCTAGACTCGACCCAGGACCTCGCGGGTGAGTCAGGTTACGTCACGCACAGAAGCGGTCGCTCGCCGCTCGCTGCTTGCAACTAGTGCTTCCCTCTGTTGCAGACAGGTGGAACGAGAAGCTGGTGTCACTCCGCCCCTGGTTCCTGCGGGAACAGCTGATTAGCCGGTCGGACGAGACGCGGCGCCCGCCGGGCCTGCGCACTGACACCGCCTCCGCCCTGGCGTCCGACCCAGACGTTCACGGAACCTTCAGACAGCTGAGCATCGACTGACTTTGTGTAACGCCGAGTTATGGCGCGTCTCTTAACGCGAAACCGTCCAATAAACATGTGTCCACCCCTCGTGTCGTAATCTTAATAATAACGCAATTTTCTCTGGCCTCCCTCCTCCTACTTCATCCTTCGCAGGTCCAAGCATTATTATCAGCGCACCTTTCTCGAACACACTTCTTCGCACGGCACGGCACGGCATTTGAAGATGTAGGGCAGAGACACTGCGCTTGCGCATAAGTCGTGTTGGTCAGTCCTCGATGTGAAGACGGGTGTCTTCTGAAATAATGCGCCGTGTAGTCTCGCATTGCTTTCATCGTAAGGGCAATGTTGGAGTCCGCTGAAACGTCGGTCGGTAACTATCAGAGTGCACGGCGCAACATCCCGGAAGACATCCATTTTCTTAATCGCCGCCGTCGGTTTGAGCCAGGCTTGTGCACACACGCGGCACGGATTCTGCGTGAACGATTACAAACATGGCGACAGTGCAGAACTTGGACTTTATATCCGGCGTTTTTGACGTCGCTGTGAAAGACGAGTTCTTCCCACAACTTTCTATATTTTTTTCAGGTCCTCGTTTTAATTGCAGAGAATCCATTGAATGCTTTCGAGATATTGTTTTCGTCTTTGCTTACAAGTTCTGTGTCTCCAATGATTTTCGGTATGACAGACCATTGTATTTTAATATATTTTTGGACTCTTTCTGTATTATATTCCTGTCGGATGGTGTTGTTGCTTCTGTCACTAAGCAAATTGATTAATTTAATTTGGGCTCTTATATCTGATGTCAGTAGCTTTGATTGGAGACTGTCAGACATTCAGCCATTTTCCGCAACATTTAGATTTTTTTTTATTTCCGCTCGTATTTATGTTGTATCTCAATGTGTTGTAATGTGTAACAGTGTTATCTGCAATAAATTGAGATGTTTCAAACACGATGTCGCTCTAAACAGCAGGTACGATGCCATCTGGTAGTAGTATTTAGAACTAGTGTTCAATTCCGATCGCGGTGCGCCACTCCCCCTTATCCTGCTCTGTTTGCTGTGTCCGCGGAAGATTTACACAACGAATGTGATACAAGAAGCAGCTGCGACTCTTTTTTGTTTAGTGTGGCGTGCGTCAAGTGTAACGAAGATCGTGTGCCCTTTCTTTCTTTCTTTTTTGTTGGAGGCAAGCTAATGGGGAAGATGTCAAAACATGGCCACCATTCTGCTTTGCAGAAGATTCGTGCTTGGACATCAGAGCAAGTTCAGAAAGTGCTCACAGACGTAAGTACGCGTTATTCGCCATCCAGCACCCATACTTTCGTTACCTGCTTCCCGGTCTGACGAGTCACGTCCCATCCTTCGAGCTAAGTACCTAGCCAGTCGCACAATGCTACCAACACCTGCTGACCTCGGTAGATCACCAAGTTATCTTCTTCCTGTTAGGCCCAGAGGAGTTTGTTTTGAGAAACTTGCAGTTTATTCATTTGAGTCGAAGTAACAAATCGCGTTTTATTGTCATACAAAACAGCTGGAAGTGTTGGGAGTTTTGAAAGAACAGTACGCGAGGAGATACAAATTTGTGAACTGAAATTAAATTTAATTTTGTTCTTTCCCGGTACTGAGGGGCAGCGGTAGCTTGGATTAATTGTGACATGAGGAGAGAGTACGTAATTGGGCTTTAGAAAATAATCAGGCTTCTGTCTAGCGCGCCGTAATATCAAGCGAAGATCTAGAAGACGTCGATTGTTTCATGAATGGGAATTGCATAGAAACGTTGGTCATGTTAATCAAAACCCTGCATTTCCAATTCGCAGTGATCCGAAACAAGAAGATTTGTTGCCACTGATTTTTATTTTCATTTAAAGTGACTCAGGTCGGAGAGAATGATCAGGGATTTGGGACACACAGAAGAAGGAAAGCAGTTGGTTCACAATTTGATAATCGCTTAAATCGGGAGTGTTGCCGAACTGATAAGCGCACTTGATTTATACGTAGCCTGTTAATAAAGAAAAGTGAACATTTTGTATTTCATGTTTGACTGCTTTTCATCATTGGAATATCATTCGATTTCATTCATTTATTCGGCTAAAAATCGTAATGAAAACTGTCGAATAATGCCATCGGCCCGAACCTGCTTGCCCCGCGTGCCCAGAACGTTTCCTGCAGATGAACGGAAGGTCGTGATAAGGAAAATTGTCGATTGCCAGCGTGACGTCATACTTTCTTTACAGTATCCGCAACATAACTGAGAGCTTTTGGCACGTTAGTGAAACAGGATAGGGAAGATGGAACATTTGCGTTGTCTCACAAAATTGCACGCACTCGCAGTGATTTATGTCAGTCGCAACAATGAGTTGGTGCATGTGTGTTCTGTTTCAGCACGGCCTTGGGGAGTGTTGCGAGGCGGTTAGAAAGCGCGAGGTGGACGGTGACTTGTTCCTGGTGAGTACGATTTCTGGTCTGTCATTTGACCCTATCCTGATCCAGTTCGGGGTTAGGAATCGTATTGTTCCGTGCTTCAGCGCCCGAAACGTTTTACTGTTGGTCGGAGGAGATGAGAGGATAACATTAAAATGGGCACTGCATGAATGTTTTGTGAGAATGTTAACTCTGTCTATATGTTCGGTACCAGTCCCAGATAGTGGTATTTTCTTTCACAACCAAAGTACGCACCATGCTGGGAAATCACATTAATATGGGGTTTCATGAACACTTAAATTTAAATATGGGTACTATATCTTCTTTTGAATGTATTGGGACTTCTCTTATCCGTCCGTGACTCATCGATTATTCTTCTTGGGGAGTGCTTTTCATAATGTAATTTAAAGTGATGTGGTTTTGTCTTGAGTATTGAAAGCGTCCTTCAATAAACTACTAATGACAATGATTTGGAACAACAGAAGTTATCCTGGTTAGGAAATATACCTGTGCATTAGTATGTTCTGTAGACTAGAAATAAGTTTTGAGAACTGGAACCACTCGTTTCACTTCAATTTTCAGTGTCTGGAAACGCAGTTCTTTTCGTAACCAATTCGCTTGCATTAACTCAGGTTGTTTTACATTTACAGACGTTGACCGAAGGTCAACTGGCTTTATGGAAGCGAGACTTAAATTTGGCGACACGCAAGTAAGTCTAATTGCATCTATATAGCTCTCTAAGGAATATTTGTGCTATAGTCAGATTGGCCGAGCGGTCTAAGGCGCCAGACTTAAGTTCTGGTTCCCGAAAGGGAGCGTGGGTTCGAACCCCACATCTGACAGAATTTTTTTTGGGTGCCTATTTCTATGTAACTTTCTGGCAGTCGCGTGTTATGGGTTTCATTTCTGCGGAACTTGTTTGTTGGCGAAGAAGGAAGTTACGAAAAGAATTACCAATCATAATAAAATTGGAGTTTTGTTACCAGATGGCAGCACGGCGTCGCGTTGTATATTAACTTCGCTTCGTAAACAGAACACTACGCAGGTGGTACTAAGAAGAACGTTACGTCGTAAATCGTTGAAACTGTTCAGAAACGAAGCAACGATGAAGTTATGTGACGGGACATCACCATCATAGGCCGAAGCCTGCCTAATTAAAGTTCTTCCCCGATGCTTTATTCTGTGTACTTTTCTATTTATAATCAATCTGTTTATTAGTGAAATCCAGTTGGTTTTATGTTTAATAATATTGCCCAATATAAGTTCTGTTCAAAATTCTTAATGTCTTCTTTTCTTTATAGTTCATCGAAGTGCATTTCGCTGGTTTTCTCACGAATATGTTTTCTGAGATCGTAATTCAGAGTTTGTAGCTCACTTTTGTAGAAAATAATTTTAAATTAGTACAGTAAACGACAATATGTGGTACTAACTGGGTGTGTACAGTCAATCCTGACAGTATATTAACCTCAAGTCTTACACAGTATATTAACCCTTGCTCACCGCATACATGTGTCACTTTGAACGTATTGTGGAAAGAAACGATACTCAAGGACAACTGTAGTTTTTCCTTTGGTTTGAAGACAAGAACTTTGCATGAGTATGGTGTTGAAACTTTACAGCCTTGGCTCAGTATACAGTTTCCTGATGTGTACAGAAGTAGACAGTGACTGACCCCGGGAACATCTTCATTCACGGCCATGTCATCACATACATTAAATTGACGTACGAATATGTGGTGCCTGCTGATGTGTTATCAAAACTGAGCTTAACTGTTCTAAATAATAATGTAATGGCCCAGTTGTTCGTAATCCATGATCACCATTGAATGTAGTTAGTGATTTTAGAATCTTATGTGACCTCTCATTAGCTACACAGACTTGTGAACAACATCTGTAACAATAACTTGAAGTTGGTTAGACAGAAAATAATGAGAAAAATATGGAATTTGTTTGGTGATAATTGCAAGGTTTGCATGTTGATAGGATTGCTCATTAACATGTGTACTTCTTGCAGGAAGCTAACACACTTTGTACAGGATGTGATAGCGCAGCCTGAGAAGTATGTGCAGACAGACAGCATCATGTGAGTACTGTTATGGAACAACACATTACTTATTGGAAAGTAACATCATAAAAAACTTTGACCTCTTTTGAGTTAGTCGTTGTTTGCCCCAATTCTTCCTCACAAATGTTTGGACACAACCGTAAATGATCATGACCACTTACTATGCAGTAAAGTATGAAGAGGCCCCAGCAGTAGATGCTATTTCTGTTTGCAGAGTGACTCGGGGCAAAGAGCCAGCAGTGAGTCTGCCTTCTGATGCGATACATAATAGGAAGAGTGACCACGTGTCCTGTTTATCAGGGAAGATCTCACCATTCAGTGATTCTGAACCGTGGGACACAGACTTCAGCGATGATGAGGACACCAGTAAGGTCAGTGACATGGGTAGGAAGAGAAGCTGAAGTGGAGCTTACAGTGCTTCTGATGTTTGGATTAAGAATGTGTTGGTCGGCGGTGCAAAGTTGACACAACTCACTGTATGTGATGACTGTCAACACATTAATTAATCTGCTTGAAAGATATGTTAAAACTGCAACTGAAATTTAGCCGAATTTTGGTGGCGTAATGGTTACATTGCTGTGACGTGGTTTCCTGGGCGTCGTTTACGAAACCTGGGAGCTTCAGGGTGTTATAGAGGCAGAAGAGGCACGTTTTATCTTACGCATCCTCTGTGGCATGGTGCATCTGACCATCAGGTTAGCAATGTTTTATAGTTGCAGGCATCTAGTGTCACTGTGGCAGAGTACTGTAACAGCGAGGTCGTGAAGAAGCCACCCATTCCAGCGCGGCCTCCAGCACTCGCATCCAAACCGGCCTCTACGCCATCAGCACCTAGCAAGAGCTGTAACCTGCCAAAACCACCAGTACCACCGTACGTTATCGTAGATGCACTCATATTTCTAAGCGGTACAGCCCCTTTTCTGATGCTGTACAAAACCCAAGCACGTAATCAGAAGTGTTTATGAGTTTAAACACAGCCCTCACACTTTCAGTGATTTTATTGCCACCACCTGCCATTTCTGTACTTACTCGTCATTCTTTGTCTTCTTCCTGTCTTGTTTGTTACTGTATAATACCTGCAGTTGAAAGAGCATCATTGTGTAATCTGTAATAGGTAATGAGCAGCGCCACACTCTGGTTACCAATCTCTCTGAAAGTCAGGTGGAGAGTGTGTTCAGTTGCGACGCATTATTAACTGTGGTCACACCTACCCTTCATTTGAAATGCTATACATTATTCTGACATGAAGATAGGCTGGATATGAACTGGGTGCCTTCTGTTGCAGTGAGAGCAGTTGCTATGGGCACGTCAAGTTACTGGTCAGCAGTCTCACTCTGCCAGAAAACGGCGACCAGGTATGTACTGATGAAGCACAGGGAGGGGAACTGATGCCTATCATGTCACAACTGAACAGCTCACAGGCATACTTAGGCTTTTACTGCATATTGCCTGAACTGGGAAGGTGTGAACAGTATTATGAAAAATATTATAAAATGAGAAGTGGATTCTGATAAGTTAAATTCCATTATATCACTGAGTAAATGTAATGGATGTTAAGTCGCATCAGCTGCACTACATATTTTCACTGTTCAATACATTAAACAGCTTAAGATACTTAATTTTGGTACAGTAATTAATACGCCACCAGAGCTTTGTGCAGCTCGTTGTTGTACTGTTCTGTTTCAGTTTGACGAGGAAGAGTACGAGAGCGTGGATGGAGAGGTCCTTAATTCCGACGTAAATGCATTGGCAGCCAAGCTCAAAAAGTCCCTGGAGGCCCGCGCACAGTCCGCACCTTCCGCGAGACAACCCGTGCCCAGTACTTGGCACTTGCCAGCATTCCCGCAACAGACTGATGAGCTGCCAGAGGGGCACCTGAACGACGGATATGATTCTGACGAATACGAGTCTATCAAGGAGAATGTGAGTGTATGATGATAAGTCGGGGTTGGCAAACCAGTTTGATTTGTGTGTTATAAAAAACACGCAACTTTTAGGTCAAATGTCTCGGTTGAATAGAATCTGAGCACGTAGAGGCGGATGCTGTCACATAATTTCAATGTGCAATTTGCACTGTTATACCACAAACATCTGAGGGTTCTTTGTAGGTAGATGTTAGTGGTCTGACGGCATTCTGACGAGTGCTTTGTTAACAAACCCTTCCTACCTCTTTATTGCATTTGGAGTAATGTTCACCCTTCCCCAGACAAGTATGACTTTGTAGTTTTGCCCTTTGGTTATTCTTAATACAGAAGATGAACCTACCGTATATTTGCACTCTGAGCTACAGTGTGAATTTTCTTGTAAGCTTGATCTTTAATAAGAGGTGCCAGTCAAATTCTGTCACTGCCAGTGGTTTGACATCCTCGCTGCAGGTAATATTGGATGTTTGGGTGAAAGTGGAGCCGTACATAATGAAGCATTGAAATGCCATGGTACAGGTTATTACGTACAGAACAGTATTTTGTCTTTTATTTTGTGTGGGCCCTGACTTTGAGTGAAGAACATAGGAAGTGGGGAATTGAGGAACTGAATGGATACAGCATGTAGTCTGAATGAACAAACCTAAAGCTGCACACAAAATTTTGATAGGTAAAGATCTTGGAAAATGGCCGTTCTAAAGATTAGGAAGAACGAGAAGCACGATGTTAAGGGCGATGGTATTCAGATGGTCTTGAAGTGGTTGTGCAAAAATTTTTATACTGCTTTTGTTTCATCTGGACTGTGCAAAAAAATTTTATACTGCTTTTGTTTCATCTGGACTTCTTTTAAAATAGAGCAGCCTGTCTGTGGTGCTCAGTATAAGGTAAATTTATTGTGAGGTTTCAGTACACTTGGATGTGTGATTAAGACCTCTGAAACTATAGATTGATGTTTACACAAGGTGGACCACTTATTGCAGGAGAAGCTGACTCACCTACCACCTGTTGATGGTGCAGAGTACTACCTGCAGCCAGTGCAGCAGCATCCAGATCAGAGCAGCGGGGGAGCCCCTCCACTGCCTGCAAAACCTTGGAGCAAACCTCCCGATGCATCCCTGCCCTCTGCAAAGCCGCCGTCGCCTCCGAGAAGGAAGTCGGTAAGCGAGTCCTCACAGGGGTTCAAGAAGTTCAGTAAAAATGTCTGCGTGTTTCTGCGCTGGACTGCAGCAGAAAGGCATTTAATTCCTTTGAGTGGCCATTATGGAATGTGCTATAAGTTTGTAGTTCAGGAAAGTGAAATATGCGGAGCTCACGTTTGTACCATAATGAATACAAACTTGCTCATGTTGGAAGACGCATTGTATGGTTGTGCGTCTGTGTCGTATAAGAACATCTTAAATCAGACTGGCATAGCTGCAGATTACCTTGTGCAAGCTGGTAATTATGTGGAACCAAATGCCTCGAAGACCAGCAGGTGCTGAAGTACCGAGTATGTGATGATACTCGGTGGGTATAAAATAAAAGAAACGTGTTTAACAGACCTGATCTTAAAACCTTGCATACCACAAAGTGTATTGGAATATAAAATATGCATACAAACAAAACTATTTACGCTGTGATGGGCATTAATGCCATTTTTACCACGTTTCAACCTCAAGAGGTCATCATCAGTGACATTATTGTCCTTCATAGTATAAACAGTTTTGTCTGTATGCATATTTTATATGATCAACAGGCGGCTTGAGAAGCTGATACCCGCTCATCTAGTTAAGAAATTACCAACCTTTTATGGAACCAGAAGTGCATTACCATGTTCATTAACTGCACATTTTTATTGCTGTTGTTACGATGCTCGGGCCATTGTTGTTACAATGTAATTTTCAACCATGGTGCAAAGAACCTCTTGGAAACTAGTCATTTCCAAGACCAAGACTGAGATGCAAGGAAAATATCAGTGTTGAGTGATTGTCAGAGAAGGAGCTTTTCAAGAGAAGAATTGGATTGAACTTGCTCGGGAACTTGAAGTGGTTTTATCCCATAAAGTCAGGGATAAATGTTGCTTGTTTCAGGATGACAGCCCAAACAGTCCTGGAAACTCAGGGGATGGGGTGACAGGACTGATCGGCGAGATTTTGAGAAAGTTACGAAGCCCAGCCATCAGTTCCTTGCAAGACTCCAGAGGTGAGTAATGGCTTCATCTGTCTGTAAACATGCGCATAACTCACTGGACACCATTTGACATATTTTTGTCCTTTTGAAAACTGTGGATGTGTGGTTTTCATGTTGCTTTACTGCAGATGAAAATCTTAAGGAGCTTAAGATGTAGGGCAAGAGTTATATTTGACTGATTTGAGTCAGAATCAGATTCATCTGAAAGCTTTTACTGTTGACGCCTGATGCCAAATTCATTAAGATCCGATCAATAGGTTCAGTGGCAAGACGTGTGGTTTATGACCTTTGTTATGCTGTCAGTTCTGTTATCATTACTGTAGGGTGCAGAGTCTCAAGAGGTTATGGGAATGGAGGAGAAATGGTGAGGAAAGTACTTTGTAGTTACAAACATAATTAGCAGCTGGAAATAATATTGCACAGCCGTCGCAAATGTGAAACTTGTACTGAGGTGTGCAACATATTTTCAAGTTGTAGTGTGCCAGTCTGCCACTTGAGGTCATGTTGGTCTAGTAATCAACACGGCAGAATTCAGTGCTGTTCAGTTCCATGAAACAATTGGCATGAGTTTGGTGCAAATTTTCATGAGGAATTATGCTAAAGGCATGTGCTGTGTGCTGAGAAAGACTTTGTGTGAAAGGTAAGGAAGAGGTGGTGGATGACCAGGCATGATAGCTGAGATTGTTAAGTGACTCCACCCTGTTGATGGAGGCAGCAAACACCTCTGAATGTCTGTAAACTTCTGTCGGACTAAATGGTGCAATATATCTTCGGACTTTATGGAGTGTTCCTTGTCATTTCCCTGTTTTTACCTAAGAGAAATTGATTAGGACCTCACTTTACCTTACTTGTTACTTTCTTTTACCTTCTTTCTACTTGACCTTACTCTTTTCTTTCCTTCTTAAGAATGTTGAACTTTTTACATACTTCACTTTTTTAATTTTATGTCAGTTTATTTCACTTCAGCTTTAGTAGCGTGTTATGTCGTGTTATGTTATGCTATGCTGCGCTAGGTTAGATCAGATTGGATCAGGTTAGGTTAGGTTTTGTTTTGTTTTGTTTGATCTGCTTTATTTTGATTCAGTTAGGCTGGCTTAGGTTGTGATTTGCTAGGTTATGTTGGGTTATGTTATTTTTATTTGCGTTGGAATAATTTTGGTTTTGGTTAATTAGGTTCTGTTCAGTTACATTATTATTATTGTTTATTTGACTGCAAATGGGTTTTTACCCGGTGGCAGTGGTCCTACAATAAGAATCAAAACAATAAGACACAAAAATGTTAATTATGGTAATTTCCTTTAGGTTATGTTGTGTTAAATTTTATTAAATTGGGCTCATTTTGTTTGGATTAGTTAAGTTGTGCCCCTTGTATTAGTTTGGATTACGTTAAGCTAGTTTGGGGAAGAGAAATGTTGACATTTGACTATTTTGATATGCTGTTCATTGATTCCCCAGGTTTTATCAAGCCAAAAATAATCATTTCACTGAGGTAAGAACCCAGGACACTATTCTGGAGTTCTGGGCCTTTTTTTCTTGTTGCCAAAAACAAGCAGCTTTGGCCTTTGCCCTCTTCTTCTGTCATACCTTGTTTCAATGCCAAGGTAAATATGTCTTCCTCTTCCCTGGGACTTGAACCCAGGACAAATTTTTGGGGGGTTGTGGTCTTTGTTCCTGTAATATTACTGGCAACTGAATACCATGGTCTTTACTCTGATCTTCTGTCACGCTTAGTTTCAAAGCTACATAAATTATCTTCACCAGGATTCAAACACAGGACTGGTTTTCAGGGTTCTAGCCTCCATTTTTGTAACATTCTCTTCCAAACCAAAAACTTTGTTATTGACACAGTTCTGTTCTTTACAGTTTGAAGCTACAGGAAATGCCCTTATTGGCAATCGAACTCAGGAAGCTTTTTCCCGAAATATTCGATGTGATCTCTTCTTTGTCTATGTAATAAGTATGCCAAGTTTGATACAGATTGGTCCATCTGTTCTTGAACTATAAGTGAACAAACAAATACGTATAGCTTTCTATGTATATTTTTTTTTATCATGCACCGCTGAGGAGAAACCATGTAGTTTATATATCTGACACATGCATTTTTGGGACCCTCCCATCCCTAACTTTTGAATTAGAAGGATCTCTTTTTCCCCCTGGTGTTGTTAACCTAAGAGGAATATTTTTTGTACGCACTGTTTCTGTGTAGTATTGTTTAAGTTTCTCGTACCCCCTTGTTCCTATTTTCTAATATATAACAAAATCAATAATCTTCCCTGGATTGCCTCTCCAAGAGAAAAATGTTTATTACAGTCCATCATTTGGGAGAATCAACTTGAGACAGATGGACAGACTTTAGTTATTACTTGTATATGGATTATTCAAATTCCAGAATCTAAATGGATCTGAAGTCTTTGTATCAAACAGCTTCATTTTCCAAAATCCTGGATATTCACTGTGTTCAATATTCTGCAAGATGTACATCACCCGTAGCCACGTGTGTGAGTGAAGTCAAGATTATGTGTACTGTAAATCAAAGCCATTGAGCTGAGAGACATGATTCTCATCTGAGATGTTACCAGAAACAACAAAAAGTGCAGCCCTGGGCTGGTAGACTTTAGTCATTGAGGTCTGCTCGTTATGTGGGAGCATACGTTATGGTGCTTGTTGTTATCAATGGGCTGCCAGCTGTTCGGAGCAGAAGTTTTTTTATGCTGTGAACAGCTGCAGGTGCATCCGGTTGTGGGAACACAAGGGGCTCAGCACTTCAGTGAGACTGCCCTCTGGGTGCAGCTGAGCTGCTCATCTTAAGTACAAATTTATTTAATTGGGTCAGACTGCAAGGGCTGGAATACCAGTGAAGCAGGTAGGAACTGATTGACCCAGGAGCCACAGTTAACAGAAAAAGACATTTTATTAGTTTTGTATTGTCTGTTACTTTGAGGGAGCTATGTGATGTCATATATGTTTGGAAACAGGGCACTCTTGGATTTATTTAACCTAAGAAAAATAATATAAACAGGATGGAGGAAATTAAATTATGAGAAACTTTGTGATTTACATTGATAACCTATTATGTTATTGAAGTGATATCTAAGAGGTTAGTGTCAGCTGGACGTATAGCTAGGTGCAAGGGGGAAATTATGCTCACAGAATTTTGGTGTGGATATCTGTTGAAAAATGTACACTGGGACGATCAGAAAGCAGGCCTAGTTATGATCAGTAATTAGGTCATGATGATATGAACTGGTGGGTTCAGCTAGCAGACTGTATTCAGAAATATTGGTAAGTATCAGTGATTCTTATCACATAAAAATGCATAATTGAGAGGTCACCATCATGTTTCATGTCCAAAATTTGTGGATTTTGATTAAATTTCATATTTTATAGTACATACTGAAAGTTATTAGACTAATTAAAATTAAAGTTAATAAAACTTATGGTGAACTATACAAACAGCATAAAATATAATCCTTTTAAAATTTATAACTTGTAACTGAAATATTTTTCAGTGTGGTGAATACTAAATGAAATGGTTTACTCGTGTGTGTAGTTAAATACCCGTCCGTACACTTCACTTGAATGTGCCGTGTTACTGCATAGTCTCTCTGACATGTGACCTCAGGGTAATGACTGTCATAATGGCAGCTGATGAGGTCAGCCATTCACCTTATTGACCCTCATTAACTGACAGGGTGACCAACACACAAGCAATTCAGAGTAGGGGTTACCATTTCTGCTTTACAGTCAGCAGGTCCTAGGTTTGAATGCCTTTAGCATTGCTTCTTCACAGTCTGTCCATCTGAATGCTGGAATAGAACTGTGACCCCATCCTCCATGCTTCCTTTTATTGAACCAAGAAATTTACAGTGTTTTCCTGTTGTGGATCCCCTTTCAGGATTTATGATAGGGAACAGAACACGAAGGCTGACCATTAACCTGAGTCATGTGTGTGTGTGTTCTCATCCTTACCATCTTGTAAATGATTTTTTTTTAGAGGTTTTCTCACCAAAATTTGCAGTTGGCATTTGTTTCCCTACTGCAGCCTGTCACCAGCTGTTTCAGAGTACTAAGTCAAGTTGCAAAGGCCATTCGTCTGCTTTGCCTTACATCACAAGAGGTTGTAAACCTGCTTCACTGTTATTTTCATTATCATGGGTCTCTGTAGGTCTGTGTGCCCTAATGTGGTATAAAAATGGCCTGTGGTGTTAGGGACACCCCTGCACAGCACCTGCCCCCATATAACTGCAGGGTGGGGGGAGGCCATTATGTGTTTCTATATGCGAGTGGCTGGCCCTCTGGCCCATAACCTGCTGCAGCGACTCTGCACCGAGATGGCCGATGTTGCCGTCGGCATGAAGCGGCGCCTTCTTTACCCTTTACGGCGGCTGATGTCTCGCTACGATGACGTGCTGCCACCAGAGTGCAGCACCGAATCACAAGGTAACAGCTAGAACTGAAAAAACCATGGTCTGTATTTTGAACTGCTGGTGATTCTATAGGAACTGGTTGTGATCTGTTTGTTTTGCATTTAGCAAGTTCCCCCCCCCACCCATAATTTTAATCACATTTACCTACTAACACAGTGGTGTGAATCTGCAAAACTCAATTTTGTGAAGTTTCATACTTTTCTGAAAATTTGTCAAGTGAATTTTTATTTTTTCCTCTGTTTTTAGAAATCTTTATTCACATGAAACTAAAACATAAACTTATTTGTACTTCATTAAAAAAGTATTTATTGCACAATAAATGTGCCTCTTTTATATGACTGACTGATGGTGCTTTAAATAAAATCCTAAAAACCTGCATTTAAAGGCAAAGAAAAGAAAGGAGGAGGTATAATTTGTGCTAGATACAGAGGGATTAGGAGTTATTTCTGTCGCACAGTAGGAGGGGGGGGGTGTCTCCAGGAGACCTGTCTCCCACAGAGCCAGTCTTGTCAGCCAGTCTCTCATTTCATACCTGAGAGTACATCTGTGTGGCTGCCATGTCCACCTTTGTGCCACAACAGGGAACAGCTGTTCGCAGAGTAGCAACATTCAATGTGTCTTCTCGCAGGGAGAAGAGTTTATCTGCATCCGTCAGTTACACAACTGCACCTTCACGCATGTTCACCAGTAAGTTAGGTTAGGTTGGGTTAGTTGCACTTTTCTTAACTGGGACCTACTAGTGACAATTATCAGTCTTTCAAGAAAGACCTAAATTATGTAATAATGTGCCACCATGAAGGTAATGTGAATATTTGGCACACCTGTTGAACCCAAATATTTTGTTAATAAAAATTATACATTTTTAACATTCTGGCTAGTTTGTATGGCACTGATATTTTTCTGAGCACAGAGACTTGCCATGTTGGTACTGTTAAAAGTAAAGAAATGGGCTTGGTCTTAATGGTATGATAAAGTAGAGGCTAGGATAATGATTTTGATGGACACAGAGGCAGTTGTACTATATGCTGAAGTGATGGATGAATGTAACAGCTGCTGCAGTGTCTTGGGATGGAAGTGTCTGCATCAGAAGCCCCACATACACACTGTACTGTTTGTTCTCTCAGATCTTTTTTAATATTATCTTTTTATAAGTATCTGAAGTGATCTCTTCTAATGAATATATTCCAACATTTTAAAACATTTCTTATCTCTCCCATATCCCATGAACTTCTTTACTTCCTTCCTTCTTTCCCTCCTTCAGAGTGAGAAATAAAGTTCCATATCCGTATAAAACAAACGAACATTATGGATATTCCGTCAGAGATCTTTAAAATAGGCCACAGTAGGTTAAGTAGGATTAAATACTTGAAAGCACAAATCAACAAATGTCAGCTCCTGTCTACAGTTACTTGTGTTGGGATACTGAGCTGGGGATGATGGATGATGAGGCAAGGGTGGAATATCCCAGGTGTGTCAGCTAATTTTGTAGCATTTATTCATAGTCCAGTTTATGATTTCATGATTCCGGTCTCAATAACAACATATCTGCATGTGGCAGAGAGGATTAGTGTTGGTAAAAGCTGCAAAATTTGTCTCTCATATATTATAATCTCAACCTCTGAATCATGAACTGTAGGCATTTCTTGCTGTATTCTGTTCCCTATGATCTGGTGCAAAAGTTGCGGGTGTGCTGTGTTGTGCCGGCTGACACGAGTATCAAATATCTTTAAATTAGGCCACAGTAGGTTAAGTAGGTGCTGTGTTGTGCCGGCTGACACGAGTGTTACGCGCTGCTTAACAGAGAGGACGCCGACACCAGAAGTGAAGAAGGCTGCGACACTGCCTACTGCCAGCCACAAGCTGTCTCCAGCGGATCAGCGACCAGTCACATTGCAGGGTAGCCAACGCCCACTACCACCCACACCAGAGGACAAGAAGTTACTAGAGAAGCCTGGCAGTGAGTACTAACTGTGTAGTCTGGATGCAAACACGTGTGAAGCATGAATTTGATTTGAACTATTGAACGTTAAAGTGAATACAGTGCTTCAGATTCATGCAATAACTGTAGTGTGACTTTAATACTTTACCATGTAAACTGTTGTTTCAGCTGCCAGATCACGCAGAACCTCTAAGGTGGGACTCTCGCACCAGCCGTGGTATCACAATGTGGATCGAAAGCAAGGCGAGGATATGCTGCGGAATGGTCAGTATTGAGTGCAGAGGTGCTTTTGTATAATTGCATTAAAGAGCATGCATGGAAGAGGTGAGAATTAGTTTTGGGAACTCGTGCTTTGGGACGCCAGAATGTAAATGGGAGGATAATATTAAAAATCTGCAGGATTTGATATTTTCATTGCAATGTCAGTATAGTTGGTGATCTTCTTGGATGTTGTGCTATGTATCATTTTGCCTGTTTTCCAGTGTTTTTGTGGAGCTTAGCTGCTCTGTCTTCAGGGCTGAAGGTGGATATTTTTATGTTCCTCAAAAATTCTGGCAACAACCCAGAAGACCAGCATCAGTATTAAAACTTGTTTGGAGGAAATATTGCTGTGAAATGACAGGCCTAATTGCTTAGTATTCAGCAGTTTTTATCAAGGAAGTTGAGACAGGCCAGAAATACAGCACATGGGGAAACAAGAAACATGGCCATAGGTATCGCTAAGATGAATTGTCGGAATATTGCAGGGGAGAACGGCAGTTTCCTCGTTCGCCCATCATCACAGCCGCAGAATCCCTTGACGCTCGTGCTGTGGTACAACAGGCGACTGTACAACATTAGTATCCGATACAGAGCAGATGGACGCTATGCGCTTGGATCTGAGAAGGCAAATGAGCTGGTATGTTGTCTCCAATTGGTCCTGAAGCAGTCCAGGCCCATCACTTAGGCAAAGGCACTGAATATACTGGTTTGTGTTCGCTGGCGAGTGTCTCGAGGGAATTTCTTGTGTTGCAGAGTTTTGCATCGGTGGAGGAACTGGTGCAGAACTACCAATCTGAGAAGCTGGTGCTGTTCAGTGCGGGTGAGAAGACAGGCCGCACGCTGCTCACTTCTTCGCCACCTCAGAGTTTTCAACACAGCATGTGATTCTTCCCAATGTACGAAACAGCTCCGTGATTTGGTCAGTGAGAAGGTTCATAGTATGCAGTTGGGCAGTCTGTCTCACTCGTTGTTTGTTAGTGACTTCCTGTTTACAGCAGAAGTTGTGAATTCTCCTGGAAAAGCAGTGACAACCGGCATCCTTGCCAGCTTGTGTGCTGGTTTCTAAGTGACAATACTAGTAAATATCACAAGCTGATACAGCATTGTTAAAGGAGGGGTTTCTCAGGATGTTCACAATGTGCAGTTGGTAGATCTGCATGCCAAGTGCTGTGTCCACTGTGTTTCCAGACCAAAGTGACCAAGCCCAGAGGTTTTTTCTTGCTGTTACAGCAAATCCCACCATTGAACCTTGTTTGTGTGATGATGGTCTTTTTGTGCCTGCCAGCAGGCATGCAGGAAACTGCTCTAAGGGGCACGTTTGTGATTTATTTGTAGCTGACAGCTATGTATAAAGCTGGCATGTTGGGCATTTTGAGAGAACAGGAATTTAGTTCAACACTTGTGAAGAAATTAGAACAAGCAAGATTACTGACTGGTACATAAGAGAGTCATTGCTGGGTTCGTGGTGGCTACCATTGCCTCCGACAGGCTTGCAATTATTATTGGTGCAATGTATTGCATTGCTCGATACAACAGGCATGTGAAGTCTCATGCTATTTTCAACCTATTACTTCCACTGTGATTTGTTTTTATCTAAAGTAACATGATTCTGTACATAAGGAACGTGATGGTATGCCTTATTGCCATAGTATCTTGCATTGGTTATATGATAGGAGGGGTGGACGCCTGCAGGTGTTGCCATAGTATCTTGCATTGGTAATATGATAGGAGGGGTGGACGCCTGCAGTCTGTCTGTTGCCTTGTAAAATAGCTGACTGCACAGTTCATTCTGATTAGTGTCAGTATGTTAAGACGTTGTTGCACTTAACATACTAAGATGTAAATTAATCTGAGTCTCTTGGGTACAGCTAAGTGTTGGTTAACAAAACACCATCTGCGATCCATGTCTACTACAATTTCTGTTGTACAGTTGCTTCCCATTGTGAATCTGGATCCACTCCAGCTGGTGGTTACTTGTTTATGTGTTCCATACTACTCATTGTATTCTTTAACCCAAGGGCATGGCCTCTTTGCCCTGAGATGGATGGTCACCTGGTTGTGGGTGGGTTCTTTCAGTATGACAGAAAGTGGGACCAACCTGATGATCGTCGAATAATACAAGTCTGAAGTGTAACCAAAAGGGTGTGACGTAGCCCTCGAAAGTCATATAATTCCCATTGAACCAAAGAACATTGATTATATTGCAACAGGGTGGAAGCTGTTTGTGCTTTGTCCTCAGTTATTTTCATTTTTCCTTGTTCTGGCCTTGCACAAGCATTATTCTGTTTTGCCCACTGCCTTCCTCATAACATGTGATGTTCTGGTTTCAGATTTTATCCCTCCTTGTTAATTTGTCTCTTCTGGAATTGTCCTCAGTGATAAAGGAAATGAACTATGGTCAATATAGCAATTGTTTTGTAAATCTCTTGCAGCTGTTTTCTTTCATAGTGAATTCAGTAGTACCAAATTAATGAGTTTTAAAACAGAACAGGCAGGGCATCAGTTTTGCTGCAAGGTTTATGTTGTACAGGGCTGAATATAATAAACTTTTCTGCCATGTCAGTTATTTCGTGTCATCCTGCTATCATTTTACTCATTTCTGTTGCATTTGTAGTACGTGTTAATCGTAAAGTGTAAAATGCTAGTCGCAGAGGGTCTACTGCATGCACACTGGGATTGAACATGTATGTCCTGTACAAAACCTTGAACAATTTGATGAAATTTGCATATATTTGTAGTTGTTACCATAAACATTTCAGGATTTTACAGAAGGTAATGCTAGCGTTGTTACCATCTTGCAGTCCGTGCAGCCTCCGTACTGGTGTCTGCAATACAGCGGCTGTATGGAAAATTAAAACTATTGGTAAAATACCCATACCAAATTTAATCAAAATCTGTCCAACGGTATTCCGAGTTTAAAACTATGGGGCGGGCACAGTGAGCGTTAATTTTGTGCACAGTTTGTAAATAATGCATATTATGTTTATGTATTGGCATTGCCAACGCATATTCAACTTTGCTTTAGAATACACCATTTTGAAATTGAACGGGACATTTCAGCATCTGGTCCATTCTGCTGATGTAAGTATATTAGGGAATAACATAAATACCATAAAGAAAAACACAAAAGCTCAAGTTGTTTTAGTAATGAGGTTTATCCACAAGTAAACACAGACAAAATTAAGTATATATTGATGTCTCGTCACCAAAACGCAGGGCAAAATTGTAACATAAAGATGGCTAATGGATCCTTTGAAAATGTGGCAAAGTTCAAATATTTGGGAGTGACAGTAACAAATCAAAATTTGATTCATGAGGAAATTTAGAGCAGATTAAATTTTGTTGATGCTTGCTACCATTTAGTGCAGAAACTTGTGTCTTTTTGTCTGCTGTCTAAAAACAAAGATTAAAATATAGAACAGCATAATTTTGCCTGTAGTTTTGTATGGGTGTAAAACTGACACGAAGGGAGGATTGTAAAATGTAGGTGTTAAAACAGGCTGCTGAAGAGAATATTTGGACTTATGAGGGATAAGTTACTAATGGGCTGGGGAAAGTTGCACAATTTGGGGCTTCATAAGTTTCACCAAGTATAACGAGACATCGAGTATGAGATGGGCTGGTCATGTAGTACGGATGGGATAGTTGAAGCAGTCCCACTATACGCCATGTAGGCGCTTGGGGGAGCGAAGGTTTAGCTCCTACTCATTCTTGACCTCGGCAGCAATTTTGTTATGAATCTTAATTTGCAGGGATAACTTACAACATTATGAGACGTGTTTGGTAATTCATGGTATTGTTTAAAATGCAAATTACTGAAAGGATGCGATGCCTGTGGTTTAGCATTTCACCGCTACGTTTCCATTGCCATGACAATGTTAACACTCGGGGCCGGAATTTATGCGTATGAAGGTTGTGTTTCATTTCAAGCTACAATTCTGTTTTGATTAATGCTTTTCTTGCTGTTTTTTCATGGGACGAGAATAAGTGGTTTCTCTTCCCTGTTAAGTACACTGACGTTTCAGCCTCACAGACAGAATAGTGCGTAGTAAATTTGTTATTAGAATTTTAAAAGATGACTAGCATTATTCATTCATCAGAAGGAGAGTCTGGATGTGACCAGCCGATTATTTCTAAAGGTTAGTATTTTAGTGTATGATCTGAACCTTTCACGACTAAGTATAATGAATTATTCTCGCGTTACCAGCCGTGTAAGGTGGTCTTCGACCCTGAGGACGATGAAGATGGTTCACGAAACGCTGGTGTTTCCTCCATTAAACCACCTTACACGGTTGGTAGCCCGAGAAGAATTCATGATAGTATTTCAAAATATGTATTGAACACATAAGAGTGCCGCCTGCTGTTTTTTAAGTTGACGTTTACTTTATTTAAACTAACTTAATCCTACGTAGCCTGCATAAAATCCTTGTGAGTTGTGTGAAATTTAAAAAAACATCCTAACTAGGAGAGGGAAGCGTACTTAATTGTTGATATTTGCATGATTGTGCCATGTTTGCTTCAGAAGGGAGGGAAGCGTACTTAATTGTTGATATGTGCATGATTGTGCCATGTTTGCTTCAGAGCAATTTTCTTTGAATTTAGTTGTAGGTGAGTGTTATAAATAACAATATGAACAAACAGTAATGAAAGGTCTGTGAATGGGTACCATATTATTGACACTCTGTAATATTACATGGCTTCTCAATTCTTTGTGCTCTCACCATGAGAAGAATATTTGTTTCTTTGAATTCATAGTTGAATTGTGTTTTACTGGCAGCACTGGAGAACATGACAGTTGCAGCAGGTCTGCCTGTTGCAGGGAGCTTTGTTACAGAAATCCAAAGCATGATGCATGGGTTTGGAGATGCCCGAAGTCCATTACCAGAGTCTGCGAGCCTTATAGAGAGTATCGTTCAGCAACAGCAGAGGGCAGTCATCAGTCAAGCTGCAGATATGGCTACAATGCGTGGTTCCAAATGCATTGGTCCAGAAGACATCTTGTTCCTCCTGAGGAAGGATCGGATTAAAATGCACAGGCTGATGAAGTACCTAGGTATGTGTTGTTGACTTTTAAATAAGAACTGCATGAGTGTGGCTGCACTGCAGCTCATTCTGCTTTGTGTTGCTTGGCAGCTGTGAAGGACATGAAGAAGAATATTAACAGTGTTCTTTTGGAATCATCACTGGATGGGGACCTGATGCTGGAGACACCTCGTGGTTCAGGAAAAAAACAAACTAATCTGTGCATGGACTTTCTGCGGTCGATCGACCAGACCGGTGAGCTCACAGATACATGCACCTTGCCAGTTGACATGGTCAAGCATGAACGGAATGTTCGTGCTGAGCGTTCATCACGTGTGCTGGATGAAACCAGGTGGGTGGCGTTACATTACACATGAATTTGCTCAGTCCCTGCTGCAAAAGTTTTCATCCATTTGTATTGATTTGTCAGTACAACTTCTGTGATGTAAATACTTGATATTAGAACATGAATTAGAAAATTTCTCTGTCCTATGAATTTGAATCCAAAGGAAGTATTTTAGTGGTGACATCTTGTGTGTCTCAACAGTATTCCTCTGAAGCATCTGGTAATTTTTTCTATGACTCTTTTTTTAGCAAATTTGATCTGTTCTACATTCTGTTCCGTCTTTTTTCATGTTCTGTGCCTTTTGCTGGTTTTCTTGGGTGTGAAGGTTCATCAACAAATGGGATAATAAAAAAGAATAAAAACTTTAATGTTTGCGATCTTATTTTATATTCTACACATTAGTGACTTTGGTTTTATTCCCATATATGAAGTTCTTGTGACTTCTATGTCGGTATTCTTGTTCTTTGGTTTTTATGGCTGGAGTTTAATGTATAACTTTGGCTTTCGGGAATGAGCCACAACAGATGTTGAAGTTTTTCTGTTTCAACAAACATTGCAGCTGCCATCTTTAGGGTGATCCTTGTTCCTGAAAGCTGTTGGTCCTGCAGAACTGAAAAAAAGATGGTTGGGTATAGAGGCACTTTGGAGACATTTGTATGAAATTTCATGAGTATTGTCTCTTGGGCACATCAGGAATTTATTATATTTTAGAACAGTCTCTACTTTAGTTGTTTACAGGTATCTGGAATTTGTGAATGCACGTAGAGCTTCATTTGTCAGCCTGAAGTCGGCGTCAAAGTTTCGTGAGTTGCTGCAAACAAGTTCAGATGGCAACTTTGAAGCTCTAAAACTTAGCGGCGTGACTTACGACTTACTGGGTAAGTTTTAGTTGCATATTAAAACTGTAAGATAATCCAAGTAGCTGTCTGAGGGTCTTACTTTGAATCAAAGCATGCAAGTATTTGTGGGAAAAATTGTCAGTAAGAATTCACTCTGCTTTGAGAGGTCATGAGCTGGAAACAGGATTTATCTGGAAAATCTGTTAACTGTGTTGCAATGACGTACATTGTTATTCAGATTTAGTAATTAAAGTACACTTTGTATGTCTGTCAAGGGGGGACTAGACATAAGTATTATGATGATTAATAACATTGAGAAAGTTGTATGAAGTAATATAAAGACAGATGTTACACAATTACAGTTTTATTTGGTGAACATCAAACAGAAAAATGTAGACCTGTCATATATCACATTAATATTTATCCCACTTTGCCATTCTAAAAGGAATTGTTCATATTCTTAATAAATGTGCAATGTGCCATTCCCTCCTCTTATTGTGTGTGCTTAGAATGGGGAACTAGTTCCATAGTAATTTTAAAGAAATTAAATTGAATATAATTTATGATGAAAAAGGCAATGGTTAGCTTCCAGGCCTTGTTGTCATTTGTGGTGTCGCTGTGAGAGACAATCCAGTCCATGTCCTTGCAGGTTATATGGCTTATGAAACAGTGGCGCAGATTGTGGACTTGGCACTGCTTGTGAGACGCGACAGTTTGACACGTCCGGGCATGCCATTTAGCCGGTACATACCAGGGGCAGGATATTCAACGAGCCATACTCTGGACTCCCAACAGGTAGGAAGTCTAAGAGATGGTCCTTCAGCTGACAAGAAGAAACCTGCACTGCGAAGTTGTTGGTTCATATAAAAAATGGAGGGGCACAGGACACAACATTCGCAGTTTGTGAAATCTGGCCAACTAACCTCACATTGAGCATGACTGTAGCAACTTAGTCAAGACAGCAAAATCATTGCATGCTTTGTGTTTAGGTTTGTTCATTCTAGCTCATTCAGATTTTTTATGACTCTCTAGTCACATGTCATGGTAGTTGAATCAACTAACTTCATGGAGTAGAGTTCTTCTTGAAAACCTGATAGTTGCTTGGCAAGTGAGGAACTTTTCCCATCTTTTGGCTCATTACTGTCACAAGAGCTTTCCACCAGTCCCTGTCTTGAGCCTGATCACTGTGGTCCTCACCCCCTCAACCTATATCTTTAAGGTACATTTTAATATCATGCTCACATCTCTACTTAGGTATTGTGAGTGATCTCTTCCTTTCAGGCTTTCCAAACAAAATTTTGCATACATTCCTCATCTCCCCAACCATTGCATCCTCCTTGATATGGTCATCCTATGAAATTCCATACTAATCATTTTTCTCCAGTCTTTTGTCACTTCGGCTCTTTTAGGTCCAAACATTTTTTTCAGCCGTTCTGTTCTTGAACACATTCAGTCTTGTGTTCTTCCCTGAACATGAGAGACCACGTTTCACCCATTCAACTGGTAAAATTGCAATTTTGTTTATGTTAATATTTTATGTTTTTAGAAAGAAGACATGAAGGCAGAAGGTTCTGAACTGCATGGTAGCAAACATTCTATAAATGTAATGTGCTTTTAATTTTTATGTGAATACAAGTTTGATATTTTAATAGTTGAATTTTGTCACACTTTTAAACATTATATGCTCTTTTGGTGATGAGACATAAACATGTATTTAGTTTTCAATGCATTCACTTCTGGACCAACTTTTAATTTAGCTTTTAATAGAGTTTTTGCATTTTTATTTATGGCATTTATGTGTTTGCCCAGTAAGTTTACTTAATCAAAACAAAGCAAAAGCTGGTGTGTCCCATTCTGCTCCCTCTACCTGTCCGTCTTCCATTTCCATCACTCGGAGAGGAGTGGCAAGTGTAAGAGAGTTTGACTGTTGCAGATAGAGTTTGCTGATCCACTAACCCCAGCTGAGATCAGGGAGGCACTGCGACGTTACTGCAGCTGCTACATCGGACCTGGTGCTGTGTTTACGTGCAGTGCTGCGTCACATGCGCGCACACGTTTGTTAAGTTGTTGATAGGAGTCACATGAGCTGCGGCACAGTGTACTAATGTTAAGTTAGGTTTATTCCTAGGTAATTTGATGGATCTCAGAGTATTCGTACTAATGTTAAGTTAAGTTTATTCATAGGTAATTTGATGGATCTCAGAGTATTCTTTGTTTCGCAGAGGAGAAGATGTATTTAATTTGTGATTTATGAAAAATATCAGAATGAATTATGTATACTCGTAAATTAAAAGCTAATTACATACACTGTTCCATGTTGTAAATTTTCCTCCATGTAATATTGAAATTCTTCCATCATCCAGGGCTTTGGTCAGTGTTAAGTGTCCACTGTCTCTCATAGGAACCTAAAATGTAAATTTTTATGTGTGTTGAAAAATAAGGAAGGGATGAGCCTTTATAAGGGATTTGAGGGTGCCACAGCTCAAAAGTAATATGACTTGAGTGCTGACTCACTTATGTAGTAATTTGGAAAAATAAGTCAGAGGGTGATACATGTAAAACTCTAGTGAAGATCGTATGGATCATCATCTTCCACATGTCCTTCAAGTTCTGTAGCCATCCTGCTCATAGGAATGTTGGTGGTTACAGGCTGGAACTGGCTGCAGGAGTCTTGATATAAATACTGTTGTAGGAAGAGATGGGAAGCCACAAGTACTGTCATGTCATGGTCTTCATTCTGCAGCTTCGGTATGATTGATACAAAATGTTTGTTATATTATGGAAGGGTCAAGTTGTGGTGATAACATTAACCTTTGTGTAGATGGATATCACAAGGCTGTAGCTAAAGATAAATCACTGATTTAGGAAATACATCATTTTTTTGGTATAATTTACTGTTCTGATATGAAACCATTGTGCCAGGGTAAAGCTAGTCATCTCATCGGTCAGACAGTTTAGGTTATGTACAGTGGACTGAGGAGTGAGTCCCTGACTTTTGGTCAAGGGGTGCCAGGCCACAAGAGCTAAATGGGTAAAAATACAAAGAATCATTGCATTGCTTTCAGCCCATAATTGAAACACCAAGGCTATCCAATGTGCCAGATTCCTGTCAGTGTAAGCACACCCTCTTTATAGTTCTAAGGGACTGTTTACTGTTTATAGCAATGCGTTTTGTAAACAGGAATGGTGTAACCTAAAAGGGAGAGATATCTTTCGAGGTGGCTTTTTTTGGATATCGCTCATTAATCTCTGATCACAGAGGAAAGGGCAGCCTGAGAAATGTTGGAAACTTAATTTCATGTTCATGTGCCTTCAATGCAATATTGAAGCAACGCTGGGAAAATAGATTTTGAGGACTGTGGATTTTTGTGACCACGCTGCAGAATCATTGCATTTTATGCACGACTCAATCATCGCCCTGGTAATGGGGGCAGCAAAGATATATGAGACGTTCGTAGACTTCTACCACAATACAGGACGCTACATCCCAGAAAACAGACATCTTCTTTGATATGTATTAATACAACACCTTTATGACTTTTCCGTTAAAAAGAGAATATTTTATCTTAAAAGAATATAATTAATGCATTTTCGTGCACAGCATTTGAGATTAATTGGTAATCGTAAGTAAATTAGTTAAAAATGCAATCTTCATACGTGCAACATCCTGCTGTTATTCATCGTCGGTGTTACATGGTTGGAGTAGCAGTATCTTTCCTAATATTAACTTTGCATTGTATATAGATTTTTTAAAGTTTCTATGTTCGTGTGTTTTACCCTTCCTTTGTAACTGCATAATTCATTGTTTGTTTCGGGTCTTCATATTCTGGAATATGTAAATGAGAAAAAAAGATAAATTTTGCCATTGAATACTGAAGAATACAATTTTTGCTGTGACTGAACACCTTCGCCTCAATTGCGTGATGTCACTTGAAAATGAGGTTACGAGTGAGAAAATATTGGAGTCTGCTTTCGCAACGCATAGACATAATGTTAATGTTGATGAAGCAAGGTAATATTTGTTAGAGTTTCTTATGGAACAGCTCTGAAATTGCAATTAATGTATATTAAAGGTCGGGTGATGTACAAATGACCTGCCGATATGTAAAGTTTAAGCTGCTTGAGAAACATTTGTGGCCTATTCGTTTTTGAAATTAAACAGCTTTTATGGCCGATATTAATATTCACACCATTATGTAGCAAGAGATAAATAATAACTTTTTTGTGAATGTATGGTATAAGTCTTGTAATTACTTGAAATTTAAAAAAATATATGTAATCTTTAATTTTGAGGTTATATATGAATATATGTGCTGATAAAATTCATTCACATGAGCCTGAATCAATTTACCTTAGCATCAGTCTGTTCTTTAGGGTCAAGTTTTAACATTTCTCAATTTGTAGAACTTATGTCAATGTTCTTGGCTCAGAAACATTTCTCACTGTGAAGGATTTAAAAGAATTGTATGACCCTTAATCTGCTGATAATGCCATGATCTGATCTTATCATGTCATTCCTGGAATATTCTGTTTTAAATTGTATGTCTTTATGATTTGATATGCCACCATTAAATTTATGCGTTCTTACTTTTAGGCTGGCCTGTGAAGGAGCAATGGAAGAGTGGGACAGTGTTGCAACAGTGGAGACAGCGTTCAGGAACAGTCTGGAGCCTCGACACTCGGTCATGCCACACATCACAGTGCATCAGGCACTGGTGTTTTTCCAGGCACATGTCCTGTCAGTACAGTTGGTAATCTGATGATTCAATAATCTGAGTTGGGGTAGCAGCGTAGTGTCATTTGTTATGGGTGTCTTTCTTTTTCAGACAGATTTGAAAGGACAGAGCATTTGACAATGTATCACCACTACAGATATCTTGCTGTTATCATCCATTTATTTTTCACCTACTCAGAGTTTTATCATCCCATGAAAATATTCAGTTTAATGGGTGAATTGATTGACTGATTAGATGATGTAAAATTTAACCATCTGCACTGTCACCCACAAAGTAATTGAGATCAGAACCTGATCTGCTTCCATTACTTCAAGGATATCCTGTTGACTTTTACAGACAGAGGTGCGAGGCAGTGTGGAGCCCCGGGGTCTGTGCACCCTGCTGTCGTGTCTGCTTGGCCCACCGGAACTTCATGACCACCTGATGGCAGAACGAGATCTTGTGTTTGCAATTGCCCAGTGTAAGTTGTGATCGTCATCATGTTTGTGCACAGTCTTGGTTTTCTAAATGTTTCTTAACAGAACCTCAAGGTCAAAGATCATTAATGAGATAACTTGCCAATGGATACAGTCTAGTCTACAGTTTTGCAACATGTTTCCAAAAGATCCATTTTAATATTACCCTTTTATAACTCATTGATGGTTTCATTCAAATAATTAGTGTATGGAACAGCTATTCCATTTTTTCTGGGTATTTAAACTTAAAATAAAGTTTCGCTGTATTTTACTAGGTAGCGAGGGGCATTGCCTTTTAATATAACCACTTTTACACTGTTAAGGTGAAAGGATTAAAGTATTAACCTGAGATTAATCTGGAGAGACTGAGAAGAAGTGTGAAAAGTATTGATCATGATAGATAGTTACCTGATTCTGAAGTCACAATATTACTCTTTAAAATACTGATGTGTGTGTCTGACATGTCATCACTAATATTCGTACATGAGGCACTTGCTTACCGTCAAGCCTCGTTAACTACCAACATCAGTTCCAAGTAGCATGTGATAAAGTGAAGGCGGGACCACAGAGTGATGTTACAGAATCTCACAAACTCCATCTACGTGTCCTGCATCTTGCTGAATCGAACGTATTATGAAGTCTCCTCCCAGAGTTGCATGTACGTGACTTACAGTGTGGAGTGGTGTTGCAGGCAAGCTGGACATGTCTGAGCCGGTGCACCTACGTATGCTGCGGACTGTGTATCGGCGACTGACAGGCGCGCAGGTCGACTGTCCACGCTATGGATCACACTGGGAGCACATCGGCTTTCAGGTGCGCATTCTGTATTATCGCACTGCTGTGTCCTTTTGAATAATTTTTGGATCGGTTGGAAGACGCTTTGAACATCAGTAACATCAGCGTTGCAGTTTTGAGGTCAGGGAGGAACTGATGACACCTTGTTATTTTGTGTGATGATACATCTTCAAAAAATACGTGACTATTTTTAGGCTTCTTTAATGTTGTCTTCAGCATATAGAATTTCATTAGTTTTATAATTATTCATTTACGTGATAAGCAGGCCTTGTACATGTGGAAATGTTTAAGCTGTTCTTGCTGGTCTCTCGAAACATGGAAATCTAAAATGAGAAGGAATCCGCACAGCAACATATTATAATTTAAATGTGTCCGATTTTGGTTTTGGTAGGAAACAGTAGAAGATAATCCATAGCTGAAGTCATTTAAACCAAAATAACAGGCCTGTCTTCCGATGTGAGCTGCGCAAGTGCCAAAAGGGATATTAGAGCGTAATGTTAAGACGGATCTCGGAGAGATGGGTTGTGGGATGTGGACTGGCTGTAGTATTAACAGAGTTGTAATTTTGGATTACTTTGATAATGAGCGCTCGTCATAGGGCACGGACCCTGGGACGGATTTGCGCGGCGTGGGAATGCTGGGCCTTCTGCAGCTTCTGTACCTGTCTAACAGCCCGCATCTCTTCCCGCTGGCCCGCGACATCTACAGGGTGTCGGCGGATGACCGGCAAAACTTTCCGCTCGCCGCGATGAGCCTGAACATGACTCGCATCGCCCTTCAGGCCCTTCGCCACGGCGAGCTGAACAGGTAATGGCTTCACCATAGTACAGACAGTTGCGTTTTGTTCACTTCGTTGTTTGATCTGCACATTTATTAAAATGTAAAATGTTTAAATCACTGTCACATGTCGCAAGTTAAGTAAACATCTGACATGTTCCTGTTTCAGGGAGTGCAATCACCACCAGCTGGTGATGGAGGTGGTGAATCAGTTCTATGCAGCTGTGTTTCACCACACACTGCACATCTGGACTTCACAGCATAAGACCATCAGGGACTCTGGATATGTTCTGAAAGGTACTGTTCTTTGTGCGCAGGGTCACATTTCTTCCAGATCGTGTATCGCGGTTATGCACGTGGGGTTGGTATCAATGTGCGAAGTAGTTATTATGTCCTTACCGCGTCCTTGAACTTTCTGTCAATGACCTCGACTGTTACAGATGTGGAGTTCTATTGTCGTGGAAATGTGCGTGCTGTGTTGCGGGACCTGCGGGAGCAGCTCGCGTCATACGCGTCGGCCCGTTCCTGTGACAAGCCGTGCCTCCCTGGCAGCTTCCAGGATCTGCTCACTCAAGCGAAAACAGAAGTGTTCATATAGGAAAGCGAGAATGTACGTTGTGTTGTGCGGAAAGGCCTATGAAGTGATAAGCCTTGCAGCTTTGTAGGTAACTAAGAAACATGTGATGCGAGATTTGCTCATCTCTGAAAGAGGCCGTGCAGACCTTCGGCCACGTAACGCCGGTGATATAGCTCAAGTTTTTGACGGTGGATGAAGTAAGTGCTCAAATTATATTCATCATGGTTGCGTGTTGTGGGGTCGTGTTAAGCAGGGTAGTGTCTGGGGACGTTTTTGGCCGCTGGTTCTGTTTGCGGCGCGTCTTAGCACCTAGAGAAGTATTTATAAGATTAGATTTACGCGTCTCTTGGCTGCGTCTTAAAATTTAGCTGCAAATCTAGCAATCTCATTTTCAAACACTGAAATTTGCGGGTAGAATCAGCGCTTCTGTTTTCCTGGTCTATGAGACTCGGCGTTCCAGGATATGAAAGTGACATAAACCAGTCTGAGAGCGAGAAGACGTCTGAGGTGGGTTCGATTCCTTCCAGTGTTGGTTAGGAGGCCAGAGATTGACGGTGATCACTCATTTATGTCTGTTCTGGATGGATATTTCTGTTCAAAGCTGGGACCACGTGTGTTTAATAAAGTAGAAAAGACCGTAGAATTTAAGAACTCTACTGTGTAATGTAAGAATATTTCCGTGCTTTTAATCTATGTACAAGGGGGGAAAAGAAAACTGTAAGGTGCAAGCATTGAATGAACGCTTTGTTCTGCAGGCAGCTTAGTGACTGTGGTCATACAGTTGGCAGTCCCTGCTAATTTTTCAAACTTTTTTTTTCAGACTGTTGGAAAGAAAATAGTCTGCGTTTAGTTGGATGGCGATGCCGTGTCAACCGCAGAAAATATTTAGAGCGCGATAGATGAGAGGATGCATTGTGCAGTCAGACCCATGGGAAGGTACAGTCGGAGGAAAATCGCGCGAGGTTTGAGCTGTGCGTAGGGATGGACGAATGAACCACACAAACTGGTGAGACCACAAACTGAACTGGTGTGCTGGTAGGAACAGTGAGGTGGGGCCTGCCTTATGATGATGTCATTTTTGGATTTAGTTGCCAATCACATGATTCCTGTAAAGATTGCACAGGACATTTATTCCATCTCGTCAGTGTTTACATATTTCTGCTCTCAGAACTTGTCATTTAAAAAAGAAATCACTTTTCAAAAGTGAAGAATGTAGCCGCTGCCCTGACAAGATGCGGTCCGTTAATAATGCAGAGAGAAAAGACGTAAACATGTAACAGCTTCAAAAGTCACTTTTTACCTAAGATATTAACTTATACATTTATTTTTCCGTGGAGTTTTCTCCAAAACAAAAATCACTGTCGCTGTTGCCCGTCCGCATCACGTTACCATGCCGGAGCAGCTCTCCTCTTCGATGGTAACCATAGTAACAGCGCCTCATGTCACTGAAAAGTTTATTTGCTCAAAATATTCAAATGTGCAGATTTACTGTTCTAATTAAAGTCTTTGCTTTGGACATCCGCGAAAAAACGCGTCACCATTCTGCGGCTCTTTCCGACGCGTTTGAAGTAGACAGTATTCACGCTTGTTTATGCGCTGTTGTCTTCAGATGGCAGCACTGTCGAATTATTATGGGTGCAGTGTCGGTGTCTGGAAATGAAAAGGTTGTGATTCTGCATTTAGACAATCAAAGTTCACTAATTCTGCGAGACTTTGGGAAATATATCACAGCAAAAGATGGGCCAGGCACCCCAAATGATGGTACCTTTTTGGCTGTTGCCAGCGTATCCACTGCGCAGTTGGTGCCATGACACTGCTAAATCTAATTACTTGTGTGCAATTAAGGACTGGTCTGTTCTTCATTGCACTGAAAAATAAAATTGCTTATGTAATTGGTGGCATTTAGTGAACTAGTTCCTTTAATCTCGTTGATCCTGAGTACACCTGAGACCTCTGGCCAGTAGTGGTAAGGAGCCTGAACATACTTCAGAACTCTGGATGCTGGTGGTAGCGAAACAGACCTACCTCAAAGTTCGGGGTGCTAGTAGGGGCAGAGCGGCGCGGACGGGTAGGGCACTCGCCCTGGGAACGCGTAGTTGTCCGGGTTGATGGTGCGGCAGATGGAGCTGAAGCGATCCCTTCCCGAGCGCCCGGAGCCGCCGGGCCTCCGTCTGTTGGTAAAAAAAAAGTGAACCAGTTGAACCATGGCGCGGCCTGGACCGCCAGCACCAGAAGCAGAACCACGAGAACCAGCGCGCGCACCATCGCGACCGCCACTGCCGACTGCCTCCGTCGTCACTGCCTTTTATCTGCCCCGTGGGGCGCGGGTGTTGCTACGCTAGCTGCAGCCTCTTTTATCAGCGCCTTCGAAATGCGTCCGGGCGCGTCAGTGGACGGTAGTTTCGTCAATTTCCGATGACTGCGCCAGTGGCCACATGCTTTGTACATGCATGCAAAAATATGGATTCTTCTTTTCTCGTCTTCAGGGTGGGGCGACGACCTCCTGTACAGTCAACATCGCATTCCGTGCATTATGCATGACTGGTGATAGCTGTGTCGGTTTTCATTGAGGCGTTTCAGGGACCGATTGAACGCAGAGATCTCCTCGGATTATTTGGGGTTGTTTCCCCACGCTTCCTCTCCGATACTCGCACGTAACTGGCCCATGACATGCGCAGTTAGCCCTCGCTTCGTTTGTAGTTCGTACTCCGTCCCTAGGGTTCGCCGTCTTCAACTCATCGAGTTCAGAACGGAAACATTTCTTGTTTTGTGCTTGGGTGTGGAACTTGGTCTCCTTCGTTAAGGGGCGAACATAGATTGAGGATACGAGAAAAGGCCGCTAAGTGAAGTGGCCATTTGGACCAAAGAGAGATGGAAGATGTTTCATCTCAGAATGATTTTTGGTGTTATCCAGTTCTTCTCATTGGAATTCTTGCGTAAACTCGAGAATTGGTTCACGTTTGAGATCATTTCACTTTCTTTCCCTCCACCTCAGATTCTTGAGATGTTAAATTGGAAGTTTTTTTACGAATAAAAACCATTGTCGTAAGAGAAAAGGAAGTGAACTACTTTCAAAAGCAAATGTTCTGTTCCAGCTACTAGCGTTGTACGAATGCAAATTCGCCTGCCTATTACGTGGTGAACCGGCCTTTAGTTTAACAAGAGCCTCGAATTGGGAAGCTCAGAATCAGATCGAACCAACAGCATTTTACAATACCAAATTTCATTGAAACCAGTCGAGTAGTTTCTGAGGTGAAACATGAGGATGATTCATCGCCCTGATGACGGAGGCAGTATGACCTCTGAAACGTTGGTTAACATCGACCAGACTACACAGCGCAATAACCCAGAAGACAGAAATCTTCATGAGGATGATCGTTTTACGTGGTAATGGAATGTAATCGGCTGCAGGGCACTTCTTGCTGCGTTGCCGCACGGCGACCGTCAACTTTCTTCACTTTAGTCACGGTTTCACGGCAGATCCATTGTCGTGTGCTGGAGAGACCACGAAAGGAATCGGGCATTTTTTGTGTATGCCCCACCATTTGAAGAACACTACGAAACCTCTATCAGGACAACTGGTTCTCGGGGCAGAGGTTCAAACCCCGGCCCCTCCAACTGTCGAAACTTTCTCGACTGTGTAATCTTACAAATTGTATCTCTTATTGAGATGTTCGATGTCCCCTACGATGAATCATTTTTGAGAAAAGTCCATGAAGTTAGATTGGAGCTTTGTGAAAAATAATTGTGGACCGATAAGAGGTAAAGTTAAACTACGAAGATGGCTGTCTTCTAGGTTATTGAACTGCCTAGTCTGAAACGTCGGCAAACTTATACCAGACTACGCAGTTCAATAACCTAGAAGACAGCCATCTTTGTACTCGCCGCCGTGAAAACGTCGAATCCTGCTAAAATTAAATTCAACCGGCAAATGCCGCGTACAATAAACAACACAAGCCGTTCAGTATAATTCAGGAAATGAAATTTGCGGGAAACAGACGAACTTTATTTCCCCTTTAGTTCGCTGAACGATTACCCGCTATCGACCAGGGAAGCCTTCGGGATTTTCCCAGTGGCCACAACCGCTTCCGTTGTCCCTCAGCAGCTGATACAGCGTTGTGGAATGAGTGCGGAAGTTTAGATATTTGCCGGAAAGTGCTTGATACCGCGATTGTGGATCTGTGGACGCTTTGTACCCAGAGCCGGCCTGGCCACATTAGGTACTTGCACGTGACGGGGCTCGTGTACTCATTAAACAACGGCGCCTCAACTGTGTAGACCGTCTGTAGTATCAAATGATTGGGTGCTTCTGCAAGGCAGCGGTCGTGGTCTCTTTTTAAATTCTATTTCGACATTTGCTTGGGTTAAAACCACGAAACATGGAACAGCCGAACTGTCCCCAGCACAGGAGCTCCGCAGACCAATTTGCACGCATTGGCGAATATATTCCCATATAATATTAAAACGAATCTCAGAGAAACTGAGTTTGCCTGGCTGGGCATAGCTTTCGGTGGCGACGAGCTTGCCTAAAGACGGCAGTGAAACTTTGAGTTGCACGAGAGCCGCGTGGCAACACGCTTCTACTGCAGGCGCAGGGGAGAATGGAAGCATAGCTCCACCACGCCACTGACATCGGTACTGTGGTGTTGCGCGGGTTAGCGTCATCGCGCCACCGCCCTCTTCGCTCATTGAATGGGTGCGCGCCGGGTGAACAAGCAGTGGCAACGCAGAGCAGAACAAAGCGTCGGTAATGTCGCTGGCAGCGAACGCGTAGCTTCCTGTATGGTCATTTCTGGGCGCGTGGGAATGCAAGGTCAATGCAGGGACAAGCCAGTGTATGTTAAAATTGTGATCACCCCGCCACTT
>NW_019059837.1:621431-645795 GCF_000696155.1 Zootermopsis nevadensis
TTCAACAAAACAGCGCACTTAGCATGTAAAGTAATTCCGTGGCTTTCATGAAACCTGAAAGTTCATAATAGCCTGCTACTGGCCATTATCCTGTGCTACGTTAAACCAGGCCACAATCTCAGGCCTGTTTCTTTGAGGTCCACTTTAATATTGTCTTGCCGTCTATGCTTAGGCCTTGCAAGTCGTCCCTTTACTCCACGCTTACCAACCAAATTCTGTGTTTACTTGGCATCTCTCCCAGCGTGCTACGTGCCCCGTCAATCGTATCGTGTTTTATTTGTTCATCTTCATCCGCACACAACATCCTCGAATCTGTATTCCTCCCCTAATGTAAGGGGTTTTGTTGTTCAGTAAAAACAGAGAATGTTATATATTTGTAAACGTACAGACATGCGGAAACTGAGAAAGGGACTTTTGTGTGACACTGGCATTGTAATTTACGACTTGTTTTCGTAGAAAAGTGAATCACACCTGGCCGCTCCATATGATCGCGAAGGTCGAGCATCACAGCCTTGATGCCTCGCGGGGCTAACAGCATTTCGTCACATATACGTTGTTGGTTGCGCAGAAAACAAAAGACACCTTTACCTATAATGTCAAAAACAACAGATAATTTCACGATACTTTTTTCTAAATTTATATTTTAAACATTAACTGGACATTAACTTCCAATAAAATTCTGTTCTTTTTAAAATAATTAATTAACCCTTCGGCTGTGCGGAATAAACCTCGTCATGTATTGTAGGTTACAGTTCTCATCATCCGTGGGAAACGACCACATGGTTCAGAAAAGGCCACCTTCAATTTTCATTGTGTCTTATTCCGTTAAGGCGAAATCGTGAGTTATTCTGTAGCTGTAAAAACCTAAGGACAAAAATTAATGACGTCATAAGAACGTGATTGTTTAAATATGTCTATTTTAAGTTCCACTTTTCTATAAGGATATAGATCTTGACTTAATTGTGACAACTTCCTCCAGCTCATGACTTCAATCACAAATTGAATAGACGGAAACTGTAAAAGATAATACATATCACTCTCCTAAAGAATATCGGAACTTATTAAGAGCAGTTACACAAAATCCTAATACAGATGTAGCTAATCCTTTGAAACTTCGGCAAAATATTTGAAAATTAGAATAATAGTTATGATTCATTAACAAAGACGTTAACAGCATACCGAATTGAAGAAATGCTTACCACCTTGCAGTACAGTCTTTTTCAGGTCTCTTGTATAAAAATGTAAAGACTAAAATATACGAAAGTGTAATGTGAATCTTGATCCCTCACATCAAAGGGAGAACATGGATTGAGTTTGTTTGAGAATTGGGTTCCTAGAATATTTAGGCCTAAGGGGTGCGAAGTGACAGGAGGCTGGAGGAAGTTGCATATTGAGGAGCTTCATAATTTGTACTGTGTGTAAGGTGATAAAGTGAAGGAATGTGAGATTGGCAGGTTTGGTAGCATGGTGGATGAGACATGCATACAACATTTTGGTTAGAAAACCTGAATGGAAGACATCACTTTAAAGGTCTAAATGCAGATGAGAAAATTATATTGAAATGAAGAGGATGTGTTTGTATATAGTAGATTCACCATGATATAGTCTAATGGTGGGCTCTTGTGAACTGGTAAAGGGCAGATGACTGTCTGTTTCTCATGAATGATTTTATAAGATAGTTGCTCTGTTATGGATTACCATGATGCAGTCTGTAAGAGAACGGAAAGAAAATTCAAGAAAGTTTAGTCTCTGCTATGAAGACTTGTGTAGGATCCAGAATCAAAGGCCATTGCCTTCTGTGAAGGCACATTTGGAGAAGAACATTCTTAATTTTAATGGAGATCTGATCACGTGTGAGGAGTGGGGACCGATTCTCAATGCGCTTGCCCTGGATAGAAGCCTGCATTTCATCGCTGTTCACAGCAGGCTCTGTGCCAAACCAGGTGGGTGTCTTATAAGCATAGATACAGAGATACCCGTTGTTTTGTATGGTGCAAGAGTAACGTAGATTGAGGTTTTAGGTTTATGTTAAAATTGACAGGAAAATGGAGAAATTCTAGAAATGAATAGCTTCATAATTTGTATTGTTTATCAGGTGTGAGTATGAAAAACAAGGCATGGAGGCAACAGCTATAAGTGAAAAGAGACTGGACATTATTAAAGTGGGTTTTATGGTGCTGAAAGGATTCCTCAGGATACACTTTGTAACTGCCAGGCCCCTGTGTAGTACAGGCAATTTAAAAGTATGGTAGAGTGCTGCTTATCCAGGGCCCAGTTATCTGTTGTCTTAGATTGTCTCTGTGAAGCGCTAACCCCAGAGTTAAAGTCTGGTTGACAGTCTCCAGTGTGAGGTTTAAATCTCTCATTTTCATATGGTAAAGATTTATCACCATCTTTTTAAGATAAAAGTACAAATAATTAACCTCATTTTTTAATTAACTGCTATATTATTCAGAACTTTGTTATGTCAGCCGCAGTTCTGTGCACGTGTGACGTGATGCTTTATTATTTCGTAACCCACCAGTATACATAAATTGTGATGTTACTTGTTTGTATAGTAATTGATGTAGTTGAAAGCCAAGGGAAGCACACAATATCAGATGCCTTTAAGCACATTGAGACTTAAGCTTGTTTGATCTACAGCAATAGAAAATATAGTTACAGAATCAAGGTCTCGTACATTACAACGGGTTCCAGTGCTGCAGACACACTTTGTTCTGTTGCGGCTCTTAAAGGCAATTGAAGTTTGTATGAGCAACACTGAGGTACTAACTTGTGTGGAACTGGAGGGTCTGCCAATTGGGAGACACTACCTGGAGGAGTTCATCAAGGTGAGCAGCATTCTCTCTGTGCAGTTATATGTAACAATTCTATTTTGTGGCTGTACATGTGTGTCTGTCTACATGTATGAGTGTGACAGTGTGTCTACATGAGGTCAGATTTGTTTGGTAGTTGGTCTTCAGATGGATTTCTTTGAATTTGAAGTCTCTTGACAAACATTAAATTATTTTAAATCCCTGAAACCTAACATAAGTTAGTTTACCTACTTTCACAATGGTGTGATTAACTTTATTATTTTATAAGGAAAGGTAATATGTGTGTGTCACCACTTAACAACTTCTGAAACTTGTTGTGAACATCTTGCCACTAGAAGCCACGTTGCCTCAGCAGTTTCCAGTTCCCTACTACAAATATCAGCAAGTCCAGCTTCTGAAGTGGAAGGAACGTTGGCACCATTTACTGTAATGCCCTGAAATTTAGTGTGGTTACAGATATTTGGAAAATATTTAATGTTTGTTAAGATACAACTTATTGTTAAATATAAAACATGATACAGCAATAATGCAGTACCCAATGTAATGAAACATTGGTCTTTGGCACACAGGGGTTTGTGTGGTGATATGCACTTTGTGTTCAGTACACCAGCTATTTGTAGACTTAAAGAAAGCTTATGATCCAGTCAAGAGGGATGTATTATACAACATTTTCTTTGAAATCAGTATTCCCATGACATAAATGAGACCAGGAGACAAAACACTGAAATGTGAGATTTGAGGTTTCCATGGCAAAGATGATGGTGGATTATATAGGGTGGCAGGAAGGGAAGTCTGAAGGAATGGGCCATTTCGTCCTCTTTCCATCCTGATTGGCCTCCTGCTACTCTATATAATTCCTCTGATTCCCAGCATTGTCACTTCAGCCCTGAAGATGGAGATAATATGCTTCTCCAAAATAATGGCATCTATCGACCAGTCCAAATGACGCCAGAACGCAAAAGAACATAATCAAAACATTGACATCTTCAGTGCTCTGTGAACCTCAAAACTCTTTTGGTAAGGAAGATTCAGGTTTTATAGAAGGTTAGTAATAGCTGAGTGACTGTCAGCTTCTCAAGGACTCTGCTGCATGGAGTTAAACACCACTTACAAATGTGGTGACTATCTAAATTATGTGTCTGACAGTTTTAACACAGTTGGTTGGTATCACTGAATTGTTTGGTTATTAGTTTAGGCTCAGTAGGTGTTGTTTGTGTTGGGTGCGTTGTTGATGTACAGGAACACTGATGGATGGGTGAAGTGTGTCAGTACAGTGGTGAGTTCAAAACATCAATTTGCTCCTTTCACAAACAAACACTCTTCCTGCTCATTTGCAACTTGTGGTGTGACTGCAGGGCATGAGAAGCTGTAAGTCGCTGAAGCACGTGTCACTGCACCGCAGTCCGATCAGGGACGAGGGCTGTGCGCTGCTGTGCCATGCCATTAAGGGGCTGACCAACATCATCACTGTCAATTTCTCAAACTGCGGTCTCACGCATCAGGGTGCTCTGGCAGTGGCCAAGACTATTGAGGTGAGCTGCACTCTCAGCATACCATACAGCAGCTTTGATACATATGTCTTGTTTCTACATGGCCAGCCCATCATATCTATAACAATGCCAGGTGACTGGTCTCTCCAGCAGCTGCTTAGGGACCAAGTCGTAACAAAGTCGTGTGTGTCACAGTTCAGTTTAAGTCTTAAATGGAAAATAGGAAAATGGGAGAGCAAGTTACTTTATTAACAGTTCAGTGTTTATTGCTTGTGCGTGGTCTAAAGATCATAGTAGCAGTTTTGGGGACTCAAAATATTTAACTTACATTCTTTAGCATTTGAAAAATGGTTCTGTTCCTCAGAGTACAGAATTTAAATGTCTTCTTGTGCGTGGTCTAAAGATCATAGTAGCAGTTTTGGGGACTCTCCTCAGAGTACAGAATTTAAATGTCTTCCACATTTTCACAAAACATCTCCAATTGAAAGATACTGTTCTGGTGTTACCAATGTCAGCAAACAGTACGCTTCCATCCATTCAGTTAAGACATGTCAGTAGTACCCATGCAACAAAACAGTTATCCCTGTTGCTTCTTGTGATGAGTGAAGAGGAACAAAGTGTTTGTGTGTCACGTTGCCAGTGTGATCGGATAATTAACCGTGCAGATTCAGGTCCATGCCTGATACTTGGTCGATTGGGGTGATGTTCATGACTCGTGATCTTGCAGAGTTGATTTGACCTCATTGCAGTACCAGAAGATCCAGCGGTGCAGCGAGACCTGGAAACAGACGCTTCGCTACCATGAGCCGAACCTGGACTCTGTGCCTGGTCTGCGCAGAATCACACTCAACCACAACACAGAAATCAGGGATGAAGGGGCTGTGTACCTTATGAACGCTGCTAGGGATGACCTGTTTCTGAAAGGTGAGAGATGGATTGAACTAGAATGTCAGATTCCATGGCAGCAGGACCACTCAGATAACTTGTACCTTGTAACAAAGTAGGTAGTGTTATATTGTGTTGACACATATTCTTGTGTTGGCAGCCCTAGATCTGCAGGACTGTGGGATTGGCAACACTGGTGGTAGGGCAGCATTGGAAATGCTGCAGTCAAACGTGAGCCTGGCGGTTGTAGATCTGCGAGCTAATAAGGCCTTGAGCTCAGGGCTGCTGACGCAGATAATGGAGCAGCTCCACGTCAACAGCCGAGGTGCCCCACAGCAGGTACATGCGGTGTTAGGCTGGCCACCGAGTGCTTCTCATTTGAGAGACTAAACTTCAAGTTCTCTCCTGGAGACCAGCTGTCATGGTTTTCCTCAGATGCTGTGAAAATAATTTATATAAAGTATTATTTCCAGCAATTTCATTGTATGTTACGTAACTAGTGGCATTAGCTGGGGTCACGTGAACAGAAGCCACTATGTGGGGCTGGTCTCTGTCTAATTTGGGGATTTCACATGGCATAAATTACCTCCTGATGCCTTTTTCTGTGTACGTAATTGAGCAAAGTGGTTCCAAAACCTGCTCACTCTACTTAACAAAGTTTTTGGAAAGAACACTTACTTCAAACAGAATTTAGCAAATTCACAAGAACTGTATTTCACTGGAAAATGGACAATATTTGTTTTGTGTGTACAGTTGCATTGTAAAGTATGTTACAGTATGCTGATGTTCAGTTGTCATTGCTGAACATTGTATTTTCATGTCTGCAGTACCACTGGATCACCGTTGGTGAGAACCAGTTGCCACAACATCACCCGAGACCAAAGTCACAACCATTATTCAAGAAAACTGCATCCCTCAAGTTGGACTCAAGGTCCATGACAGCCCCCAAGAGGTCTGTATTTTCCACACTACACTCTGAGTAGTGGTTCTGCTAATGTACACTGTGCTTCTGGAAAACCTGCCTTCTACAGTCATTCCAGACAAATGCCTTCAAAGTAGTCACAACTGCATTCTGTCAAACCTGTGTATGTAATATGACGCTACACTATTGTAGCAAACAAAAATACAGGTGTATTGATGAATTGAAGAAGTGCTGCTGACCTAGAACTAACTTTGTTAATGATAAGTGGTGATCTGCTTGCAGGTTCGCTCAGTTCTTTGAATAGGTGCAAAAATTACTTTTTTCAGGTGCTGAATGGTGTTAGGCAGACAGCAGTACACACAGCTGAGCTGAAAATGTAGAGGATTATAATTTTACCTGTTGTTTTATATAGGTGTAAAACTTTATCTATCACATTAAGGGATGGACATAGACAGGCCCTTCAAGGGAGGCTGGGTAAAACTGCATAATGAGAAGTTTATAATTCATACTCATTACCAAATAATAAATATTATGTAAGACTCGAGGTTCTCACAGCCCTGATGACGGAGGCAGTATGACCTCTGAAACGTTGGTTAACATCGACCAGACTACACAGCGCAACAACCCAGAAGACGGAAATCTTCAATAAATATTATGGTGGTGAGATTTCAGGTTGCCACAGAGGTTGGTATGAAGATGACTGTCTTCTGGAATGTTGTGCTGATCATTGCCCTGATGGTTGAGGCAGTAAGCACTTCTGACAGGTATTGCCTGCGTACCTGTATGTATAGCACTGCTCGTATATTGTTGCAGGGGGCACGCACCACACACGGCGCAGAACCAGGAACTGTACCACACAGCACCACCTGCCACACCATACAGAATGGAGCTTGAAAAGGCAAGGTAAGCTGTCAGAAACTTGTACATACAATTGGTCTTCCTCAGTCCTCCAGTGTGGGGAGAGAACTGTAAAATAGACCATGACCACACAACAAGCTTTCTTGGAGTGGTGATCATGAGACAGTATGATACAGCATCAGGGATGGTGACCTCTTGTTGCAGACAGCAGCTCAGTGCTGAAACATTGAAGAGCAGGCAAATGGAAGAAGAAAACGCGGCATTGCGGCATCGACTGGAGGGTTTGCTGGGGGATGACTACGTGTTGGTAGAAAGACAGACGTTAGCTGTGATACAGCAGTTGTTCCAGAAATTCATAGAAACAGTCCATGACACACGGTATGTCATTGTTATGTTATAAGATTATGCAGTAACTTCACTGTGTGAATAACATTGGATTTTAATGCCAAATTAAGGAAAACCTTGAATGGAAGGAAATTGAACACAGACAATGGGTGTATATCTCAAGGGACTGGGAGCAAGTTAAATGGGATTGACTTCGTTCCATAACACATCTAATTCAGAATGGTAACTTTTTCAGTAGTTGGCTGCAGCAGGTATTTTTGTTTATTTTAATATAATATAATCCACAAAGTACACAGTATAATGGGTGTCTCAGTTATGCAAACATACATGTCTGTAATATAGCTGAAGAATTTTCATCATGGCTTTTGTCTATGTAAATGTTCCATTTATTGTTCACTCTGCTTAAAAGCTGCCACATATAAAGTTCATTGTGGCGCCATATTATCAAATAAAGGAATACTTCTTACAAAATTCATAGGACTGTTAATGATTATGCTTGCTTACTTACTCCATGGAGCCGAGTCCCTCCTGAGAAGCCATCAGTCATGCAGCCACCCAAGAAGTTCCCAACATTTTATGGAACCTGAGAGTTCCTTACCGCGTTCACAAGAGCCTGCCACTGGTCCCTATCCTGAGCCATATGAATCCAGTCCATAACCCCCCAACATATTTATCTGAGATCCATTTTCATTGTTTCAGGCCATTTTGATTTGAAAATGTGCCAGGTAAATGTTTTATCTATATGGACTTTACTATTGGTCTTATTTAAATGCATTTTAATAAGGTAAACTTATTTCATGGGTACACCAAACTCAAAGAGAATGCTGTAATTATAAGCTTTCTTGAAGTCTGATTTGATGATTGGAAATCCTAATACCCTGAACTTTGTATTTCTTGCAACTTCTTGTTTAGTGTTGCCTGCTTTGGATGTGGCATTTACTATTGCAGGCCTAGTGGACTTCAGGACGCAGACCACGAGGAGTGCCTGGTGTCCCTCCATAGGCAGTTGTACAATACGTGTGACAAGTCAAGTCAGACTGACCTGCACAAAATTTTTAAGTCAGTTGCTGAGCTTGGAGATGTTGGTCCAGTGCAAGATGTAGAGATGGATGCCAAGGACTGTGCTTCTGTCAGGGTATGAGAGGATGGTGCTGTTAGGACTTAAGTTTTTTCACCAGAGGTTGTGTTGTGCATGTGGATCCAAGAGACCTGAAATGCAAGACCTTTGGCACAGAACATGCCCCCCCCCCCAACAGAGAATCATCATTTTGTACACCTGCTACTTCCATGAGCATAGTTTCTTCTATGAAACCATTAGTAAATTGCATGTGTCTGTCCATCCTTGCCATATTTTCATGGTAGCTAATAAATACTTGAAGTATTTGGAAATGACAGTAACAAATAAAAATTGCATTCTCAAAGAAATAAAAAGTAGAGAAAGTTCATGGAATGCTTACTAGCACGCTGTTCTGAATCTTTTATCTTGCCACCTGCTTTGTAAAGATAGAAGTAAACAGTATAATTTTACACATTGAATGTCACATGAGGAGCTTCTTCTTCACCAGATATTATTTGGGTGACAAGATCAAGGAAGATGGGTTGGGAGGGGCAGGTAGTATGCTTAGGAAAGATGAGAAATCACAAAATTTGTAAGTGCTGCTTTTCATTCTTGAAGCCTCACTTCAGTAACTGTCGGTGTGGTTGCTATTATTCAAGTGATAAACAAAGAGAGTAGCGGAGGCAAGCGTGCTTCACTGTCGCAACCAGTAGATCATGGCTTCCAGCACTGGTATCTGAAACCTGCTCTCTCAGCTGCCTTTATACTGATGCAGATAGACACCTTTCTTTCAAAATTCTTATTCTTTTTGTTCTTCTACAACTTATGGAGAATTTTGTTTGCCATACAATGAACATGCCAGCTGCAGATGTCAGACACTGGCATCTTATGTATGAATGTCAAGCATTTGAAACCTGTGTTGCAAAAGGCAAGTCATGTGAACTTCCAGTGGCTCATGTGGGTGAGACTGAAGCATGAAACTGCCTTCTCCTGTCAATACAGTGTGGAAACAGGAACTATCATAAGACATGTGTCTAATTCCAGGTTCTGCAAACATGTGGCAGTGGCGTGGTATCATCAGAGGGCACTGTGAGTACTCTGACACAACAGGAATGTTCATTGGACAGTGTTATGGCGAGTGGGGAAGACAGTGATGCTTCACTGCCCCAGGTAAGGGGTTAAACTGGCTGAAGATGCTTTATATAGCTGTTCTGGTGGTTTTTTTATGTACTACCTCTTCCAGTTAAATATTCTTGATCACCACCACCACTGCTAAGCCTACAGTCTGAGACAACACCAAGAGGTTCCTGGCGTCAGCTGCAATCCAACCGTCTTCATAGTAGAATTGCTTCTTTCATTATTTGATAGCATTGTTTCAACTGGAGATGAAGCAGTGGTGGTTGTTTGCAGGACTGCCTGGAGTTGGCAGAGGGCACCAGCGGGAAGGCAGTGCACAGAACACCAGCTAAAATAAAAGACTACACACACAGAAGGATGAAGCAAAGGAACAAATGCCTGGATGAGACATATGACATACTCTATCAGACGGTGCTGAGTAAGAACAAGGAACTGAACAGCGCCGGTGTGTCACATGTTTGCAGAGCCTCCAAGAAGAGGGATGCACCAGCAGATAAGGGCTCCACCACAAGCTCAAGTTCGTCAGTAATTACTGTACCTGAGGATACAGGGGCGCAAGTGCTGCTGAGCAGACATGATGCAGTAACTAACAATTTATTTTATTAAATCATATTTTTAAAAGTTTTTATTATGCTTGGACATTTGTATAAAATGTTGATATCATACCTTGGATCGGGGTTTGCCTTTACGTTTGTAACATGAAGAATACTGCACAATAAAATAATAATTTTGAACATTGCAGCTGTCTTTCCTACTGCACTTAGATTAGGAGGAGATGGACTGAGTTTGACTTAAGCAGCTATCAAGATGCAGAACACCACTCATGTCTCAAGTACACATCCATGTGAATGTTTTCACCTTGTTGCCATCCTGTAAGTTTTCTAGCCCACACACTTCCATAGGTAGATTTAGAATTTTCTTAGTCTAATGAGCTTCTGCCCTCTTTATTCAATTACATTGACATCAAAATATTTTTGCTTTCAAACATTTGTAATTTATATTTCTTCTCTCAAGAAAGAGGCCATGTTATATATAACTGTTCCAAATAATTGGTAAATTGATTATTTAATATTTTTCAGGTTTCATCAGCTTAGAAAATATTCTGAACTGAATACAATTTTTGTAATATGTTGTGGAGTGTGGAACAAAAGATAAAACTTTGTTCCAGATACAAAGAATGTAAAACTTGAAATTAATATTTCTTTCATATTGGTACCACTGATAAGGGAACAGTCATTACGAACAGTGAAGGCACAAAGCATACTCTTGGTGTGTCACACTTTCACTTACGATTCTCGAAGCCAAAGATGCTGTCCAAGAAATCTGTAAATTTGTGGGGGTCGACTGTGGGGAATGGCTTGAGTGTTTGAATGTCCATGTGTTGCAGGGCATGCTCCAAATGTGTGCATGTTGTGTACTGAACATATCCATCTTCATGGAGCTGCTGTGCCAGCTCCATCTGGTGGTTGTTCATGAGATCCTCATTAATTACAACCAAAAGTGGTTTCCTGGCACCCAGGGCCTCCAGGCAGCTGCCGGCACCGGCGTGACTGATGATTAAGTCGGCGCGCTGCATGTCCTCGGCAAGGGAGTCCTTGAACCGGAAGTACTCTACCTGCACGCCGTAAATGAGTCCAGATGGTGGCACAATCATCCCATGGCCAATCTGCATTGTCAGGCTTGTGTACCCCCTTGCTTGGAGCACCTGCAAATAGCAGCTTCTCAGGAGGTATATGACTGCAGTGTTCATCACCATCATCACAAAAACTTACTACTGTACCCTGTTCTGAGACATAGCCTATTAATATTAATATACCCATTTTGACTATCCCTCCCAAAGCCTTCTCTTAGCAGCCAAAATTTTGTATTTTTTATATAAAAAAGTAAAGCTGTCCCACTATGCACTGTGTTTATGTTCATGGTGTATTTTGTGACACAATCACCAGCTACAATGTTGACTGGCAGGATAATTATCAGTATTGGCTTGGAGAGACTGAGGAATACAACAAAACCCCCAGTCAGGTTAGCTGTTTTCTGGGTCACAACTTGAACCCAGGAGCTCCCAAATATAAAGCAGAAGTGCTGACTATTTGGCCATGCCTTATGGCAGTAACAGTGTCATTAGGAGGGTATGTGGTGGTCTTCCATGTGGTTATCAGCCAGAAGATCATCATTTACATCTTCGCTGTGAAAACCTCAAATCTCAGACAAGAAAATGTGATATCCCAGAATATACCCACCTCTACCATTAGTGGATGGGATAGCTATTTATAATCATGACAACAGTTATACTAATTTAATGCATTTTATAGTACTTGGTTAGTGTTTGGCACATGAAGGTTGTATCTGTATCTTGCACTTTCATTGTGAATATCTGAATTTGTTTGAAATTTGTCCATGTCCACCACAACTGATGAGAGCACTTCCACTCCATCACCATTTTCATATAAAAGCAAAATATGCTTTATTAAAGACGGAATTATTAAAAATTTAATAATAAAGAGCAGTACCAGTGTGATTATATACTTTTAAACAGGCCTAAGAGGTAAGCACTATTTTATACTCATTTAGTTTTTGTATTTTTTTCAAAGATGCTCACGTAAGAAATGCATGTAGTTCCATTTGAATGCAGGTTACTGGTAGTCCTGCACAGAATATTCACGTGTTACAATCACACTTGACGTGACCTTGGCATTGATGTCACTGGTGACGGGAGGTGCAGTAACGTCATGAAGACAGCAAAATTAAATTCGGTTACAGCAAAAAAATTAGTAACCGAATAGGAACCGTTCAAGTTTCACTTAAGTGAATAAATGGTACTCATGTGAAGCCGAATATGAAATGGGATATGTATATACGCGTATGCGTCTTATTACGTTTTTGTATAATTTTAACAGGAAAATGTGATAATTGTTCTTAAACATCGGCAAGCACCTCTAATTACATGCAACATAAATAACTGCCGACGTCCCTTCATATCCTATTATAATCACGGCGATTGTTCGTGGAAAGTGGGAATTGTACCATTCCGAACACAATCCAAGTACTGAGTTGTACAATATATGTGCTGCTTTATTAAGCATTGTAAAGTATGTTTCTCACTTACTTGTAGAACTTTTTGGCAACAAAGCGTTGAAATAAATAGGTCAAATTTTGTTGTTCCTACCGTTGCCAATACATGGCCCGGCGCCATTTTGGATCGTATCGCAAAGGCTTGTGGTTGTCGAGGAATGGCGTAGACTTGTGGGCCTAGGTGAGCGAGTATTTTTGTAATATTTATTACACCTTAATTCTTATATGTTACAATACTCTAATTATAAGTTGAAGCCATTGATATATTATTCAGTGTAAACTAGCAAGAATGCAGACTATAGAGATCTTTATTTTGAAGTAGCTAGAGACTGACATCTTGCTTATTGAGAGAAGTCTTAAGCTTGGGCTAGGGTAATTATTTCTCATGGTTCCTTTACTTTCATTCACTCATAGTTGTCGCAAGACACATGCCTGATTTTTTTGTTTAAACTGGAAGTCGTGACGTGTTCATCCGTTGTTTTTTGGAGTTCGTAGAGGATTGTACGAATGGGGGTGCATACTATTGATTCATTCGTCTGTCCTTGATGCTACACAATAATTCATTGTGGGCTGTAACTAGTTCCAGTGTAAAATATTTCACTGGTCTCATTGTCTTCATTAAGTAGTAGTTGCAATACTGTACCTATCTTGTATAACTATTTAATTTGAACAGAATTAGTTACTATTACACATTTTGGTGCAATGGTTTGATCATATGTGTACTTGTTTATCTGTGTTTAGTATAGAGTAGAATGTATTTACGTTTCATAGGTTCTTCATGGGCCTACACCAAAGATGTAGAACATGTCATAGCACAAATGCAATACTTGTTTCCAATAGAAATATAAAATTACATAGTGGAAAGCATTACCATTATTGCTTGCATGTATTTATAGTAGTTGAGAATTTTTGGTTGAGGCAAATTCTTCACTATAAAAGGAGTAAGATACTCTTTCAGTTCTGGCTTAAACTTTTCTATATTGTGATTCACACTTTATTATAGTGTGGGGAATGTTATTGAATACCATAATTCCAGTAGAGTAAACTAATTTTGATACTCACTGAATGTAGTATTTGACATATGAAGATTCTATCTGTATCTTGCACTTATATTGTAGACATCTGAGTTTCATTTAAATGTTTATATTTTGTCTTCTACAAATGATGGTAATGAGAGCAAGAATTTGCTGACTAGTGGAAGAATATTAAATTTCTGAAGTAATTTCCTACATGGTGCTCTCTGTTTAGTGCTTGCCTTTGTTCCAATGATTTGCTTTTCAATGTAAAATACTTTTTTGCTTTTAAAGTTTATCTTTTCACCAGTGATAGGACAGTCCTCACAGCAAAGCGTGCTGAGCTTCGTATAGGGATAATGTGTTGAATATGTGTTTTCCAATTTAAGTTTTGCCAATTCCTAGGCCAAGAAATTTAGTTGTTTCTCTTACTTAAATTGTTTTATGTTTCTGTACTTAGATTGACACAGTTTCTGCTGGTAGGACAGAATTTCATTCAATTGTGTTGTCAAAATTCAGTGTCATTTTATTGGCTTAAATCCATTTGTTCAAGTCAGCAGAGACATTATTGATGCAAATTTGGAAGCAGGTAGTTTCTGTGTTGAAATAATTTTATTACTGTTAGCATCTGACTGTCTTATGGATCCATGGAATGTAATTAAATTATTATTATATATTTTCATTATTATTGCATCTATTCACCATTTTACAGGGTATTTACTTTTGTGTACCTGAGACAGACCTTGACCCTATGTACCTTAGGGACAAGGTCTTTCTCGGGTACATGGAAGTACATACCCCATGAAGTGGTGAATAGATGTGATGATGATGATGATGATAATAAAAAAGCATGGATGTTGACTGAAAGATAGTGGTTGGTGATAAATCACTGATATATATATATATATATATATGAGAAAGATGTAGCAACAAGTATTGAATCTTGAGGAACTTTATGTATCATAATGCCCTAATTTAAATAGATGCTATTATTTGAATGTGGTGATTTAGTATTTTGTGAGTTGAACTTGTGGAGTTAATGCAGGATTTAGAATGTGAATGGAATTATGTAATAGGTGGCTTCATATATATTTATTGATTGTTAATGAGATATTCTTAACCCTTTAAATTTAAGGCATGGAATTGTTTAGAAAACTCATATTTGGTGTTCAAACTCAATTGAAGGGTGGAAAAGTTAGGAAGTTAAATACACTTCCATGATTTGGAAGCAGCCGTCAGTGTACATCTAGTTTTGTGAGTATGCTATTTGTTTTTGTCGGAATACATCCCTGTGTTCAGAAGGTTGTTCAGTATAGATTACGTGTTTGAAGCAACCTGTAATTCCCTATATGCAACCATGTTTGGGTTCGCCATTTTAAGCCCATTCCTACAGACTCACTGCAAAGTAAAGTTACTCTTAGAGGTCACATATGCTGTTTAAAGAGTATCCAGCCTTCATCTAGTGTAGTGTTCACATAAAAGGGCCAGTGTTGTATAAGTTTGTTCAGGTTGTAAGCCAGTTAATAATTATGACTTGAAACACTTTATATTTGTTTTTATGAGGCTTTCTGTGGACAGATTTGAATGTCTCTGAAGATTGTGCACAACACTACGTAAAAATATGTAAATTAGTGCATTCAAGATTAATTATAAGTCAGTGGAGAATGTGTTGATATTAAAGTCCCTGGGAATAACCCTGACGATTGAAATAAGGCTCATGATAAAAGTAGGAGGATAAATTCTGAAAATTTTTGTTATTCAGGTTGAAACCCCATCACTTTGTGTGCTTTCCAAGGCACTGGAGGGAAGGATATACAGAACCACAGTTTTGTCACTTTCTGAGGGTGTGAAACTTAGATTACAGTTGTTGAAAGCAAAGTGTTCACGAAAATATCTGGACCTAAGAAGGATGAAGAAAATGAGCAGGTTAGGATTTTACTTAACAAGGAACTTCATTATTTAGATAGGTTGCCTCGTCCGGACAATGAGATTAAGGAATCTGTGCCAGGAGTGTGATCTAGATGGGGGAGACTACTTGAAAAAGTTCACTTGGAGAACCAAGTAGTAGATGGGAGTATCAACTAAGATGTACTTAGGGAGCTAGACTGTTATGGTGGGAGGTGAGCAGAACTGGCTAAGCACTGGGCTTCCATATTGCTCTGGCAAACCTTGAGAGTCCTGTTGCACAGAGTTAGTTGGTAATGAAGTTTTTGAACAAAATGTGCATGTCCTTTGGAAGTGCCAGCTGAGGTGACTATCCTAAATTGTTCACATATCTCCTGTATATGTGAAGTGCTCAGTAGCAGATGTTTTAAGGCATATTTGATGTATTTTCTTAGAAAAACTTTATTATGTTCAAAGTTGCAAAGGAAAGTTCTTGTTCCGTGTCAGTGAGGAATGTTTGATTTTGTTCATTTGTGGCCGGTTTTGGTGATCCATGTTTTGAGTTCTTATTTCTTTTCCTTTGCCAATATAGCAGCTGTTTGAACTCGTGAGATAGCAGCATCATTTTAAAGCAAAGTTTTGTGTGGTATTAAAGTGGCCAGCTTTATCAAGCTATTGTTCGTGTGAGGAGTGCAATATTTCATATACATGAAATATTTTGGTAAGAGTGTAATGTATTATGCAAAATTTGTATGTTGACTTTAACAAGTTTTAAACAGATGAGCATTCACTACATTTACCATATTGGTAATAATTTAAAAATTTAAATTCCTTTTTGAAAAAAAGAAATTATGAACTTAAGAGGGGAGTAAGCAAAAGCACTGAAGCTAAACATAAAAACTAATAGCGTGGGCTTGTGAAGCATTGTACACTGTGGAATAACATAGATATCAAGTATTAGGAAACCAAGGACTAAGGGAAGTATTTTCATTCAAGCAAGATGAAACATGGTATTGTTGAATAGTGAAATTAAGGATATTGCAATGCTCTGGACAACTGGATTGGCAATGAAAACTATAAGCTTGTATAAACTGTAGATTTTTAAAAGCCCTTGAAATAACAGTAATTGCTTGCAGCCTGAACCATGGGGGAGCGTGTCACTGCACCACCGCCAGCTTCCAAGCATCGCCCCTGGGAGTCGGCACAAGCCAAGTCATACTCCGGACAAGGGGTAGTAGGGAGCCCAGCCTCACTAGCTGAGATCTTTGACACTGCATTCTCCTCGACAGTGGATCACCCACCCCACAGCAATGAATACAGAACTGGTGAGGGTGTGCGTTTTTACAGTATTCCAATTAAGACACACGAGTGGGCTTGGTGGTAACTCCGCATCTCTGTTTAGCTCCACATGTGGCCTACTCCCTACTTTGTAAGAATCCCCCCAGAAATGGAACTCCTCTTGCTTGTCACCTAATGCCCAGGTTTTCTTGCAAAGTGCCTGCTGGTTGCTCTGTACGCCTGCTCTCATCCAGTGACACAGCTTACACTTCTATGGTTTTTGCCATTATTATCATCAAGCTGTCATTCCTAACTTCTAGAAAGTTTGTTTGCATCTTGGTTTATTTATCACTGCTGTGTCTAGTACACAGATGATGTAGCATTATATGGTGAATTGCAATGTATGCTGGAGAAATTGATTGTGGTCCACTTTGGGTTTTTTCTGGAGGAAGAAAAGAAGATCTTTAGTATAGATAGTGCCCAGTCCAAGATTAAGTCACAGACTTCTAGACATTGAGCTGTTCTATATTGTTATAAGAGTCTCTGGTACCAGTGAATCGCAGATTTTTAAGCTTTGTTTGCATTTGGTTCACAGAAGAGATGGAGTTTGAACCACTGTTTGCAGAGAGTGATGCAGATGACGTAGATGTGGTGTCATTAGAACAGTTCCCTCATACGTCTGCAGAGCGAACTGTTGGTGAGCCTCTGTATGCCCAGTACCGCCGTCAGTCAGACGCGTGCTATCGGCGCGGGGTCTGGCCGCCGCCGCCTCCATCGCGCCAGGAGCCTGTGACACCGCCTTACTACCGTCTGTTCCAATCTGAAGATGCCCAAATGGACTGTGATGCAGCCTTGGCCAGTAAGATCCACTGATGGTGCTGTGGTATGTTGGTGTAGCATTTTGGGACATGTATGAGACTGTCATGTTTATTTCAGTTGGAGGAAGTGACCCATATGATGCGGCACGACGAAAACGCGTGCTTCGAGAGGGTGACCGTGCCACGGCAACAAAGTTGAAAGCCAAGAAAGGCGACCATGTGCGCCTTGGGGATTCTGGTGAGGGCAGCTCTGGAGGTGCTTCTTGCAGTTTCCACCACCCAGCAAGTGGTGCCAGCACAGGGTCCACTACTGTTGTGGAGAGGCCTTCAGGAGGGCACCACCACCTACCTCCCACCTGCTACCCGTCGGCTGGTGCCAGGAAGAAGGTGCCTCCGCCGCCGCCACCACCACCGCCACCTCCACCACCCCTGGCAGCTGAGAAGAGGCGCTTCCAACTGTTTGCTGCTCCAGATGATGTGGAATCTGACCTGATCAATGTGAATCAAGGCCATGGGGCAAAGCTGCATGGCGTTAAACTGGAACAGCAGCAGCAGGACCCTGTCCCCTCACTACAACAGACTGCTCCCAGCTCAAACCCATTTCCAGGTAACAAATAGGCAGTTGTGACTGCATTGATAAGTGTTGAAGCTGTTTAGCAATTTATCATAATATTACCTGTCGATAATCATGCTTAAGAAGTTTTGTGCACAAAAGTTGCTGTGATTCGTATGTAGTGACATGCAATTGTAAATATACTACTTGGCTTTCAGAGCATTATAGAACTGAAGTGAGCTCCAACACAGTTAAAACAATAGCGGGATGTTGTGACAGGTCCATCAGGCATGCAGACTCAAAGCATTGGGGATGGCCCTTCTGCACCAGACCTGCAGATGGATTGGCTGTCATCAAGTAGTGACAGTGATGATACAGATGATGACAGCGGCATTGAGGTTGTCAGCGTGCAGTATAAGCAGTCATTGCAGAGGGTGAGTCGCATCAGCATGTAGGCCGCATAGGAGAGATGACAGACGTACAAAGGTTTTGTCTGAAAATTTGAAGAGAATACTTGGGACATAAAGATGCAGATGGATGGATAGTATGAAAATGGAATAATGTGTTGGGATGTGGACAGTTCATCTGACTCAGGATGGAGTCCGGTGTTGGACTTGCGTGATCATGGTAATGAACCGTGGGGTTCCATAAAAGACATTAAGTGTCTTCAGCTGAGGAGGAATACGCATCTCAAGACAGACTCTGCTGTAGGGGGTAATTAGTGGGCTGACAGTAACTGATTAATGAATTTGTGTTTGTATGTAAGAAGTACCAATTTGAATCCAGCTCCCTCCAGCCATATTCCAGGATTGTTTGACCACAGCGACTTCTGTACTGCTGGAATGGTTTGTTATGAACAACCCTGAATTTAAATTAAATCTGGTATTGGAGATTTACATTTGGTGAATTTAAAAAGGAGTAGAATTCTATAAAAATATTCCCCTTTGGCATAGAGATAGGCATCCCATTAATGCACTAGCTGTTGGACTGCTGCTGGACCACTGTGCCGCTGCAGCCTTGACATCTTTAGCTGACCAAATCTGCCTTTCCGTGCTCGCATTCAGGGACCCTGACACTACCATTAACACACACAGCACTATCGTGGAACCCTCCAAGAATTTCATACCCCCACTGAGATGAAGCATCTTAGTGTGCTTAAGAGAAGGGCCATTGTTGCATGATGTCTGGTCCTCATTAGGCTGCAACCAGTCACTGTGTGATTTCCATGTGTTTGGCCCCCTCAAGAAAGTGCTAAGCAGATCATGGATTTGGTTCAGGTGAAAACCAAGCGTGCAGTGGTTTAGTGGTTTCAGCAGTAGTCCAGGGAGTTCTTTGTGGAAGGGATCCATTGCCTGATGTAACAATCTGATATCTACCTCTGCCCCCATGGGGGCTGTTTTTAATGGCCTCTACTCCTTCACCCAGAAAAATCTCCAAGTGGGTTTCATTTTAACAACCGACACATATCTATGAAATTCTGTTTGGTACTTACCCAGTGAAATAGAGCAAAAAATTAATGGTTCATTATGATGTGTGAGGTGCAGAGAACAAATTGAATATGTTTTAATCAGTAATGTTGCTGTTATAGGACCCTGTGGCTGTAGTAGACCTGACTCAGGAATCAGATGAGGAGATGTTCCCCGTGAGCAGCAGCGGACACTCCGCTCTGCCCTCCTGCGCAGCTTCTTCGGCCCCAATTGTGGTGACGGACTCCCCTGCATCACCCAACCACAGTTCCTCTACTGGCCAATATGTTCCTTGCAGCACACCGCCCCGTGCGGCACCTCCGCCTTTGATACGGTTTCGCTTGCCATCTTGTCGTTACCAGTGCGGTGGGAGCGAGGCGGCCGAGATCCCCTCCATGCCTAACAATGCGCATCATTGCAGCGGACTGTATGGAAGCTGCATGCATGCCCACGGGCGCTCCGTTCCATGGGCACAGGGCCACAGCGGGCCGGCGACACACTCCTACCCACCGGCAGCTCATGCATATTGTCTGGGTGAGTGAACCATTATGTGCATTGCGAATTGCAGCCGTGGCAAACAGGTAGAGATCGATCCTCCAATTTGATGCAGTTGAAACAAAGAGGGAGCAGTGAATGAAACACTAAAGCACCAGAATGAAGCCATATCAAATACTGAATTTGAAATGTAGGTTAGCAAAAATTGTAATGTAGGGAACTGTAAAATTCGTTAAAATTGTATATTGCTTTTATGGAAGAGATGAACATCTGAGTTCTACAAGAACTGGCATTTTTTGATCAGTCATTGTTTCTTGCTTGGTTCCAGACCCAGCATTGAGGCTGTCTCCCTTCCAGTATGGACAGCCATCACCAGCACACACTGGTGGGGGTTTCCCATACTTTCCCTCCCTACCTACAGCAGCTCCAGCCCCTCCCCGCATCTATCCACTGCACGAACGGTTGTGGCTGTCCCAGCAGCGCATGCAGGAAATCCAACGGCGACGCCTGGATGCTCACTCCATGCACCTCCAGAGGTAGTTCACAGTTGAATATTTAATGTTATCATCTGTTATGAAGTGTCACCAATGCACATAGCCAGAGTGTGTGCTCGGATTGACATTGAAGGTTTAGATGCTAGATACTTTCAGTCTATAGCAGTCAGTTCATTCCTCTATCCATACCTAATCCTTGAGTCATTCATAATTTAGAATGTTCCCCCATAAGCCTGCATTAGTGTAAAGTTTATCATGGTTTACAACCTAAGGCACATAAGTTTATTTAGACAGGTGAAGTGTTTAAGTTAGGTTTGAGGATGTTCCTAGTTTTGTATTAAAGTCATTTGGAGCTAAATTAATACACGCTTGTGCTGAAGTGACTAGATTGGCCTGTCTGTTGCAGCCGCCCACGAGAAAACCTGTTCCTGGACATGTACCAACAGCAGCAGGCGCCACCACTGCACCACCACCCACCACGCATGTCCTCTCAGCAGCAGCAGCAGCAGCAGCAGGGGCATCACTCGTACGGAATGCACCACCACCCACACCACCATCCACACCACCATCACCCTCACCATCATCACCAGCCCCCTCTCCCCACCCCACAGCAGCCCACAGTGTACAGCCGTCCTGAGGTGGTGCCAACGGCTGGTCCATCTGCCATGATCCCACCGCCTGCCCCTCCCATGGTAAGTAATAAATAGCATGCCGACCTGAACCGAAGTTTGGTGCCGGACTTTGCGTTTTGTACAAAACATGTAGTTGGTGAAATTAAGAAAGTTATGATGGACTGGGCATGTAGCTGGGATGAGGGCAGAATAAATATGTACAGAAATTTGGTGTGAGGACTTCTTAGAAAGAGGTCACTTTGAAGTATGATAAGAAAATTGTGGATAATATTAACCCTTATGAAATCGCGCACCAGACATCGTATCTCACTTGGAAGTATCTGTCCTTCCAGATGCTTCTTTGTCCAACATAGACTACATGATATCTGTATTCTCCATCACAAACTGAATAGAAAGTTCATGATTTATGCCATTCAGTTCCACGTTTTCCTGACAACATTCAATAGTACTGTGGATAAAGCATCCCCCAGTTTGTGTAACACAATTTATGACTTCCTTGCCATTGTGTTTTTTGCACTAATAATGAAGTGGAACTGCAACTGTTGGCAGTACTGGTCCTACTAATATTTGAATATTTGGCTGCGGTTCCAAGTGCAATGTGTCGTGCTGTTGTGTGTCTGCAGGTGCCTCCACCCGAAGTGGATTTGCTGACTGCAGGTTCCATGGTTCCTGATATACAGACTGAGATTGTGGTCCAGAGTTCTCCTCCTGGTATGACAATGTGAGTGCTGTTCCAACTAGGCTGCAAGATACGTGAAACTGGTTACTGCCACTGTAAATGCTCAGTTGCCAAGTGACCCTTTGATGATGCACTTACTGTGCGCATGGGGGAAGGGGTACATCTAAATTTTTAGGCTCATGTAAATGCAGTACTTTTGTAAAACTGTTGTGAAATCGATTGTGGAATTCTGGGTAGCGGAAACTCGTATCTCGCAATTATATCATGGGGGAGCCTTAAGATGGCAGCAAGGAACGTAACACTTGGTTGTTGTTGCTCCAGGTGGGGATGAGAAGCACTTTCGGGAGCATAGAATTTAGGCTTGCAGTTGAGGGCAGACCGCCATTCCGAAAGCAGATGGAGGTCGTGGTTGGGTCACACTTTTGCAAGAATGACATTGGATCGCATTGCTGCGACGCTGGTCTTGGATAATATTGTGGCAGCTGTTACTCCGTTGATTGCCCTGCAGACGTGGCCATTTGTGGTGTGACACAGAAGAACATCTTTGCCCCCCCCCTTCCAGTATTTGTTCATTGGTTATTGTTGCAATGTTATGCTGCAGTCCACATGACTTACAAGTTGCAGTAGAGTCGGGAGTTGATGAAGTGTTTTAAAAAGTTGTCTGTTATGTGTTAGGATGTATGCATTAAATATCTGGGGATTGAGAGTTGTCACAGCTTCACAGTTACCTGGTATGAAACTAGAATTGGAATGGTGTGGAATTTGTATGGTTGCACAATTTACATCTGATCTCCTGTTCATGAAGTTTGAGATTGAAAATGTTGATTGTTGTGAGTAATTTACACAGAAATTGCTTATTTAAACTTGCCTCGATTTATATTAACAGTAAGAGAAGACTGCATTACAGCAGGATCTTTAGTGCCATGCAGTTGGTATGAAATAACATCTACCTCTTCATGTTGACGGCATGTAGGTATCAACACGGCACACAGTAACAGTACAGTTGTGCAGTCACTTTCCTCTACGTAATTGCAGTGTAATGGTTTTATTTCATACAGCTTAGAAAATTAACGGTGGCACGTCCTCAGCAAAGCGTCTAGAGTTCTGTTGTTCTGGCTGCTCTCAAGAGGCAGTACATGTTTTATCAGTGTAAGGTTAAATGTAATAGTTTTAAATCTGTCAGCTGTGATCATTTGGAAACCTGGCGCACGCTGCTGGAGTCTGCTTAGGTTTCTGATTTGGAGGGGAATTATGTTGTTGCAGGGAGAGCTCCCATCAGCATGTTCATCACCACCTGTACCACTACCACCCGCCAGGACGCATGCACCACCTGCACATAAGCATTGCCCCCACCATGGTGAGTACAGAATGATGAAACAGATGTACAGGCACTTCTCAGTAAGAGCTCTCAATAATTTGTCTGGATACGTGCTGCGAGTTACTTGTGTAATGAGTCTGCTGCTGATACTGCTGCAGGCGGCTGGCAGTCCACGTCCGCAGGAGCTCGTGTTCCCACCTGTGCTGCCTCCTGAGCTGATGCCGTTCCCATTCCTGGCACGTCACATGACTGCTCGCTTGGAGGACTACATGCGCGTCGTGGAGCAGCGTCGCCTCGCGCAAATGAATCGTGGTGCCAGTCAGGACACTATTGAGCGATACACTTTCCCCCATAAGTACAAACAGGTGGGTCACGTCACTTTATTTTATTTTATGTGGACACCAAGTTGAATTGTCCAGTGTGTTTTCTGTAACTTGGTCTCATAGTGCATCTGCATTGATTTAAATTAGGTCTTGCTGACGTAGAAAACAGTGGGTGCTTGAAAACCCACCTTCACTTAGAGCTTTATATATGACCTTCCTGCTCACACGGCAAAGTAGTGTAAGTTGTGTAGTCCTAACACCTTGCTTTAGCTTTGTAATGTGGTGACCCAAGTCTCGTCAGAGGTTATAGAATTTGAGTTTTTCCCGTTTTGCTATGGTGACTGCTCTTTGTTTCTCCATCGTCCACTACTGACATTGCACGGAGTTTGGCGTCGGCATGGCTTACAGTGTCTCGTTCGGTGATGTTCTGATTGATTGACTGATGCAATGGTCATTAACTGCAGTTGCTGTTCTTGCTTTATGCACTGCACTCTTTACACATTTCCACTTTTTGAATGATTTTCTCTATTTGAGTACCAAAGACTCACATTCAGGATGAATTTTACTTCCTTATGAACTGGGATGACATGTGGGCACTGTCTTGTTTCATACTGATGCGCATTGGTAGGTAACCAGACAGCTGTTGTTTCATGAAGTGTGGCATGCCACATTATCAGATTGATGATAACTATCGCGTTTACGGATTATTGACGTGTGTCGCAGGTGAAGAAGAGCACTGACGACGCAGAGGACAACACAGAGAAGTGCACCATCTGCCTCTCTGAGTTTGAAGATGACGAGGATGTGAGGTGAGGACGGCCAGCGTTTG
>NW_019059837.1:645851-696938 GCF_000696155.1 Zootermopsis nevadensis
CAAACTGTCACCAAGCTATCAGTCAGCCTCATGACATCATTATTGTAGCTGTTGATAGATCAGTTATTGTGGAAGTTGCGCGAACCTTATGCCGTAATCATGCCGGTGATTTTTGACTTCCTACCTTCAACTCTACTGTGTGATGTTAAAAGTACAACATATTTAAGATGTTTTCCTCTCGCTCCCAATTTTTAGGGTGGTCGTGATTATGAGAAGTAATGGCAAGAGTATTTGGTTTGATGATTGTGAATTGTAATTGGGCATGTGGAATGTACGCCATTTTATGTCACTTGAACAGAGATGCTTCCATTTTAGTCATCAGTTGAAGCTGCAATTTGCACAATGGAATTGACATTACAGGCTGCATATCATTGAGATTTTTCTTGCTACAACAAATGACTGGGCGCTATGGCAAGCAGGTGCCTGCGATCTGTTGACCCCCGGTCTTTTGGCAGTATTCTTATCAGAATTTACCGTGCCACTGAGAGATTTATGTGGTTATTACAGGCGTTTGCCGTGCATGCATCTCTTCCACATTGAATGTGTGGACCAGTGGCTGGCAACCAACAAGCGCTGTCCCATCTGTCGCGTGGACATAGAGACTCATCTAAACAAGGACCTGCCATCTACCTGACAGTTACTGGAGTGCCTAGGTTGCAGCCACAAGGACTGAGGAACTCTTCCTACGTATGTCTTCCAGCTGTGTTCCTTCATTTTGGTCTGCGAGTTTGTAATTGTTAGCTGTATCATTTACCTCCAGCGAGAGTTTGGTAGCTGTGGAAGGATGGTTGGGTCAGTGTAAGTGGTGATGTGATGAAGCACAAATAGCCGTCTGCAGCCTCGTTTGAAACCAAGTGATGCCAAGCCAGAATATAGTGCCCATTTGTTTTACTATATTGAATTGCCTGTTGTAATTTCAATAGGGATTATTTTAGATGTTCTTTTTTGTTAGAGCAGGGTCCAAATTGAATAAGGTTGGTTAAAATTGAAACTTCCATCTTGTTTTATGTAATGAATTTTTGAGTTTTGCTGTTGACACTGAGGTTGGAATTGATGGACGAGTGTTTTATTGGCCTGCCAGCAGGACATGCTTGTGGTATGTCGATGTGCAGCGAATTTTCAGAGGGTCCCAGCTTTCATCTGAGGGAAGCCATGGTACAGCCTTTGGGACTAGCAGAATCTGGCTAGTGGACATCCCATGAAGAAGACATTCCACTGCTTTGTGGTGAGCAGTGCACTAGGCAACCAGCGTAGGTTCTATTGTACAGTGGTATCAGCTTTGAAGCCTGCTAATACGTTTGATCATGTTTTTTGGAAGTTATGTAAGATATTGAAGATGAGTGATTGAACTGGTTTTTAAATTTTTATATTGCATTATTGTGCTGTATTTTTAAGTACAGTCATCAACTTGTTAAAAGACACGAAGTTAGTGACAATTGTTTCCAGTGTTCTGTGCAGACAACTGGCCACTTTGTAGTGTGGTGCGCTCAAGTGGATGGTATTTAAGTTTATTTATGTGCATGTGTATAGTCCTGTTTCATGACTTTTGACTCTACATATATGTTACGGTTCCGTTGTGCTGATGGCCCTGGAGTCTCCGGATGCCGCCACCACGTTTTTCTTAGTCTTCACCTTGGTGTTTGCAGTTTTTCTCAAGTTCTTGTCCATGGCATCAAGTTACAGGTATTGCTACCTCTCAGCATAAGAGTGGTCACACTCCTTTGTCTGTGGAACGCTGTTGACATAACTGGAATATTGATCAGACCCTAAATCAAGACTAACAGCTTTATGTACAAAAGCAGCTCACAAGCAGTCAGTAAGCAACACTTGCCCTAAATGCCACTGTGATGTCTTGCTCTCATGCACTTGTGAACATGCAGCAGTGGGCTGGATAACTGGGCTTTGATTCCTGGTTGGGGCTGGAACTTCTCTCATAACCGCTGCATCTGGATTGGTGCTGGTGCCCATCCAGTGGGTACTAGGAGTAGTTTGAGAGAGCGGGGGAGAATTTGTGGATCTTTACCTTTGTGCTCCGTACATGCCTCAGGGGCAACTTCACCTCGTGGGCAAAGCAGATAATCAGGTAGTCCGTGTACTGAGTCAGATAAGCTCACAAAACCTGTGAACTGCTGTTGTCTGCATGTCTGGCCATGTCCTTCATGTGTAAATGAAGCAGATGTGTCCCCTGTGTATGTGGACAGATCGGAACACCATGACACCCTATTGTTACAGTCAGCTTTTGGTAAAGGAACTAGATTTGTGACAGCATTATGTCAGTGCACAAGAGCAGGAACGTTATATGCCAAAACTCGTTAACAGAGTCGGAATCCCTCTCCTTTTCCGACCCACAGCATTACAAATTTGTGTATCCCTTCTGTCTATCATCGCAGGAACTTGTAAACTATTTTATAGTTATGTAAGATTTGAGGTTTTCACAGCGGTGAGTATGAAGATTTCCGTCTTCTGGGTTGTTGCGCTGTGTAGTCTGGTCAATTTTTAACGTTTCAGAGGTCATATTGCCTCCGTCATCGGGGCGATGAATCATCGCCCCGATGACGGAGGAAGCATGACTTCTGAAACGTTGTTAAAAGTTGACCAGACTACACAGCGCAACAACCCAGAAGACAGAAATCTTTATCGCCCTGATGACGGAGGCAGTATGACCTCTGAAACGTTAAAAATTGACCAGACTACACAGCGCAACAACCCAGAAGACAGAAATCTTTATCGCCCTGATGACGGAGGCAGTATGACCTCTGAAACGTTAAAAATTGACCAGACTACACAGCGCAACAACCCAGAAGACAGAAATCTTTATCGCCCTGATGACGGAGGCAGTATGACCTCTGAAACGTTAAAAATTGACCAGACTACACAGCGCAACAACCCAGAAGACAGAAATCTTTATCGCCCTGATGACGGAGGCAGTATGACCTCTGAAACGTTAAAAATTGACCAGACTACACAGCACAACCCAGATGACAGAAATCTTCTTATTTTATAGTTGGCTACTGATGAAATAATTGGCCACAATCAAGGAAGGGGTTAATCTTTTGCAAAGAACTGGTTGTCAAGTGAAAGATGCGAAGGGAAAATGTTTATCATGAGTTATATGAATGTTTTTCTGAAACATTTTTGCAGACTTATGAATGTGCAAGTTTTTAAGAATCAGTTTAGTTTGCTGAATAAAGTGACAGCCCTTTCAGTTAAAAATTCCCAACTCTGGGGGGCCAGTTGGTATGCCTGTGGGGTCTGTCTGCCACACACCTCTCTAGTCTACAGTGAATAGTTGTACCTCAGGGCTCCATTTCCAGCTTTAAACTGACAGCTCGCAGGAAGTGCTGCCCTCCCAGTTTGTGTGAAAGTGGCATAGTTCCATCTCACTGGTGGACTAGTGACATCTCAGCAAACTGCTTGTATCTTGTATTTGCTGTCAAGTATTTACATTTTAGCTATCTGAATCTGTAGTGACTGTTGGTTTTGCAATTAATAAACATGTTTGAATGTATCTGGCTACATGTACCCCTCACTGCTCCCACCCAGCAGTTTGTTTTGGGGAGACGGCTGGTCTTCTCACGCACCCATTCCAAGCCTCTGTCTTCATGTAGTCTGCATGCTTTCCTGCTCCATATCAAAGTTTCAAGCCTCAGACCACATCATCCTCAAATGTTGAGATTATTTCACAGAATTTTTTTTTTTCTGTTTTAAGTTCTTTGTACAATGTGCACAAAATGGGCGCATTTTTGGGCTAATTTTTTTTGTCTCTCCATGACTCACTTCAAGAACTGCTAGACATGTTTGGTATGATGTTATTGGCCTGAAATTGTACGTCTTAATTTACTACGGTTGGTGATACCAACACGTCAGACAAGTGAATTTGTGAGATTAAATCAACACGTGCCACTACGAATAACGTCAAACAGCGATGTATAGTTATAGGTATTTTGAAAAATTTCACAACTGTGGTATAATAATTATTTATATTATGTAAAACAACAGCTTGGTGACTGCATGAAACAAAAAATAATATCACTTGAGCAGAATTCAATCCCATGACGAGTCCAGTTTGCTACCACAGAGTTAACTTGCATCGTGTTAAATTGATGTTGATATATGGTACCTAAAGATATTAAGAACATATAATATTTATAGTTAAAAACTAATGTTAATGTTAGATTAAGATAACTGATCTCATCTGTTAAGAATAATTTTTCTTTAGAATTTACAGATTAAGAGACTTTCAAGTAAGATCATTGACTGTACATTGCACTAATTGATAAGTCTGTAATACAACTTTAAAACCATCTGAATCAACACTTACGCCAACAATCAGTTTCTGATAGACAATTTAACTGCTAGAGAATAAGGAAAAAGAAGTTTGTGCATTTGCTGAAAATCATGGAAATTATATTAGATTGCACTTCACTCATTTATTTTGATAATAAGATGACATGTAGGTAAGAGATGATGAATAAATGAGATATGCTTATGTTTTTACATTGCCAGAAAATTACTGCTTTGCTGATGTAAATGATACAGATGGTAATGCTAGTGTGTGTGTGTATATATATATTTTAATTTAGCTACGAGCATTCCGAATTCAATCTTTGCAAAGAACACGTGGAGACTGTGTATTCTGGTGCAGATTTCACCTTTCCAGTCTAATTTGTTCTCATTTATAGCACATAGTGATAAAAGAATTCAAAATGAACTCCTTCAGAATTTAATTGCATTTAAAATGATGTTCAAGGAGAATCTCATATTTAGTCAGTGCTACACAATATTGCACCGACTGCCTGCTTTTGTGGCGGTCAGCTGTGGTTCCTTCCACCTGCCATAATACAGTGTTTATGTGTATTGATGATATTCATTATTTCATGGTGGTAAACACGCGGCCTGCTGCAGGCATGATGGCAGAAATGTCCCGTATGTAGACAAGATTCAACGCCCTTGCTTGAACAGTGGAAATGTGGCAGCTTTTACAGTGTGACTTGTTTTGCTAGTGTCAGGGGCTTGATTCTAGTGGTTGATTTTATGCTTTGTAGTCTGCCATTGTGCTCAAAGACTGTCTTTATAATTGTTTATATTAATATTGCATGTGAGGGCAAAATTACATTTTTCATGGTATTATATGTGATGTAAAGTGTTTGATCTTGTGTTAAATAGCAAGGAGAGTTTGAAACTGAAAATACTGCATTCTGTGACATCAGGTAACAGTGATGTTGATGCAAGGGGTGATATGAGCAATGTGATGCCTTGGTGCATCTGTTAATGACAGCTGACAAGATATCAGTTACATTAATGCCAAGATAAGTTTTAATTTGTTGCTGTACATCTGATTTGATAATAGGCTTGCTCAGAAATCTGTCAGGATGGTGCTCATGTTTAGGTCCCTCATTGGTCTGCCCTGTGACATTCAGTCATTTTGGGTGCTGTGTTTTCAAATACAGATCACGTTGCCTCAGCAACATGATTTTTTTTTATTCTTGCATTGATGTTATATAACTGCCACTATTTCATGTTTTGTGTGTGTGTGTATATCTAAAATTAATTTTATCATACTTATGATCATTATTTTCAATTCAGTCAGTCATTTTAAACGGCTACTACAAAACCCTCAGGTTTCAGAAAACAGTTTTTCCACATTCCACTAACATTTAAAATAAAATGTTTGAAAATTCTAGAATGAAACTGCTGTTTGTCAGCTACAAAGCAATGATATCAGCAATATTTGAATATTTAAAACAAACTTGGAGTTCATCTTCTCAGTTATCATCATCATCATCATCATTACCCCTGGCCGATACAGGCCATGTTAATATTTTGTCATAAATTTTCTTGTGTTTATATGAAAAGCAGGACACCAAATAATGGATGTCTTATCGTTTTTACACAATTAATAGGTACTTTATCTGAATAAACCGTCTTGAATGTGAGAACAAGTTTTGCTGGCACTTGGAAGGTCAAACATTTGCTTTGTTGAGTCCTCAAATGTATAATGATGCAACATGTAACTTTGCTCGCATGTTTGCTAGGTGTGAAGGCCCTGTAAAAAGTATTCAGTTTGTGCATTGATGCCCACTCTTTATGGAAAGATGTGTGTAGGATGTGTTATCATGTTCTTAACTTTTTTGCCATAAATGGATTCAGGCCCTTTCCAAAATGACTGATTGAATGATTGATTGACTGGCCTAATAATATGGAACTGCATGCACACATGCCATGTTTTAGACTAAAGGCAGCCTAATTTGAAGTCAGCTGACAATGATGTTAGCTCCTATCCAAAAACAGTCGCTGCCATAAACTGTTTTCACGACCTTTAAGGTGGTGTTGCACCATAAGTCATAGAATCAGTTTTAAGACACTAAAGTAATTTGGGCAGTCATCTGTAGGGATACAGTTGTGCCTCTGAACATTCTTATGAAACAATTTGTCTGTGTGAGGATGCTGTGGACACAGTTCATACCGATGCAATTCTCTGCATTCTAGATACTGAAACTGTGCAGCCTCATATAAGGTGAGTGGTGATCCAGTCCAGGAAGGCAGAGACCCTGGTATATACACCCGGATATCCAGGTTCTGCGCACCGAAAGCCATATGACACGACGCCGATCAGGTAGTACCGCTGGCTCTTGGACCACATGAGTGGCCCACCAGAGTCACCCTGCAAATATTCAATTAATAGTGGTAGGAACATTGTACATTGTCATGCTGAATGCTACATTGTCACATACTTTGACAAGGTAATAATGCAGTGAACTCTTCATGTTACGCAAAATTACCGACATGTCACTGACCTGGCAAGCATCTTTCCCACCCTGAGCATACCCTGCACATAGGACATGATCATCAATGTGGGCTGTGCTGAACTTCTTGAAGGCATCCTTGCACTGCGCCTGACTGACGACGGGGATCTGTAGCTGCAGCAGCTGGGAGCTGGATGGTCCATCTGCAACAGGACAGGACATAAGAGGAAGAATGACCTGAATTGCACTCTCTCGGCAGATCCGTAGTCTGATACTCACTGAACTGGACAGAACCCCATCCCGCAATGTATGGGAACTTCCTCACAAAGTCCAGGGAGCGAATCTCGGGAGCGAGCGGCAGACAGATGGGTCTGATGAGGTCTGCAGACACAATGGACTGAATGAGATATGACTGTGATAATGAAGCCGTACGCACTTGAGGGAGTGGCTGAGAAACGAGATGTTAGCGCAAAGAGTGCAGGTAATGTTACATCTTGCAGATATATGAAGGAATTATTAACACAATAGTCAATAAATTGTACAGTAGTTGAAATGGAATATCTGCTGTGTTATTTTTAAAGAGACATTTGAAATTCCAGAACATCAGTGATTCTGAATGCCTGGCAATGACCTACTTGTGTAGTTGACATCATTCTGCAACCTCAAGATGGCAACATCATTGACAAATGTTCTGGGGTCATAGTTGTTGTGCACTTTATGGTCTTCTATCAAGATGTCTATTGGTGTAGCCCCATCATCATCTCGCTCCAGGTCCAGCTCGCCAAGCCTTGCCATGTACCTGCAACAGGAGGTATGATGGAGAGCAAGTCCGTTGCTGGGACGTGCCGTATGAAACGTACAGGACATCAGAAAATGTTATGATCAAACATTGCGTGTCTCACTAACTATATTTTACGTCATGTTTAATATGATTAGCCTTGTTTTGTAAGTGGTAACTTCATGTAAAATATAATAGACAAGATTTTGATATTGACAACCAAACTACATTTTGTGTTACTTTTATCCCATAACCAGATGAGACTTACAAGTCCTTGCGGCCATGCACGCAGTGTCCTGCTGTGATCACGTGTCTGTTGGTTATGAGGGCACCTCCGCACAAGAACTTAATGTCTGCTGAGGATGATGACTTGTAGCCCAGTGCCACAAGCCAGGGCCACGCACCTGTAACCACACGTCATCTTGGTTGAGGGCCGCGAGCTTAGACATTTCAGCCCCCAGTTTTCTCCTATTCCGTGACATTCAACTGATTTTACGGGTACGTTAATGCCATAGTGTATAAAATTTGCAGTCTGTTGAAAGGCAGCAGCTCCATCAGACAGTTTTCACTAATAATTGAATTTGTTTTTGTTGAAAGTGACTGGAAACACCCTGAAAGTGGACTATAATTCACAAGGAAGTAAACAAACACATTCACCCATTTGGATGGATATCTGAGAGCACCCTGAAGCTACGTGAATGCACTTACCAAGTTTTGCGGGATATCCGCCTATAATACGTTGCTCGTCCGGTTGCCCTGCAATGCCACACTCTGTGACATCTGGGAGCTTCACAGGTTCCTTGACTGGTGTCCTGGAGTCGTTCTCGGGTTCTGCCTCTGTCGCGCGTGTTTCAGTGCCCGGGCAGCACACCTTGGGGTCTGACCCCTCGTAGCCACACGCCGATGCGCGAAGGAAGTCTGCCACGCCGGCGATTTGGCGCTGTTGTCGCAGCAAGTTCAGGAGCGGAGAGCACTGCTTGATGTTGAGACACATGCCGGCCCGGCCGCTTGGATTTGTGCAGCCATCTGTTGGCAATAACAGTAAGTAGCAGTCCTCATTGTTGCCCCTGTACACTGTTACTAACAATGACCTCATTTGTTTGTGTTCTTGGGTATACATGTTGATTTAATTTTACGTGTGTCTGTGAGTTGCCACAGTAGCAACAAAAGCAGCAGGTGCTAATTGCTGGAACTCACCTGATCTTGAGACACTGTTGCTGCTTGCGGCCGCCGCCACAAGTGCGAGGAACAGCAGACTGTGAAGCTGCTTTGCCATCTGTAATAACGATTAGATTGCGTTTGATTGTTGTCTGCGTGTCTTGTGGTTTTCTTAATGATGCAGTCACTGCTTGTCATTGAATGATGAACTGGAACGTATATGGAAGGAAGTGACCATGGCCTGATTTAAGGACTGTACAAGCATTTGCCTGGAAAAACCATGGTTGTTGGTATCAAGGTTTAGATTTCAATGCAGGAACTCTTCAGTGATACAAAGCAGCGCTGGTGGGTGGCTGGGACCACTGGACTGAGACGTTTAGTTGTGCTTTGCGTCCCCGAGAGATGCATTCAGAGCTTTTTATGACTCCTGTTCAGACTGCACTAGTGCTCCCAGAAGAAGTGGCACAAGGGACGCTAATCTCTCAATGACAACTAGGAACTCCCTTGCTGAGAGTCAGGCCTGTCGCGGGGAGAAATGGAAATCCTCCGCGCCACCCTGGTGACACTTTGTTCCGTCCTGAGCCACTTCAGTCTCACTTGCACTTTTCAAGAACATTTTATTGGTTACTTTTTAGTATTATCCTCTCAATTCTCTGGTATGACCTTCGTTAGAGATTAATTTTTTTGTGATGTGAATCGCGATCCGGGTTATGAACCCGTATACTGGGGGGCATCCGGATTTTTGCAGTTGCTGTAATTCGGTTGTGATGTAGATGCCGCCAAATTTCTGTAATTCTTTTTGTTTAAAAGGGACCACCGCGGCCACAACGATGGATCAATTTTTAATAAGAATGGAAAACAAGAAATGAAATTAATCGTGCATAGCCGAGTAACATCATTTTAATCCCTCAAAGCATTGTGGCATTTGTATGTACTCTCTCATTGTACTTCCATTTTTTTCTGTAGTATCTGTTGAATACAAAACAATCTGACCAGTAGTTGACCTGTAACGTGGAAACCCACAGTGATGATCCCCAATAATTTTGTCATCTTTTGGACTTCACTTTGGGAGATGGATGCTGGAAAACATTTTGTATGAAGTTGGTAACAATGGTGGTAAGCCTCGACAATTACCACAGTCAGTTTCTTGTAAATTGGTACTGTAATAGACTCCTTCCACTGCGGAGGCAATTTCTCCTTATTCCAAATAGAATTAAGGAGTTTATGGGCCTGGATTCAGAGAGCTACATCTTTGTAAAGCCTTGCGTTCGCTTGCTTTATTTTGGAAGGTCGATGTTATAGTAACGAGCGGTGTGAGTCGTACTTGTTTGAACACTACGTCACTTGGCGATGTCGAAGTAGAAGGTCGACCAGCTTTTATTGACCACGGTACAAGAAGTTGGTTTTACAAAATGGCCGCCATTTTCACATTCGGCCGACCGTGAAGCAACTTGCACGAGTCGGATTCGCTTTCATGGCGATGACTCAGCGGACTTTCCCGCAGGCGCTGAAATTCAAAGAAATGCAGCAAGGACCCCCCCCCGCGGGCCCGTCGTCGTTACGTCAGTGCACAAATTGACGCGACGAAAACAAGGACAGCACGCCGACTGTTTGCGTTGTAATTGGTAGCCCTGTTTCCGACCATCACGATCCCGGGCTCGACCCTTGGACCGGACATACAAATATCGAAGAAAACGAAAGTGGCTCGGCCACCTTGGCTTGACACTTGCAGTAGAATGGCGAACCGTAGCTCTGTTTCAAATGTACAAGACGTTTCGAGATTTTCGTCAGTTTTTCAATCGAATTCAGACACAGCTGAGAACTGTGGGTCTGTAACGTGTGCCACAACGCTCGTATTTCCTGCACAATTCGGGAAATAAGTGAACGTGCGAGAGTTCGTGTTATCATTTGTTGTGGGCTAAGGAAAACTGTTTTCTCCAATGTAATTTGAGGTTTTCACATTTTCATTTTGTGCGTTTAGAATGAAAATGACGCGTGCGTGTCCGTTGGTAATTGCAGTGATTGTGCGGCGGAGAGAGGTACTCAAGGTTACCCAAACACGGAGTACATATATATTTCTCTCTCTCTCTGACTGACCGGAACTGAGGTGCGTTCCGAAGGCCGAGGTCTGAAGGATGCAGCGGATTGAACATCACGTGACGAGTAAATCCGCTCGAACACAAAGCTCAGCATCTTGGCTCAGTTACATTTTGTGGCCTAATGGGATAGCTCTTACCTTTGAACACATCGGAATGCCAACCAGTCTCAGTTCTCGCTGGCAATGAAGTCCGAGGACGCGCTGACTTTGTGTTGCCAATACGAAACACCTCAACTATCTGAAACGCTGATTTCAGGAAACATTTGACGATACAAGCCAGAGTTTCCTTCTCAGAAGAATGCGTAAATATTGGAACTCACATTCTGTGTGGTTGTGTCGGTTCGAATCGTGACAAGTAGCATCGCGCAGGCGCAAACCAAGCGGTTTGTCAGTGCCACAGCACTGATTGGTGACATCAAAACTTATTTAGCGGTTCTGTTTTCTTCCTCATAGAATAAAAGGACAGTTCTCAAACCATAAACCAAGAACATTCTACAAAATTGTTTTACTGCCAAATGAGACGGGGAAGTTGGTTGGCAAGTATTTTAATTTTTCAAGGCAACGAATGTCAGGACATACTGAGCAGCACCATGAGAATATGCCGGACAGGCCGAGTTCCGAGGCGCGTACCTCTCCGGTTTTCATCCTTGGGGCACCAAAAAATAATATAACCGTGATCAAAAGTCACAAGAACACCCCCCCACCTCCAACCCTTATTGAATCTTGTAGGCACTGAGCAATATCGCCCCTGCAACTTCAAACACCACGGATTTGAAAGTTATCAGATCGCATTTTCTTAGGTTCAGTCGTCATATTATCCTCCCAAGGTGTTTTCTTATCTTCAGGTTCCTCGACTAACGTCATGGAACCGAAATTTCAAAGAATGTTTCCAAGAGAAAGTTGGAGCATTTGAACGGCGTGACGAACTTCACTGAGTGACCTCCGTTTAATGAAAAACTTCACCCCGAGAGTTGGTTCATTCTCGATATTCCTCAGTTCTTGTAAGTGATTTTGTTGACAGGTCCTGCCTGTGTGCTTCGCTTCGAGACGTAAACACATTCAAAAGCGACTTACATTGTGTATCGTAAGAACTCACCTGTGTTGTTGACGTGTGACGACCGCAGCTTCACTGAGCATCCGGCGTGCTGACTGCGACCTTCATCCATCTGTTCGTTACTTCTCCAGCCACCGGTCGCTGCTGAGTGACGCGTGGGGGATTTCCTCTCATGACCTTTACAGCTGAGAACTTGTTCGGAGGGTTCCATGTCAGTTCAGTTGTACTTTCCATGGCAGGTTATTTATTATTCGTTCTATGAACGAAATGCATAGCGAGAAAGCATAAGGTCATGTCTGTCCAGGCGATTCAACTCGATAAGCACTGGGCGAAATTTGATGTCGAGGTTGTATTATTCTGCAATATCTCAAAATCGCATTTTGAGTATCCAGTACGAACGGCAATAACATAATGTCTGGAGAAAACAGTCATGAGATAGACGTTGAGGTGCTGCGATCTGATGGCCAAAGTTGGAACTATTGAATAAGATGGTTTTAATTCCTCTATAAGCATGTTGTGAAGAATGCATGAGGATATATTATGTATATTCCGGTACGGAATACACTTTCATAGCTTGTTACAATGACCAGGACTTTTCAGTACTTGTCAATGGATCTGTGTTCTATACCAAATAAGTTAGACTTGTAGGAGCAAACAGCAGGATGATAATAGCAACTTACTGGTAGATCCAATCAGAATTTTGAATAGGCTGAAAAATTTCTTTAACCAGCTCTTAAATGTTCATAGGACTGATGATAGACATACGGCTGAACTATTAGTGCCAGATCCTAGTTAGATGAAGTTGAACTACCCATTGGAAAGTTGAAAAGTTATAAATTTCCAGGCATTTATCACATTCCAGCAGAATTAATTAAAACAGGTGGAAAAAATTGCACATGAAGTTCCATAAGCTTATTCAGTTAATTTGGGGTAAGGAAGAGATGCCACAGCAATGGAAGGAATTATTCCTGTTCTTAAGAAGGGGGACAACACAGTGTGGTAGTTGCCAAGGAATTTATATTAAACATTCTTCTGGCGAGATTAACACCATATGTGAGTGAAATTATGGGAAATCATCAGTATGGCTTAAGACAAAACATGTCATCGATTGTTTATGGATTTCAAAAAAGCCTGTGATTCTGTTAAGAGAGAAGTTCTGTACCAAAGAAGCTACTGAGTGTAATAAAAATGTGCTTCAATGTAACATGTAGCAAAATTCGTGTAGTCAAATATTTGCCTGAGTCATTTTTCGTCAAGAATAGTCTGAAACAAGGATCTCTGAAACGTCGGTAAACGTCTACCAGACTACACCGGGCAACAATCCAGAAGACAGCAATCTGATATTTAAGATACAGTTCAGAAGGAGATGTACCAAATATCCAAGAAGACATATTCTCCGCCGTAAAGATCGGAAATTTCAGAAACGATAGTGACTTCCAGAATAAATGCAGCTGTCAACCATTACTGTAAACGTACATTCCATAATTTACGGCAGCTAAAATGTAGCACATTCAGAAAATAAAGTTAATTTCTAGCAGTTTCCGCTAAAGGGCTAGTAGATGGCAGTAAGAACTTGTTCAGTAGACCCTCTATGAGAAGGAACATACAGTAATCGTCACAGATTTTCTAGTCTTGGATTTTTTCTATATTCAACATAAAAAATTTTGACTTTCAAACAGTATGCAGAGAATCGAAATAGACTATCCACAAAGTAACTGGTAATTATACAAAAATGCAAGTTACCATGAATTTTGGAGATGAGATTTGGTTAGCGCAATGATTTTTAAACCTAATGAATGTAATTTTTAAAGCTCGGAAATGTATTTCTCAGTTTGATAGTAGCGTTTAAGTACTGTTAATAATTTGTGGGAAATCACGAAAGATCTCTAGTGCGAAATGATGAGATAAATCTTTCCGAATGGGTGATGAGGTCATTTAGTGTTCAAAAGAACGCACCCTGGCATCCAGTTTGAAGATGTACAGCAAACGTGTATTGAAAAGTAAAATGGCGTCAGATAGTGAAAGGCGTAAATTAGTTGACTTGCGTGTTGTTGATTTACGTGCAGAACTGGAGAGGCGCAATTTAGATAAAACTGGCGTAAAAGCTGTTTTAATAGAAAGATTACAGAAGGTAAGTGATGTAGCTTTCATGATCTAATGTGCGTTATGAAACGCATTCGTTGTGCGAGTTCTGGCTTTATAAATTCATGTTCTGTATTTTGTCGTAGGCTCTTCGTGGAGAAGGACATGACTCCGAAGAATATTTTTTTGAGTCATCAGAAAAGAAGATATCTAAACGTTCGTCGATTACAAGTGAGTTTAACCATTTTGTGATTTATTCTCATAGTGCCGGTTGTGTATATCGTGGTTGCGTTGGTATTGGGTTTCCGCCATTTTCTGGGAATTGTACGTAGATAGCTACAAAATGTTTTGGCGGTTAAAACTGTATTTTCTATTATTGTGTCGCATGCAACGGAGTTCAAATCATCTTCATGCTTTTTATATCGATTACTCTTCATAATGTATGCAGCTGTTGAAAGTAAGTGTTTGTTTTAGAGACAGGAGGCCTTGTGAGGTTCTCATGGCCGTGAAGATGTCCGTGTTTGGGCTGTTGGGTTAGATTTCTAGACGTAGGTAGATGCTACTGTTACGGAGGAACATGCATCTATCATCTGCAGGGCTGATGACTGCTTGAAATACTATTTATAAGCATTCTAGTATGTTATTTCAGTATTATATAATAATTAGATCCTTAGGTTACAATTATTGCCTGCAATTCTTGTGTTTTTTGAGACTATAGTCTGAGCTGTTGGCATCATCATTAAACAAGATTATAAAATTGCAGACTTACTGGAGTACACAGTTTCAGTGTGTGATCTGTACTCCTATGCTTTCTTACTATTGGCTGTTCAAAATAACTATGATGAAGATTAATAATCACAAAAAAAAAATGAAGCATGCTGTAGTCCAGTGTACATAGTTTTCAGTACTAATATCACTGAAATATACGAATGTATGTTTCAAACATTAATTTCTGTTTGCTGCTTTTATCTGAAGCTGATTGTTGAGAGGTTGCCATAGTTTCAAATAGAGATCATTGGCTTTAAGTTTATATGTTACAGAGTGTCTTAATATATACAGTATATGTTGAGGATTCTCTTAATGTATTAATTTTACAGAATGCATTCACAAACCAAAGTGTATATTTATATTGATTATACAATTGAATGTATGTGCACCATGTGTTTTTAATATTGACAAGGTGCAATTCTGCTGATTTGCTGACCTTATGATTAAATACTTTTTGAGTTGCATTTTTTTACTGGTTGAAAGTTTTAATAAGGTACAGATGAATATTAAATTAAAAGTAATTTATTGTTAGTTTGGGAATAATTTATTATTTAAGTCCAAATTTTGTATGTGTTAAATTAGGTTGACATCACTTGAAAGATTTTCACCATCGTGTTTTTAATGAATATTTTGTGCAGTTGTACAATGTCTTATATATAACAATTAAATTATGGGTATATTTATTTATTTGTGTGTTTGCATATATCTTGAAAATGTAAAACTGGTTTGTTCCAAATGTGGTGTACTTGTTCATTAAGACTAGGAAGAGAACGCAGTGTTGTGAAGCTCTGAAAAGAGCATTCTGAGTTTGTTTTTCGGTGAATGTGGTTCTAGTAACTCAGCGTGGTAGGAATATGGTGCCAAGACCAAAGCTGTTTGTCATGAAGAGCAGACTGTTGCCTACATTTACTTTTATGAGAATTTGCCATTGTGGCAGATGGGTAAGGCATGTCACATTGATAGTTTGGCATGGTGAATTAGTTCTCCTAAAGTATGTTAGCTTTTTGCCAGAAACTTTGGAAACACTGGGAGTGGGTGCTTCCAGGGATGATGTGCCACACAATAATTTATGACTGCTCTGTGCTTGGGTGTGTGTTTGTGTGTAAAAACACGCGCAACCTACAAAATATTCCTCCTTGGGCATATTGTTGTAATATTCTGGAATACAGAATGCACGCACATACGCAGGCTCCTGTGTCATTGGGAAATTTGTGCATGTCTGCTGTTACTGCTGCTTGTTTTGTATGTCTTATGCCCAGTTGATATTAAAGTATCTTCTCTCCCCACATTTGCGTGTTGATCTCTAATGTAATTTTTATGTGGTACATAGGAAATTGCTTGAAAACACTTTGTGGTCCTTACAAAGCTGCTCATTGTGTCATCACCTTCATCGTTATTTGGTACATGCAACATGCAGAGAGACCTTGTGGTACATATGACATTCTGTCACCACCCCCTTTTGACTGCTAGTATGATTTCTTTATGTACAAAAAAGTCTATCCCTAGGTAATAATTGTTTCCATTTCAGTAGAAGGAAATATAATCATCTGTTGGTTCAGAGCCATTCTTGCCCCATCTGACTTTCTGTATGCCTGCTGAATTGAGTCTTATATTTTGCTAATTCTCTTGATGCTGTTTTTAAAGAATCTGATGTATGGAAATTCCTGACATTCCAAATTTCATGTCCATTTTCCATTCCTTAGGTTGCTTTGAAGAATCAGTCTAATACAGAGGCTGGCATGTACCAGCTGATTTTTTGGTTTAGAGTTGTTAACACTGCCCAGTTTCCAGGCTGGAGGATCACCCCCTGCTGTTTGTAACTGCATAGATAAGGATGGGAGTCTATTACAGCGCTTGACTGACAGCTTGTTCGCCGCCATCTGTCGCTGGGTGTTGGCTTCGCTGATCACTGGCACGTGATTGCGAAGTTATCAATCAACTGCCTTCATTTCAGAGCGCAGTGAACAGGATGCAGAGTCTGAGACGCAGAGCATTGCAGAGGAGAATCACAATGCAGACGTGGATGAGGAGCATGATGCGGATATGGACGAGGATGTGAAGAAAGAGGAGGCAGACAATGAAGATGGAGTGCCCGCCCAAGTGACAGACAATAAAACAGTTGTGTCGATGCCTGAACCTGTAACAGATGGTGTGGAAGTGAAAGTGAAGGACGAGGCGCGATCGCAGGCAGAGGTGCGTGTTTTTGCGCTTGTTGTGGTGATTCTTTTGTATTGTTACAGCATATTTTCTCTTTTTATGCCATAAGAGCATAAATTTGGAAGTATTTTAAAGCAAAATGTTAAGAAGAGTATTCAGAGCTACTGACGTAGGTACGTTGATTGAGAAATATAGGAAATGACATAATGAGGAGCCTGTGCTTGTACGTTTGCTGAATCATTAATAGCCATTCCTTTTCTGTTGACTGTGCAGAAAATGGCCTTAGGATGTTGTTGACGCTCCTAGCAGCATCAAATCTTATCACCGTAAAAGATAGGTCCAATTGTCTTGCTTGTACATACCACAGATCAGACCAGTTTTATTTGTCAGGTCATGAACAAGTCTTGAAATTCTGCGCTCTAGTGCAGGTCGTACTGAGAATTCACCTTTTCCGCATAAGGAAAATAAGGCCCTATCAGAAGAAACCTCTGATTCATGTACAGATAAAATAAATTATTTAAGTAAAGTTATTCTGATGATCAGATGTGGTTTAAAAAGCATGTACTACTGTCGCCTTGTATGATTGCAGTTTTAAGAACTTTATGGAGCCGTTCTTGACTGACACACCATTCCCCTAGATTGGGGGGTCTCGACCTTTTTCGCTGGCGTACCACTTATTCTAATTTAACACATTAAATGTACCACTGACCAAATGCATTCAGGGAAAACTGTTATTTATGTTAATATTAACTTTTGATTTTCTTATTTAGTTCATTTGCCACTGAACTTTGGCTTACATACCACAGGTTGAGAAACGCTGACCTAGGTGATTAATAGTTATTCTAGCATCAGTATCACCCGCTATCTCTTCTGCCAGTACAGTTTTTTGTATCTGGCATTTTCTCTAGCAATTATTAGGTTGTTTTCAGATTATTGATCTGCTTGGAACTGGAAACTGGCTGTGAAATTTTCAGAAATATTTTCTAGCAGATTTGTATTTGAGAGAGAGTTGCACTAAACACATGCTGTTCAGTAGTATACCTCATTTGAGCCACGTGCGGTGCCGAATGTTCGATTGAAAGATGCATCAAAATATGCAGACAGACACAATGGATTATGGAAGTATGTTGTCACTGACTGCTACTACTGCAGGGGTGTGTCAGGTCATTGCCAGGCCAGCCACTCGCTCACCCGCTGTTTAACAGTCGAGCAGAAGGAAATTATCCTCAAACTACATTCTACTGGCTGCATCACAAAGCACACTTTAATGATTGCTAAAATTGTACTTGCTGACTGTGGCGTTAAATACATAGCAAGTAAATAAATCGGATGTAACAAATTAAATATATTTGTTTTCAGGAAGTGGGCATAGATGTCGACAAGAATGTGCCTGAAGCAAATGGTGTGGATAATGAGGACTCCATCAACCTCACAATAGGCGAGGATGAAGAAAAGTTGCTAGCGGAGGAGGTGGGTTTGCAGGAGCTCCATATTCTAGAATTAAACATATTGTGTTCATGTGTTGGGCTGTGGTTGGGTCATGTCCAGTGGGAATTGCGGGCGGAGTGATGTGGTTCTTGGATGTAGGAAGAACATTCATTACCTTTACTGATTTTAAAGGAATGGTGTGAACCCAGTACGGTTTCCCCACCAAAATCAGTGTGGAACCAGTGCTACGTAAGTGCATTGTGTAGTTGCTGGTTCATCTGTCGCGTTTGTCTTGCTGGCCCCCTTAAATTAAATTAAATCCGTGGCGTAACAGCTCCAGAGAGCCAAAGCCGACTAGCTTGACTGCTGGCCTCACATTCATTTGCCTAAGCAGAGGTGAACGATCATCCAACCAGATATAGGGTGACGTGTGGTCAGCACGACGAACCCCCAGCCATTGCTAGCTTACCTGATTGGATTACGCTACTCATTGTAGCTCCCCAATTTCCTCACGATGCTGGGTTGGCACCGGTCGAAAGCTCATGAGAAAATTTCTTCTCCCCCGAGACTCGAACCAATGCGCATTCCGTATCGCCGGTCCGAAGCATGATGCCTCAGACCGCGCGGCTACGGCGCGGGACTCTTGCTAGCCCCCTTTATGGCTAAAATGTGTTTTATATTCAACATAAATTCTTGTCATACTGTGACACCCACCATTACTAACTAGCCTCTTGGTATTATTTTAATTGAACATGAATTTTTAACAGGAAAACATGTTGGAAAACTATATTGTTTTATAAATGCTTCGCAAATACTACATGTCCTCATGGCATATGGTACCATTTGAACTCTGCTTGGCATTGCATGCTTTATTGATTAAGGTTTGTAAGTTTAGGACATGACCAACAGCGAGACATTGCACTCTGTGTCAGTCTGTTCAATGGGCTGGTTCAATTTGAGGTCTCGCTACATGAACTCTGTCGGCTGCACTCCTATTCCCCTACTGCTGTGTTAGCAGTTGGATTATAAAGTGCAGTACATAACTAGAAGTTATCAGAGCATTTTGAACATCCTTCCATTGCTTTCTGTATAAGTGGTCCAAAATCGTTGATTGGAAATTGCCTGGGATATGTGAATGGTTTCAGGTGTTAATCAGTTAAAATGTAACAATCAAATTTTTGTGCCACAGTCAAAAGTAGCCATTTCAGTACTGCGTAGAGAAAGTCAGAGTCTCCAGGATTATGTGTGAAGTAGTGTACTTCCTTTTTTTGTTGTTGTAGGAGGACAGCAGCAGCCAGGAGAAGGAAACCAAAGGTACTGTATGTCTGCTTGAACGGGTGTTTGCTTCTGTTGTAAAGTCAACTGCCTCGGCGTGGCAGTGGGTGAGTCCCTAAGTGAGTGAAGTGTGCGCAAGATTCTGAAGAATGCTGGAAGAATTAATATCCATATGGTCAGAAGAGAGAGAAACCGCTAGTTGACAGTGACATGGGTGGAATTGGGCCTTGCCTGCTGCCGTCTCATGATGCGAAGGCACTTGACTTTTCAGTTCTTACGTTGTAGTGGTTAGGTTTGTATTATGTGTTGTTATGGGCAGATGATACGTCTGCCATTCCCCGCCTGTTTGCACGGTCACACGAAGACGTCGACTGTCGTCACGAAGAGCTAGTTGTGTCTCGTTAGCAAGCACTTGCAAGGTGTGAGCGGGGGGCCACCTGCTCAGGTAAGTCTGGGGTCAATGGCAGAGTAATGCTTGTCCACTCTTTCAGTAGCTAATGACTTCTGTGGCGGCGACGGAGTGGAGTCACTTCCTGTCCAAGCAGCAACAGCGGCGACGGTAGCAGACACTGATGAACGCCGTCGTAATGCTTCCTTGATTGTCCCTGTAGATGAGGATAGTGCGGTGGCAGGCTTGACTCAGCAAGAGGCAGGAGGGGATGCAAGCAAGAAGGATTCGCTGGGCCAAGAGGAAAACAAACGAACATCGGAGGAAGAGTCGCTAAGCAAGAGCCAAGAGGAACACAGTGATGATAAATCCGGCGGAGGAAGCAAGAGGTTCGTCTTACACGCTCACGGGGTTTGTATTATAACGGGAACAATCAACGAAGGTCCCTTCACAAGGAACGTCGGCATGATCTCGAGGATGTTGGTTTGGGTGGTAATGTATTGATTTACATTGGGGCCAGTGTTCGTTGATCATTTCTGTAGGTACCTGGGGCTAATAGGTTAGGTGCATCAAGATGGAGCAATGGCACAATGAAGACGTGATACAACTTCTTGGATCTTCAGTTTGCTAAAAGTTTGAATATACCATAATCTGCGAGTCGGAGAAGATAAAAATGAAATTTTATGCTCAACAAAAATCAGAGAACGAAATTTTTGTTTTTCGTAATTAAAGCGCAAGGACAGTTGTATGAGTTATTTGGTAGGTGCAGATGATGGTGAGTGGTTGAAAGTCACAAAATTAAACATTCAAATTTAGGGGAATGTCGGAGAAGTGCCCAGAAGATGCCAGAATGTTGTCTGATTCATTTTTGGCCCCAGAGAGAAGCTGCATTTTGCCACCCTGTGATGGATGCTGAAGCTTGTGTTATCTTGGCATCGTGTCGCAGACGACTTCTTGATGGTGAACTGGCACACGGAAGAAATGCAAGTGCCGATCTGATAGCGACGGCTGCTTATTATTTCGTTTGTACGACTGTGTAAACTTTGTGTGTTTTAATGTAGAAATTCTCTGAGGACCACAGTGGACTGTGTCCACATGGGATAGTGGGTGGGACTGACTGCTCCTGGAGAACGTACTGACTGCGTTTCACTGTTGTTAGGATGATTAACCGGAAGCCAGAGGGGCATTGATTAACATTAGTTGGTTGTGTAGTTGTAGCTTGCTGTATTTAAGTTCCTGACACTGTGTGAAGAAACACTGATTTGTTTTTTGTGGTTCCCTGACAGTTCTGTTGCTGCTGCTGACTCAAAGGCAACAAAAGATGAGAAGGGTGAGTTCTCTGTTGGTATCATTCAGTGACAAGGTAGATTTGCTTGTGACTCCTCTGTCATATATGCATTTTTTAAATTAAACCTCGATGTTTTGTGTTTCAGTGGAGAAAAAGAGCAAGTTGTCCGTGGGAGGAACCACGAGTGGCAGCAGCCGCAACCTTTGGGTTAGTGGATTGTCATCATCCACACGTGCCACAGATCTGAAGCAGGTGTTCTCCAAGTATGGCAAGGTAAGACATAACACGGTCAGCTGGTTCATTTTGGCATTGTTGCGATGGCTACACTGCTGTATTGTTATTGTTGAAGATAAGTGCTGAGGGGACCAGGTGATACTGTACATGCACCTCCACACTTTTTCTGGCCAGTTAAAAAACATTACCTTGTAGATGGGTTATTGCATTGAGTAGACTGGATGAAGTTTACCAGCATTTCAGAGCCTCGCTGACTGCCTGTCTATGGCACTAGGGAAAGCACCTAGCAAGTGATCTGTTGGTGAATAATCGCAGCTTGTGTTGTGTCCTTTCTCTTTCTGTTGGTGGCGTTGATGCCCCATCTGTAAGTGCAATGTCACATCATTGTGTGCCAGTATTAGTCTGTAAAGCTGCTGTCATTTCCCTTGGCCATCATAAAGAAGGCTCTGGTGTTTGGGAATGATGTGCTTACTGGTTGAGTTATTCATGTTGGATGACATAATGGTCCCTGATTTTGTCATCAGTCTTGAAAAAGTAATCTTTTAATGTTACAAATTGTGTGCATAGGATGTGGCATAAAGGGCACCGTTGGAATCTCTATGTGTCCTGAAGAATACGCCTTTCTAATCTGGTTTATCTGCTTTTGTTCATAGCAACATGTGAGGCAATGTGCCCTAGTTTGTGACACAACATTGTAGGGACTGTGGTCATCGCCATGGTCCCGTATCACTCGTGTGTGAAGCAGTGTTAATGAGGTGTCTTGTTTTTCCTGCAGGTGATAGGTGCCAAAGTGGTGACAAACGCTCGCACGCCTGGTGCCAGATGCTATGGCTATGTCACGATGGCAACAAGTGACGATGCTTCCAAATGCATTCAGCATCTACATAGGACAGAACTGCATGGGCGAATGATATCTGTTGAACGGGTAAGTTAATCGTGTGTGTGCGTGTTAGTTAGGCTTGTAAATTATATTAGAGGAAACTTGAGCATATTTTATGAAGAAGGAAATGGGACACTTTCTTTTTCTGTTGAGAAGTCTTATTTCTAAAGTATGACATAATTATTGACATGATATTTTTTTTTGTACAGATGGGGTAACGTTACAAGTTATGTATTTGGTATTATCACAGATTTTAGCAGGGGAGTCTTTTGAGAGGTGATGCAGAAATACAGTTGAGTGTTGGTGTTGCGTAATGATTGACTGATTGATTTCAGGAGGGGCGAGACCAGTTTGGAGATCCTAGTGTAGGTACAAGTGTAATATTAAAGAACTAGGGTGTGAAGAGTGTGGACTGGATTGTACTGTTTCAGGATGGGGTCGACTGGTGGGCTGTTATGAATATGGTGACGATTTTTTGAGTTGCATAAAATACAGGGAGTATCTTGACTAGATGAGTGACTTTGATTCTAAACAAGAACTGTGTGTTATGGGTTTTATAGGGCTGTTTACAGTTATGTTTCAACAGCACAGGTTGGATTATGTCAGGTGAGATGGGAAGATGTTGTTGAATTATTACTGCTTTGGCCTTTGGAAGGACATAGTCACCTGTTTGGGAGTGCTTTCTTCTGTGATACAGAGAGTTGCCACAAATGAGCGTCGGTTTAGGTAGCTGATGATATGGCTACCTCTTGTTGTGTTGAAATAGAAGTAGTCAATGTGATTGTTTAGTATGATGGTATCAGTTATTAAGTGACCTGTGTTTCAGGCAAAGGGGGATGCCACAGGGCCACCCAGGAAGAATGAGAGCAAAGTGAGCGGCAGCTCCGTGAAGAGAGCCGAGGAGAAGAAGCGGCACGAACGACGACTGAGCGCGAGTGTCAGTGCGAAGCAGGAAGCATCCGACAAAGAGGAGAAGAGAGATCGGGAGGCTGACCTAGGTGAGGGTTTGAATCCTCTCTGTTCTCTTTCTTCATAGTTTATCTGTTTCTTCATACTTTGTTTTCCTCATTATGACTTGTCTTGAGGCTCTCTAATCTGTGTGCAGAAGTGTTAGAGGTGAAGGACGAAGCCGCAAAAGATGGAACACCCAGCAAGATGGATGGAGATCAGGCAGTGTCAGGTGAGGACAAAGACATGCCTGGAAAGATGACGGATGGTTTAAGGAAGGAAGGCGGGAAGCACCAAAGTCGTGAGGTGTCGCGTGAGAGAAGGGATCGTCACCGCAGTGCAGGGAGTAGCCACTACTCGCATCATAGTCGCAGCCCAAACAGTCAGCGCTGTGGGTCTCGCCACCTCATGTCCCCCAGCAGGAAGCTTGGCGTGCTTACGTTTGCACAGATTCGAGTGAGTGCTGAGGGTTTCCCAGGACTTGAACCTTCCAGTCATTTAACGTGATTGACTTTGAGTATGGTTCATGTTTAGAAAATATTTGAAAACTTGATATGAAGCGTGGAGGTGTTGTGACAATAGCAATTTGTTATCTGCATCTTGTACATAATAACAATGTCAGCACTGAGCTTGTCCAGTTCTTTATACATTTATACTAACAGCCAGTCTGTGTTATGTTGGCAGCCATCTTTGTAGAGCCTTGATCATTAGCAAATAGAGTACCATATTCCACAAATGTTGTATGGATGGGAAATCATAAGAGACGCTGTGCAGAGGCCAGAAGTGCAATGGGTCCTTTGTTTTGAGTGCACCAAGTTGTGTGCAAAGACATTGTTTGCCATGTCAATGAACTATGCATATCATTTCATATCATCTGCGTGTCATGGCAATGTGGAGTGAGTTTTAGTCCACAAGATGTTTTCTCATGTGCAGGACAGCCTTGAATAAACAGTTCCCTTTATTTTTTAAGAATCAAAAACATGTGCATGAATTTATTGAAGACATGGGAATTAGGTATACAGAACAATTAGTGTCTTGAAATTCCAGCATGATGTTTCGTGGTTGAAGTCTGAAGGATTATGATGATGGGTACATTATAATCTGTAAAATTGTTTTCTTAGGACTTCCTCCATTGACTGAATTGTGAATGAAGTAACAGTGTTTTAGAAGCTAAATTCTTCTTCTGTGTTCATCTAACAAAGAACAAGCTGGATTGTATCTCATGGGCCATTGGCTTCAGCTAAACCCAGACCTAGACAGCTGCAGCAGCTTTTGGAATAAATGCTGCAATTTTATTTATAATTTAGACAGTGGTCATTACTTTTCACTGCTTTTGTCATCATTGGCTGAGCTAATGTTAGGATCACTTAATTATCTTCCATGCCATTAAGCTTGGTACATGTCACATTTGAAGCTTCTCACCCAGAACATTAAAGAAGATTAATTTATCGTAGTCACTTTTTTTGTGTTCCAAATGGTGACAAGTTTACAAACTGTAGCAACATTCCCTTGTTTGCGTTTGGACAGATGTGGCTGCAGCTGAGTTATGATTTATTTTATACTTATATCAAGTAATTTTCATCAGATAACCAAAGATAATAGCCAGTGGCAGATCTCCTGAAACCGGTAAGTGCGCGCGCATGCACACATGTATAATTGCAGAATTTTTTGTTTTACGTAGGAAGAACGAGAGCGTCAGCGACAGAGAGAGCATGAACGCGAGTTGCGGGAGGAGGATAGACGGCGGCGTAATGAGGTGTTGAGGCAGAGGGAGATAGAGAAGATGCATAGAGAGGAGGCCATGAGGCTGGAGCGGTGAGTGTTCAGGCCCCAGTTGTGCTTTGTCTTGCCACTTGTTCAGATGCCTCTGATGTCTTGGCTAACTTAACATTTCTGTCTTCAAGGTTATTGCCTTGAACCAGTCTGTGGAAAATTGAAATCTGTATGAAGGTGATCCTGTCCCATGATAAAATTTAACAGTGGTTGGGGCTCCAGAATTACAAGTGAAATATAGTAAAACATTGTGGTGCAGTTTAGTTTTATTTTCAAAACTTTACACAGGAGAACCCCTTCTGTATCTTATGGTTTCAGAAGAGCACCATTCAAGTTTTGTAGTTTTGCTTTGAATAATGTGACTTACCCACCTTTATTCTTTGGTGGAAGGAAATTGAAGCCTGTCGAGTTATTTGCTTATTGATTGAGGTTAAAATGTGACTGTCAAGGGGTTCTTTGAGTGTAATTCTGGAATACTGATGTTGGAGTGTTCCTGGACATCTAAGGGACACCAGTCAGGGAAAATCAATGATCATTTATAGCTGAACACCAAATAGACATAGAGGACTGTTTATTTTGATGTAACAGGAGCAATGACCACTTTTCATCAGTAATTCCCCTGCAGTGTCAAGGGAGTGTTTGAAATAAGTGAAATGCCAAGGAACATCAACTGAGAAGATGGCCAGTTTTGTAACATGAGTCATTTAGCTTCCATTACTCAATATGACTTTTAGTTGGCAATTGAGACCACTCTCTCAGCTTTCAGGTGGCTGTATGTGTACTCTAGAGACTGCTTTGTTTGTTAGAGCACCGGGTGCAACCATTTCTGTATGTTTTGGTCTGGTTAACACTAAATTACATACTTTTCAGTGAGAAGGAGAAACTGCGCATTGAACGGGAACGTATAGAGCGGGAGCGGAACGAGCTGATGCGAATGGAGAGGGAGCGTCAGAGACTGGAGCGTGAGAGGCTGGAACGTGAACGAGAGGAGCTGAAGCGTCAGCAGATGAGGTAATGCTACAGGTGTGGATGGTTCTTGGTGGGACAGCGGAACTTGATGTTTGGTGGGGTGATTGGCTGCATATGAGTGAGACGTGTTATGAAGACAGAAGCTTCGTGGACAGCTGTCGCTATTGGAAAGGGATGGGAGAATAGTATTAACCGTGGTTCTTTTGAAATGGTTTGTGAGTAGGGTGAGTGGATAAAAATGGCTCGGTGTCATCTCCAGTGACTGGCTGTAATATTGGCCGTTAGGGGGTACAGCTCTTGGATACTGGTTGCAGAGTGGCAGTGGCAGGGATGAAGTACTGTACTCCAGTAAGATTACAGTGCAAATTAAGCGTTGTTTAGGTGCCCTCCATTTTCTCCTCTACAGTTTGTTTATTCTGAGGGCAAACTTGTTTCCAGATTTGAAGAGTCACGCCGTACAACTAAACGACCGTCCAGCGACCGCCGGGATTCTTACCCAGATGAGAGGAAACGGGTGGCAACTGAGCGTCGCTATGATGGTCCTGGGCGCTTTGATGAGGGAGCAAGGTATATGAATAATGTTGAGTTAGGTATTAATAGAGTTACTGGAATGGTTTGTGGCCATGTTTGGTGATTTATGTCCTACTGCAGTTGAGGTGACTGATGTCATTGCATACATACCACAGTTGACCATATTATTTATTGCAGAACATGGTCAAAATTAGCAGGAGGCATATATAAGTGAAATTTGGTAATATGCCTTTTATGATATGCAAACATCAGTGTAGTTTCGAAATTGGTTGACTCCCATAATTTCCTGTTTCTAAGAAAGTAAACTTGATACTCTTATAGAATACACCATGCTTCGTTTATGTTAGGTTTGAGCGTGGCCCAAGTTTCCGAGTTCGTGACGAGCGTCGCAGTGACAGTGATCACCGTAGCAAGGTGGATGTTCGTCACTCTAGAGACAGATACCCAGATTCATCGAAAGGTGAGAAGACATGCCTATGTTTTGTGGCTGGGCAAGTAGAAACTTAGAAAACTGATGGCTATGACAGCACCAAAGTGGAACGTGATCTGATCATAAGCTTTGGTGTCTGCAGTGTTGAACTTTCGAGTTCTGTTACCATGGAATTGCAATTGAATGAATTCTTTAACAGAAGATCATTTGAACAATACATGCAACCAGTTCTCTGGAAGTATGGCCTCCCATGTGCTAGGGCAAGTTATGACTATTGGTAAGTGTGGAACGTAATACTTTGCTTATTTGAATGTAAGGTGCACATTTATTTCCAGACTTGTGTCCCCTTAAAGTAGTGGTGAGGTGATATGGAAGTGAAACATTGAATGTTTCAGTGAAAATAAGTGCATAAAATAACAAGTGGTAAAGTGGTGGAAAGGGCAAATCATCTGTCTTGGCACTGGAGCAACTTTCTGCCATTGACAGGGAACAGGTAATGAGCGAGAGAGGGAGGGATGAAACAGCAAATCTATGTTTAGGTGATGATGGGAAGGCTTCATAAGTGTAGTGAAGTGTAGAGAAGGTCCTGATGAAATGTGAGTGCATCAGTTCAAGACGTATGTAATTCATTACTGTTACTGTCTAATGTTTTGTTGGTATTAATTTTTAAGTTATGTACTTTAGGTTTTATGGTTTTGTAATCTTATGAGTTGTTTTATTTTGAGTGTGGTGTGTTTTGTTGTGTCTTATTGTAGGACCACTGCCACCAGGTAAAAACCCATTTGCAGTAAAAAATTAATAATAATAATAATTGTAACTTGATGAGGTTTGATTCTAAATGTGGCAGGTGCTTTTTGTACTTCTCCTTTTGTGGTTATTTGCCGTTGGCCAGTTTTTAGAAGTGTGTTTGTAAACCGTGAAGAATTTCCAAGTATTTACACTTGTGTTGTCTGTGTTTACAGGGGAGAGTCGTTACACAGATCGTTCAGGAGACACGTGGCATACGGGAGGAGGCCCCCCACCAGCAAAACCATTCAGCTCTATGGGCAGTGGAGGAGTGCCTCCTAGAGACTCCTGGGGTCCATCCAGTGACCGGAAGGGTGACAGCAGCCAAAACTGGGGAAGGCCCATTGATGCAGGGACCTCGGAGAGGTGAGTGACTGTGAGTGTGCTGTTTCACAGACTTCGTCATGCATGGGTGGACTGGACTGACTGTCTGTCTTTCAATGTTGTACCCTCTTCATCATACTGTGAATTGCTTTTGTGTTGTCAACATGTATATTAGAAAAGAGGAAAAAAACATATGAACACTGACAATCTGTTTTGTTACAGAAAATGTCTGTTAATGAAGGATGGGAAGCTTGGTGTCCAGGTGGCAGGTTCTCAAGTTATTCTGAGTCGATCATACTTCAGAAGATAATTGGTGATACAGGCTGTTGCATAAAAACTGAATAATGAGATGTCTGTTTGCAAGATAAACAGAAAGTATTGAATGTCAAATATTCTGTATTGTAGTCCTTCGTTGGACTTATATGTGAACTACGTTGGTGGAAGATCGGCCTCTAAGCATCAGCCAGACCAGATAATCACAAACCTAGGAGAACCCACGTCACTGCCAGGAGAATGGTGTTATGTTTTGTGACTGTTTTGTTGTAGGTGGGTGACAAGCAGTGGAGGCCCAATGGGAGTAGTGGGGCGTGGTGGTCCAAGCATGGGCGGGCCAGGTTCAGTGTACAGCAGCCCGCAGAACGTGACATCAAACATGTCTGGCATGAACATGGGCATGTCCAGCAGTGGTGGACCATATGGTGGTGATCGCTTTGATGCATACAAGCAGTCGATGGGACCCATACGCAAGTACTAAGCATTGTCTTATGACAGGCCTGTGCAGTGCCATGATGACCATGTGCGTTAATAGTGATATTCATGAAACCATGTGAAAGTAGTGTTTGTCATTAATTCATTTGTGAACAGAAGACAGTTCGTTATGTCCGTGTGCCTGCAGCATTTTAGGAAGTAAGTGATGTGTATGGGAGTTTATCCAAATATGGAAAATGATACGTGTTCTGGGGCACGTGATAAGCTACCCTTTCTTGCAAAACAATATAGACATGATTGTGTGCTAAAGGGACAGCATTTTCAGGAATATTGTTATATGAAGCAGTGTATAAGCGCCTGTTTGAATAATGGGGGTGCTGAAGTTGTTGGTTTCCATTTATTTCCAACATTCATTCCCATGGGATATTTTTCTTTTCCAGAATTAATTCCCATGGGATATCTTCTGTGTAATTTTAGAAACTCTGAACTGAATGTGTTGCACTGTTTCAATGTATGTGACTTATTGTAATAAAATCTCACTTTAGAATCAGCTTGCTCCTTCCAGATGAACAAATTGCAGTGTTGTTTTGGGTTTGTGTATCCTATGTGGATGAGTTTGTATGCCAGAAGCAATGTAATGCACGCTCTTACCATGTTTGGGAGCTTTCCTAACCCTTTGTTTCCTGCGCTTGTCACTGGAATAATGAGTTTTTGCAGGTGTCACGCAAATCATACCTTGTGTGCCAGTGTGAATGCTGTGTTGGAAAAATCCTGAGAAGAAATTTGCATTTATGGTCTCCCCCCAGGGGACCCACATCAGTGGATACAGGCACTGGCATCCCAGTGCCTGGGGGGTATAGCTGGGCCACCCTACCTCAGGGGGCTGTAAATACGGAGGTCTGGTCCTCCAGGTTGGGGTTTGGGCGTGGGGATGACAACCCCATTCTGTAGAAAGCAACTGCCAGATGCACTCATTCATGACAGACTGGCAAACAGATTGTGAATGAGGAAGAATGGAAGAAGCTTTTGAAGAATGCTGGGGCCCACACAGGGCTGTAGAGAAAATGATGATGATGCCCCCCCCCCCCATTTTTTTTAAAAAAATGTCTGAATCAGTGGTTGCAAATGAGTTCAAACTGTTGAGTTATATGGTTGGTTATATACAGTAATGTAGATGTGGTTGAAATGTTCTTGTTAGCTTGTTGCTGCATCTCTAGCTCAGAAATTTTGGCATTCTTGTAAGTGAATATTTTATTGGGTTGGTCTAAAGATGAATGGGCAAGGTAGGTGAGAAACAGCCATGCCTCCATGGAGATGGTGGTATGCTGTATCCAGTGCAAGCTTGTGTTGGTATGTTGTTCATTGAATTAAGAATTGCTGATTCAACTGGCTGAATGTTGTTTCCATCGCTATAACCAAAAGAGTAAGTCCTTTCAAAATGGTTCAAATAAAGAAAATACACAGTGCTAGGTATAAAATGTTGAGCTGTTCACAGAAGTATCATCTTACTATCCCACTGTAATTTTAAAATTTGTGAATTGTTAACCTAGATGTAATATTCTTGAAAACTGACGATTTTTATAAATGCTGCTTTGTATTTACACTGATTCTTTCATTTAATTTTGTTTGACTTTGAGGCTTTTGCCTCATTTAATGCTTAATTTCATTGATCCAAAGTCATTCTCAATGTTATATTTTCTCCATTTCAGATGTTTTTCAGTGTAGTGTTCAGATTCATTGCTCCATAAAGCAAATTCAGATGTGCATTTCAGTCTAGTAAGTGCCAGTATATATTGGTTTGTGGAATGTTTTGTTGGTATTAATTTTTAAGTTATGTACTTTAGGTTTTATGGTTTTGTAATCTTATGAGTTGTTTTATTTTGAGTGTGGTGTGTTTTGTTGTGTCTTATTGTAGGACCACTGCCACCAGGTAAAAACCCATTTGCAGTAAAAAATTAATAATAATAATAATTGTAACTTGATGAGGTTTGATTCTAAATGTGGCAGGTGCTTTTTGTACTTCTCCTTTTGTGGTTATTTGCCGTTGGCCAGTTTTTAGAAGTGTGTTTGTAAACCGTGAAGAATTTCCAAGTATTTACACTTGTGTTGTCTGTGTTTACAGGGGAGAGTCGTTACACAGATCGTTCAGGAGACACGTGGCATACGGGAGGAGGCCCCCCACCAGCAAAACCATTCAGCTCTATGGGCAGTGGAGGAGTGCCTCCTAGAGACTCCTGGGGTCCATCCAGTGACCGGAAGGGTGACAGCAGCCAAAACTGGGGAAGGCCCATTGATGCAGGGACCTCGGAGAGGTGAGTGACTGTGAGTGTGCTGTTTCACAGACTTCGTCATGCATGGGTGGACTGGACTGACTGTCTGTCTTTCAATGTTGTACCCTCTTCATCATACTGTGAATTGCTTTTGTGTTGTCAACATGTATATTAGAAAAGAGGAAAAAAACATATGAACACTGACAATCTGTTTTGTTACAGAAAATGTCTGTTAATGAAGGATGGGAAGCTTGGTGTCCAGGTGGCAGGTTCTCAAGTTATTCTGAGTCGATCATACTTCAGAAGATAATTGGTGATACAGGCTGTTGCATAAAAACTGAATAATGAGATGTCTGTTTGCAAGATAAACAGAAAGTATTGAATGTCAAATATTCTGTATTGTAGTCCTTCGTTGGACTTATATGTGAACTACGTTGGTGGAAGATCGGCCTCTAAGCATCAGCCAGACCAGATAATCACAAACCTAGGAGAACCCACGTCACTGCCAGGAGAATGGTGTTATGTTTTGTGACTGTTTTGTTGTAGGTGGGTGACAAGCAGTGGAGGCCCAATGGGAGTAGTGGGGCGTGGTGGTCCAAGCATGGGCGGGCCAGGTTCAGTGTACAGCAGCCCGCAGAACGTGACATCAAACATGTCTGGCATGAACATGGGCATGTCCAGCAGTGGTGGACCATATGGTGGTGATCGCTTTGATGCATACAAGCAGTCGATGGGACCCATACGCAAGTACTAAGCATTGTCTTATGACAGGCCTGTGCAGTGCCATGATGACCATGTGCGTTAATAGTGATATTCATGAAACCATGTGAAAGTAGTGTTTGTCATTAATTCATTTGTGAACAGAAGACAGTTCGTTATGTCCGTGTGCCTGCAGCATTTTAGGAAGTAAGTGATGTGTATGGGAGTTTATCCAAATATGGAAAATGATACGTGTTCTGGGGCACGTGATAAGCTACCCTTTCTTGCAAAACAATATAGACATGATTGTGTGCTAAAGGGACAGCATTTTCAGGAATATTGTTATATGAAGCAGTGTATAAGCGCCTGTTTGAATAATGGGGGTGCTGAAGTTGTTGGTTTCCATTTATTTCCAACATTCATTCCCATGGGATATTTTTCTTTTCCAGAATTAATTCCCATGGGATATCTTCTGTGTAATTTTAGAAACTCTGAACTGAATGTGTTGCACTGTTTCAATGTATGTGACTTATTGTAATAAAATCTCACTTTAGAATCAGCTTGCTCCTTCCAGATGAACAAATTGCAGTGTTGTTTTGGGTTTGTGTATCCTATGTGGATGAGTTTGTATGCCAGAAGCAATGTAATGCACGCTCTTACCATGTTTGGGAGCTTTCCTAACCCTTTGTTTCCTGCGCTTGTCACTGGAATAATGAGTTTTTGCAGGTGTCACGCAAATCATACCTTGTGTGCCAGTGTGAATGCTGTGTTGGAAAAATCCTGAGAAGAAATTTGCATTTATGGTCTCCCCCCAGGGGACCCACATCAGTGGATACAGGCACTGGCATCCCAGTGCCTGGGGGGTATAGCTGGGCCACCCTACCTCAGGGGGCTGTAAATACGGAGGTCTGGTCCTCCAGGTTGGGGTTTGGGCGTGGGGATGACAACCCCATTCTGTAGAAAGCAACTGCCAGATGCACTCATTCATGACAGACTGGCAAACAGATTGTGAATGAGGAAGAATGGAAGAAGCTTTTGAAGAATGCTGGGGCCCACACAGGGCTGTAGAGAAAATGATGATGATGCCCCCCCCCCCAATTTTTTTTAAAAAAAATGTCTGAATCAGTGGTTGCAAATGAGTTCAAACTGTTGAGTTATATGGTTGGTTATATACAGTAATGTAGATGTGGTTGAAATGTTCTTGTTAGCTTGTTGCTGCATCTCTAGCTCAGAAATTTTGGCATTCTTGTAAGTGAATATTTTATTGGGTTGGTCTAAAGATGAATGGGCAAGGTAGGTGAGAAACAGCCATGCCTCCATGGAGATGGTGGTATGCTGTATCCAGTGCAAGCTTGTGTTGGTATGTTGTTCATTGAATTAAGAATTGCTGATTCAACTGGCTGAATGTTGTTTCCATCGCTATAACCAAAAGAGTAAGTCCTTTCAAAATGGTTCAAATAAAGAAAATACACAGTGCTAGGTATAAAATGTTGAGCTGTTCACAGAAGTATCATCTTACTATCCCACTGTAATTTTAAAATTTGTGAATTGTTAACCTAGATGTAATATTCTTGAAAACTGACGATTTTTATAAATGCTGCTTTGTATTTACACTGATTCTTTCATTTAATTTTGTTTGACTTTGAGGCTTTTGCCTCATTTAATGCTTAATTTCATTGATCCAAAGTCATTCTCAATGTTATATTTTCTCCATTTCAGATGTTTTTCAGTGTAGTGTTCAGATTCATTGCTCCATAAAGCAAATTCAGATGTGCATTTCAGTCTAGTAAGTGCCAGTATATATTGGTTTGTGGAAATATGTGACAGTAACTCAGTAGTGACAAATTGCAGGCTGAACAACTACATATCATTTTTGGCAGGGCAATATTCAAAAGGGAGGGGCAAAACAATTTGCATCAGTTTAAAGGCACATCTTGGACGAGTATTATTCGCTGCTAAAATATACAGCCTAGATCTTGGCTTTGTGTTGTGTCCAGCTTCTTTGCTTGATCTTAGAGAAAGTCATGAAGTTGGTTGTCTAGGGTGTAGGACTTCCCATCTACTACAGTAGTGATTGCAGCACATTGTATATTTTTATTGTAATGGGGTGGGTCTAAATTGACGGGGAAAACTAAAGATTGAATAAAGCTTGTTTAAATGTCAATCCCAGTATTGAACGTGATGTGGCGTATTGAGAGGCCGGCGAATAACCGTCTGAGATATTGCACGATCGGTCCGTGAACCCGAAGAAAACAGCCGTGAAAACCTCAAATACTACAACCTGAAGATAATAGTCTATTGGGTGTGGAACTGGCGAAATATTAAGTAGTTTTAAGCGCGTTTGCAATTCTGTAGATACCTTGAGACTGTACCACACACAGATCTTTATGAAAAATGTCCGTATACGTACATTTTCTAACTTTTAGGTTTGGAGTTTTCACGGCTATCGTAATCCCGAAGAAGTCTTGTCCACATTGAAACGGACCGAGATGATTTTATTGATTATCTAACTCGCGGAGATTTCTGAATTAAACCTAGCACGGAATAAAATTCTTTTGGGATGATGTTCTACGAAGTTTCAAAAGCCCTGGTAACAATAATGCAGATACATTTCTTTTGTCCAATTACCGTCAATATTTCATCTATCGATAGCGGTGGGAAGTTCTGTTAACGGCGGAGGGATATTTATGTTCTGATCAAAATTCGATAACCCTGAAATGGGAAATTTATGATTATATGTGAAGGTGTGTGAACGATTGTCGCTTTTTGATTTGGTTGATGTCTTGAGGTGTGGAAAGAAACAATATATTCAGTCAGAGGCAGAAATAAATTGTATATTAGCTTCAATTTAATACTTTTGTTTTTCTTCCACAGGCTTGTATTTAAATATGTACTTGTGCCACATGGATTGTGGACTTTGGAAAATTAACGTCACACGAATTATGTTTACGTGGCGATAACGTTCAGCGCGTGTTGTATTATCGGCTGCAGGGGTTGATATCTTTCTAAGCAAGTAAATATAATTTGTGGTTCAAAGTACTTTGTTGTTTTGTTGGTTATTCCGTTCTATTTTGCGAGACATGTTTTCTTCTCTTTCAGTAAATCGTCTGTTATCAGCTTTAGCATGTGTGGGACGGATTCCAAATTTGGCGAAATGAAGGCCCTAATCCTTGTCGGCGGCTATGGTACCCGGCTCCGCCCACTAACTCTAAGTCGGCCAAAGCCACTTGTTGAATTTGCTAATAAACCCATGTTGCTACACCAGATGGAAGCATTGGTGAAGGCTGGAGTAACCCAAATTGTGTTGGCAGTGTCATATCGTGCCGAACAAATGGAACAAGAATTGAGTGATGAAGCCAAGAAGCTGGGAGTCAGTCTATTGTTTTCACATGAGACAGAGCCCCTCGGTACTGCGGGGCCACTTGCACTTGCTAAAGATATTCTGGGAGCAAGTGATGAAGCATTTTTTGTCCTGAACTCTGATATCATATGTGAATTTCCTTTCAAGGACTTGGTGGCTTTCCATCAGAGTCATGGTCAGGAAGGCACGATCGTTGTCACAAAGGTGGAGGAGCCCTCCAAGTATGGTGTTGTGGTGTATGGGGAACAAGGGCGCATCCAGAGCTTCATCGAGAAGCCCCAGGAATTTGTTTCCAACAAGATCAATGCAGGAATGTATATCTTGAGTCCGTCTGTTCTGCGTCGCATTCAGTTGCGTCCGACAAGCATTGAGAAGGAGGTTTTTCCAGATATGGCTCGTGAGGGTCAGCTGTATGCCATGGAACTTCAAGGCTTCTGGATGGATGTTGGACAGCCGAGAGACTTCCTCACAGGTTGTTGAAGCACAAACATATAACTGTAGAGTACTGTGGGCCATGCAGTTGTATGCTGCACACATTTCACCCATTAGAATAATTTGGCCCGGTAATGTAATTGAATTGATATATCACACTTACACATGGACACTAAAAAGAAAGTTAGTCCATGGTTTTGTTGCCCGTGCATACTTTTTATAGGCCCATGCTAACAATGTATACCACCTGCTTTTACAGTCATAATATTGTATGTTACAGAATTTACTTACATGTTTTGCTTGGTCCTCAGAATAATGAACAAGTATTGTCCTACAGATTCTTAAAATAAATTTATAATGTTGATCAGATTTTAAAGTGGTGGTTTTTTGCTCATGGGGCCTGTCTGTTTTATGCTATTTGTGAGAACATCAAAAGTCAGCATTCACTAATTGGGAAATGTAGAGGCAGTAATAGGGCAAACATACTAAATTTGGTGCACTGTGTGTTCATTTTCTAACATGTTAAATGTTCTAGATGAGTGTGTTTTGTCCTTTAAATAGCTGTGATGACAGAAAGTTCCTGATTTTGGAGTGTGTGTGGAATGAAAATTATTTTTATGCATGTCAGGGCTGCCAGTATTGCTGGCAACAGTCTAGGGTTTTTATACAATTACACCAGCTTTGTAATCCCAGGTTCATGTTAATAAATTGTTACAGGTTTAACTGGACACAGGAAGTTGGGCAAAATTCATCCAATTCATAATGTTGCAGTTTACTGTGGTGATAATGCATGTCCATGCAGATGAACTTGGTTAAATTTCGCTCATTTGGAAGATGGTGAAATAATTTTCAGAGTTGTCTTTCTGTGTGAGTTTTACACACAGTCTTCTGTTTTATATGTATTGGAAACTTGAGAGAAGAAAAGATGTTTAGGTGTTCTGAGAAGAAGATGTGTCATGAAGTATAAGGGAATGGAGAAAGTTACATAATGAGGAGCTTATTTGGTTTTAATCTTCACTACTGTAATATCTGCAGGGTTAAATCAAGAAGGATGAGAAATGTAGCATGCATGAGGAAAACAGGAAGTACTTGCAGAATTTTAAAGAAATATTCTGTACAAATGTGTACTGGATTGAATTGACTCGGGTTAAGGTTCAGTGTTAGTTGGTGTGAATGCCGTGATGCATCACAAAGTTGGGTAAAATGTTGTTTGACACTTTAGAGGCAGTGGTTTGGGGTGTGACCCAATTTTTTATGTGTGTTCAACTGAATAATATGAACTAAAAGTAATAGGAAATGCAAACCTGGCCTGTCATTTGAAATAATGAATATGGAAAACATTTCATTGTGAGGTAATAATTAGAACAAATTTAAAATCAAAATTGATATATTGCTAGTAGTATATATTCCACAGGTATGTGTCTGTACCTGACTTCACTGCGGCAAAACAATGCTGCCGCACTCCATTTAGGTCCTGGCATTGTGGGAAATGTCCTAGTGGATCCAACAGCTAAGATTGGACAGGGCTGTCGCATTGGACCAAATGTGACAGTTGGTCCTGGAGTGGTGATTGAGGATGGCGTGTGTGTGAAGCGCAGCACATTGCTTCGAGGAGCTACTGTGCGTTCACACTCCTGGCTCGATGGCTGCATCATTGGGTGGCGGAGTGTTGTGGGTCAGTGGGTTCGTATGGAGAACACCACAGTTCTGGGGGAAGATGTGATTGTGAAGGACGAGATATACATCAATGGAGGTCAGGTTCTGCCACACAAGTCTATTGCTGCATCTGTTCCAGAACCACAGATCATCATGTGAGAGGTATGTCAAACACTGATACTATCTTATTTTGATTGGATTATTCAATTTCAAAATGGTGCTCAGTTGGGTTGTGATGGGAGCAACATGTTCCTATGCATGAAAAGATGTTTGAGTTCTTGTGGCAGTGAAGATATCGGTGATAGTTTTGTAGGCTGTGATGTCATGTGGTCTTGTAGGTTAGGTTGGAGGTGGTATGTTCCTCCAAATTGTTGGTAATTGCCTGCAAGATGACATGGTATCATAACCTAAGAAGATTGCCATTGATGAAAAGAAATTTTATGGGAAGACATTTCAAAGGTTGACATGTGGAAAACTGAGAAGTTAATGGGAAGTTAAAATTAACACATTCCCTGCAGATCTTAGTGGGAACCTGCCCCTGTGTCAGTTGCTTGTCCTGAAGCAGATCAAATTTTTTGCCTGAAAATTGGAATGTTTTCTTATAAGTCTAATTATGATAGATCACTGGACTGTAAAATGTATATTCTCATTTTCTAGTAGCCATATTTCCCGTCATTCTTCTGTTCTGAGTTGAGTCAGAGACTTAGTTTAACTGTCAAGTAGTCTTGTAATGGAGGAAATGACAGTGAAATGAAACAGGATGTTTAGATCAGTGATGCGGAAACAAGAGTGAATGGATAGTGTTGGGTTTGATTCGTGACTGAGGTCTTTTGTGAATCGTGGGATAATGCCCTGCTTTATGCTTAACCTATCGACTTGACATGCCACAGCTGTGCTGTTATGTACGGGACACGACATGCAGCTTACATCAAACATGATCTATTTTTTCTGTGTTTATGGCACAGGAGCTAAAGAGAAAGAATGTAGCACTTTCAGAAGTTCAGGTTGTGGTCTTCTGGGTTGTTACTCAATGTGGTCCTGTAGGTTATTTTAGGTAGATACCCAGTGTTTCATAGGAACATGCTGTCTGTGCTTCATCCATCTTCATGGTTCAGTTAGGTAGGGCTATGATGAGTTATATAGCAGAAGGTTGAGCGTGGGGCCAAGGAGCACAGGAAGACAGTCCAGTTAAGGCCAACACAGCCCCGTTTGAACCATCAGGGGCAGAAAAAGGTTCACTATGAGGACCAGGATTGTCATTTTGACCATCCACTATGGTGGCCCTGAAAAGTTTCATTTCTCATTCATCTCCCATTCAAGATTCTACCTTTATGATTTGAGATTTTTACGATGTTGGGTCTGCAGATGGCTGCCTTCTGGGCTGTTGTGCTGTTTAGTCTGGTAAACTTCTACCAGACTACTTGGTGCAATAACCCAGAAGACAGCCATCTTCATTCTTCCTTTAGTTACCTTTTTGGTTGGTGGATATAGAGATGGCTTGTTACTCTGAAAAATTGGCCAGCTGCCCATAGGACTATATAGTATAACAGCCCAGAAGAGTTCAGCCTCAACTCACACTTACAAGGTGACTGACATGGCTTCTGACATCCCAGAATGGATAACGTGTCTAGATCTGTTCATCAAGAGCAGAAGGAAGATGTCAAATATATATATTGAATGTACTATGTATGAATCGTAATGGTGTATATTTGTAGTAGTAACACTGCACTGTCCAAGCTCTGGCAGTTTGCCTTGCACACTAAGACAGTTTCCCATGGGTTACATCATGTCACTGTGTGTGATATGTCTGGCCTTGTCAGTCTTTCAGCATCAGGTTTGTGGCTGAGTTTCAGTCAAAATTCAAACGTTTTAGAAATAAATTTAATTTATTAATGATTTTATGGCTTTTACATTAGTTTGTTCAGACTTTTTATGTAATGACACAGTGTTAGCAAATGTCATTGTGCATTTCTTCTTTGTATATGGGAGGCTGCAGTTTTGACACCCAGCCTGGACTCCAGCTGTACTGACTTGGGTTCTCGGTGGTTTTCCTCTCTCCCTGCAATGATCAGTAGGCTGCAACTGCTTCAGAGTCTTTTCCAGTTGATCCTTCTGTTCTACATTGTACAACCTGTGTGGTTAATAAAGTGTCATTAAATAGACAACCCTGTGTTGTATCCATCTTCTTCACTTCCACCACGCATTACCCACAGTCTCCCTGTCTGGTACCATCAACATGAGGACTAACTCTTCATCTTGTAGATGGAAACTGTATTCTATAAAAATATGTTGTCCTTCCCAGAAAATTAATTTGAAACTACAAATTCTTCTTTTATGAAATTTTTATTTACAGTGTTGCTTTGCTTTGTATTGTGTTCTTTGGTGCTTTTGTAAGTTGCAACAATTTAGCATTTCAGCTGCAAGTGTTACTTGAGGCATGCCTTATTGGAACATAAGTTTAATACTAAAATAATTACTAAATTTAATGGAAGAGACCAACCAATAACATTGGGACTGTCTTCATTTTGAGCATCTTATCTGCTTTAAACGACATTTGTGCATAATTTTTAGCTGATGTTATCAGATACAATTTAGCATTGAAATAAACCAAAAACAATTCCTTCATATATCATTTACGTGTTCTAATACTTTAATAACTGTATTTTAATATCGTGAATCACCATAAAGTGTGGCTCTGTGGGTTGTGACATTTCTATAGTTTCATTGGTGCTGTATTTTCTGTAAACTGTAGAAAGATTTATGCCATTTTCTTCTTCAAGGACCTGTTAGTCCATATCAGAAAGCCTAGTGAGTGATTTCAATGGACTTGAGAAGTAGGTTGTCAGATCTAGGGTTGCTGCCTTAGTAGTGTGTGCTGACATTACCTAGAATGGAGTTTATTGTATAAGATTCTATCTGAACTATTGAAGACTAATAAATTCCATGAATGTGGCATGTACATGTCTGATTAATTCAATTGGTTTCAGTCATTGATTGAGTTTGGTGCAGATTTAGTCACCATTCCATTTTATTAGTCGGTCTTTGTAACCTCTGACCACTATTTTTTATAACTTTGCTATTGATTGTGGCACAATAATGGAGTCAAGTGTAGATTTAGGCACAATGAATTTTGTTAGTATTTTTTATGTGTTTCCTCCAGGAATTTTTTGTCATAGCCTAAATGTTTAAAGTGGTTAACCCTTTCAAGGATTTATCTTCCATTACAATTTTAGTTTGAACTGGATATTTTCCTTTAAAAACCATTATTCTAGTTTTCTTTATTGAGGTCTTTAAAGTGATATAAAGGTCATTGCAGTGCATCTTCACTTTCTTAAAGCATAATTTGGTCATCTGCAAATTGCAATGTATACAGGGCAACCGTTTCCTTTAACCATAACCCTGGGCCACCTTTCTCCTTCCCTCCTCGGATGACATCATCAAAGTAGATGATGAATAAGGTTGAAGACAGACTACAACCCTGACATATAGGCCCAAAGGAAGGATATATCTTGATAGTCTAAGCGATAGGCGGATTTCATAGAAGCCGGAACAGGACATCGGCATAATCCACGAATTGGTGAAGAAGAAGATTTATTTGTGTCTAAGGATTGCTATATTCTGGATTGTTGCGCCGGGTAGTCCGGTAGGACCTCTGAAACGTCGGTAAACATCTACCAGACTACACAGCGCGACAACGAAGATCAATCTTTAGACTCACCGCCGTGAAAACCTCAAATCCTACATATTTGTATCTACTGACCTCTGATTCCTATTTTCTTTGCTGTTGGTTGTAGTACAATTGGTAACGTCGTTCAGTGCCTATGTTATCTTTGGCTTGCACATTGATTCGAGGAAGTTGTTTCTAATATTTGTTACGATTTATCGCGCATAGTGAAAATTTGCTTTTATAATTTTGTATATTATAAATTGGTACTCAGCGATTGTTTTGCATAAAAGTTTGCTTAGAGTTTCGGTAAGTTGAACCTAGAATTTAGAGTGTTTGCTATATAATATGGTTCTTGAGGCGTATGTTCATTATGGTGGGCTGCGTTGGTATTCAGACGCAATTCATATTCGAATTGCAAGCGAGAAGAAGCTATATAATTTGAAAAGTTTAATTCAATTGAAGAAGTAGAAACAGCCAAATTTCTTGGCCCACGAACTGACTAACTCAAATTGTAAAACATTCAGTACGCTATCCCTCATGTAAATCATGCTTTGCTTGCTAGGAGTGTTACATCATTCATGAAAACAACTGCTTTAAAATTAGTCTACTTTGCTTAATTCCATTGATCGTGTTATATGGAATTATTTTCGGGGGGAAACTCCGCAAAATTGTATTTTACATTGAAAAGAAAATCATAAGAACAATGACAGGCACTAAAAGGAGTGCCTCATGTGGGGAGCTGTTAAAGAAATTTAATATTGTTTCACGGTATAAAGAAGTGTAAGCCAGCAGTCAAAGAGTACCTCCATTTTCACTCCTACTCCATAGAAGAATTTACTTCAATCAAAGTTTCTCATCTGTTATAAATACATGTGAGCAGTAGTGATTATGCTTTCTTGTGCAATTATTTTTGTTGTAAAACTGTAGCTGGCTGTAAATTACTGTTGTAATTATGTGATTTATATGTGTATTAGAAAAAAGTATATTTGTGCTGTTACATCTGCATCCTTGGGTTGGGCTTGTGAAGGATCTATGGAACATAAATACATTCCATTCTGTTCCAATAGACACTGTCATAGTAACACTATTCTGTAATGAATTGATTTGTTACTTGCGTGTGCATTTCATATCGTTTGGAGAAGTAAATGTTGCTTGAAATGATTTCCATACAAAATTTTTGTGCTAATGTCTTGGGAAATGTATTCTTGTAAAACTGAGGAGATAGGAGGATAGTGGTAACACATTGCTCCTGACTTAGTAGAGCGTAGTAAAATTAGGTCTGTGCTGCTTCTGATGTATTAAGACAGTAATTTCTTGTTGAAGAATCAAGTACCAGGAAAAGAACTGGGCTAATAGCACCATGTACTAGTTGTTGAAGGTGTGAGTTCTGCTACAGGCATCAGTGTTGCATTGTGTTGTCAATACACATCACCATGCAGTATGTGTGAATTAGACTGACGTGGCTAATGTGTGCTTGCAGGCTGTTACCATGTCATTCAAGAAGATTGTGCTGAAGAGCACAACAATGATGTCACTCAATGAACGGTGAGATGCAACTCTGTGAGGCTGACAAGCCCTGTTGCCGGTGGCAGCCCCGATCATTAGAATTAAGTAAGACAGCAGACTGCATTTGCATGCAAGATGGCAAATTTTACAGCTGTATGGCACTGGGTTTGAATCTCAGTGTATCCACACTGAGGTTTTTCTTGGCTTTCCTCAGTTTCTTCAGACAAAAGCTGAGAATACAGGCATGATGACTTGAGCATTCTACACTCTTTTGCAACTGCAGGTGATAAAATGGAATAAAGAAAGAGCAAGCGCATCTCATGATTATACATAAAGGCATATTTATTACATTTAGAGTTTTAAACTAATTATCCTGCTATGACTGATGCAGTGGCACAATGACGAACCCACGAGCCTGGCATACTGGCCCCATTTACATTGATCTCACCTGTTTACCAACTAAATGACGTTTCATGGCTCAAATGTGGGATCCTTTTATTTCAGCTATTATTTCTCAGGAACACACATTTTTAGCTGATTGTTACGTAAAGGAAAGGTACAAAGTTTGTACACATAGGTGATACACTGTTTTTTGTCCTCTCATTTGTGTCACTATGGAGACGGATGTAATGTTAGAAACAAACGCTGAGTTGAATTTCCTGGAAGACACTGCCTGCAAATTAGACCTTGAGCTCTGGAACAGTTATTCTCAAAGTTACTCAGAGATTTTTAGTGAAATTTGATGATGATGTGTGTGTGTACTTTTTTATCCAGTTCGTTAAATTTTAATTTTTTCAGGTGTATTCAAAACTGCAGAATGGTACATGTGGTGATCTGTAGCATTTTTTAATGTTTAATATAATGTAACATTAATTTGTGCCCTCAGTGCAATGTCATATTTATACTTTTGATTTTCTCTATCAGCAGTAGGATTTATTGATGCTATGCAAAGTGTCTGTCCACTAATTACGCTTGTATTGTTTGAATCTATGGCGTGTCATTGTGCGTTTATGCTTTAGCATATCCAATACAGGAATAAAAAAATTCAAGTGTCATTGCAGCTGCAGGCTTGACTGTCTCTGTTCTTATATCCAGTAGTTGTTTTTGTGTTGGTCAGCTTGCCTTAGTTGAGGATAGTTCTGTAGTGTTTAGCACTTGGGCTTTGTATTATGGAAGTCTCAGGTTTGAATTTCAGCCTCAAAGCCTGCTGTCAAACCAGGTTTTTATTTGCAATATCCAAGGATGTTCTGTGGTAAAATCTGGAAGTAGGTCACACTTTCTGCTTACTCATCCACAGTCGGTGCGGTTTGAAACGTGTTCGCTGGGTTGAGTCATACAATGGCAATTTTATAAGATATTTATATACATTTCTATTAATTTTTTGTCTGTTTGACAAAGGGGCTGCCTCCCCTGGCAGAAAATGTGTTATGGCAAGAGAGTGGTCTGTCATAAGCCAGGCAAGGAGCTGATGTATCATTTTACAGAGTTTGGTTGTAGTGTGACCACTATACTGATGAGATAATACATGTTTGGCTTACCAAGCTGTTTTGGTGCACTTGCCGCACAAATTTTAACCAGTCTTCTGTTGGGAGTTCTCGTGATGGAGACACCCTGAAAATGAATGTAACTTGCGATAGCGTAATGCAGGCAGTAAACGCCCACTGACCTATCAGAGTGTTTGTTAACAAGGCAGGCCATAGAGCCCACAGATTGAGAGACATGACTACTGATGAGAGTGTTCATGAGAGATAGCAATTGGTAGATTGTACCCCTCACAATGTTCAGAGAAAGACCTGGCAATTGTGAAAGTGAGGAACAAGAACTGCTACCAAGTAGTCAAGTGAATTTGTCACTGGAACAGTTTTTAGTGAGAGCTCAAAACTAAAGTGACCAGAGCAAAGGGCAGGAAAGATGTTACAGGTCACATAGAAACAAATCACAGCCTACTAAATTAAAACAGCATTTGATGTGACAGTTGCTAACCAGAATATGTTCCAGTCTTGCATATTGCCCATGCCATAACTGAATGATGAATGGCATAGCAATAACACGCAGTTGTAATTGTAATGATGCCATCTTCACAAATGGTAAACAGAATAATTGGGCAGATACCATGAGTCTCAAAGAAAGAGACAGAATTGGGTTGTCTGTAGACGCATCCAAGTTGCAGAAGACTGGTTTGCGAGAGTTGCAAATAATGGTCGGAGTGTTTCACAGCTTCACGTGGCTTCGAAACAACCAAGAAAACTCGATTCGGAACTTGAGGGAAAACAACACCTTGCAGCATCAGGCGTCAGTGAAGAACCGTCGGCTGGCACAGCAGATGGAGCGTCGCCCAGCTGTCATGGCGGCTCTCAAGCTCAAGAAGGTAAGTGGTGATGTTGCAAAATCAGAACAGACCACATCCTTCTACATTTAAAAGTACTAATTTGGATGTTTCAAGAAAATGTATTTATTTCCTAAAAGAAGAACATCACTACAAATTTGTGCTTGTGCTGTAGCTTCCACAATATGACGCAGATGATGCAGTTTGCACATGGTGGCTATTTCTGTATCTTCTGAATACATGTGGAGGAACACAGCAGACTGAAATGACTGGCTGTTTCAGAGGAGCTTGCGGCAGAGACTGGGGCAGCCCACAGCAAGCAGTGTGAAGGACAGGCTGACACTCACAGTGCCTGCAAGAGGTGGACGTGGCCGTGCCCGCTCTCGAGGCAGAGGCAGAGTATGGGGAGGCAGGCTCGGTGAGTGTTTTTCATTGCTACCAACAGCTGCTACTGTGGTGGTTGTGTATGTTTACATTCAAGTTTGGTCCCAGAGCTTGGACAGGTTTGATGGACCAGCAAGAGCAAGGTATAGTTGTACAGCCACCACATTCATAGAATGTGTCAGTCCTAATCTTTTAAGTTATGCACTTTGTAATTTTAATGTAGAATGGTTTCATATAAAGTTTGTGCCTGGCTCCTTACAGAATTTGTTAGCTTGGCTCCAGTGGCCCATTATTTGCTGTGCGTAAACAGAAGTTTGGTTGATGCTGTCATGTCATTGTACATTTTATAAACAAGAACTTCTAATTCTCTTTCAGTTTACAAATTCATATTTATACAATCTAGGGACCCATTTCTCTGCACAAATTGTGATGTATTAAATTGTGAGCTATAATGTTCAAGTTTTGCATGATTGCTACTTAGTAATTGTTAACATCCGAAAGATATGTTTCATACATAATTTTGAAGTTTATGCTCTATCACAAAAAGAAAAAATCACAGATTTGCTTTTATAGTTACTAGTTGTCACCATAAAATGAACCGGTAGTTGTGGCACTGCTTCTTTGTTTCTTTACATTGCTGAAAAGTTGCCTTGGCAGTAATTGTGCATGTTTCGGAAATGTTACATGCCAGAAGCGGTAACCTTGGTATAGAATCCAGTGATGTGATATTCATACCAGTTTTAATGAAATTCTCTCAATTGACTTGAAAGTTGATGGGAGGATGTTCTCTAATAAAATAAGGAATGTAGCAGGTAATGAGTATGAAGGTAAGAAACTCCATTTCATTCTCTCACAGGCCGAAGCCAGAGCTTGCAGTCACTGAACCGAAGTAGCAATGTGGGAGATACGTTCAGGTTCAGACGAGGACAGGGGCGAGTGTTCCGTGGCAACTCCCAACGCCGACCATTCAGGAGGGGAGGTAGTAAGTATTTTTGTTCTTCATCAGAATAATGTAATGATGAGTTGCTGCTCGCTCAGCATGTAGCACTGTAGTATTTTTTTGTTTTCCTTAGTTCTTTCAAGCATTTCTATAGACTGTGACCTTTTTCTTTCCACGTCTGTCATCATATTAGGCATTAGGAAGCATCCTCTGATGGCTGTCAGCCATGCTTTGTGTTACGGAGCTCTGATGTTTCTTGCTAACTGCTCATGTTTTAGGGTCTGGTGTTGGAACTTCACGTGGTGGCCGTGGTGTTGGTGCAGGTCGAGGTGGAGGAATTGGGAACAGATTCACACGAGGCAGGGGGGGCACATTCAGGTTAGTTTTGATTTTTGTAGTCAGTTGTATTCTGAGGCTGTAGTGGAAGACCGAATCTTAGAAGATGTGTATCATCTAAGTCCCTGGTAGTAAATCTGAAGGTCAAACAGCCCACTATCGAACACAATCCTGAGTTCACATCCTGAAAACCTGTTTATTGTGTCATATTGGCTGAAATTTAATACACTGCAACTAACATAAAATCCCTTACTTTACTTATCAGTTGCATAAAATAGGATGAATCATTTTCCAGTCCCTTTGATGCCTGTTACAACATATACATCCCTTGTAGTGCTGAGGATAGTATCAAAATGTGTCTTGGAAACAGGTTGTAATGATATCTTTTTGATTCAGTCAACTTTGCCACTTACGTGATTATTTTGGTTGATGCTGCATGATGGCGTGTTTCCAGACGTGGTGGACGCACTCGAGGAGGGCGTGGGCGTGGCTCACTGCGTGGGCGGCAGGTGCAAACCATTCCCTCAAAAGAGGAGTTGGACCTACAACTGGACCAGTATATGGCAAGCACAAAGTCGCACCTTGACAAGGAACTGGACTCGTACATGAATCAGGCGCAGGATGAAACATGGGACTGAGGAGGAACTTTTAATTTTAATGGAATCTTATGACATAAATATGTGTGATATGTGTGTTTTGATACAGAAATAGTGTTTAAATGTTGATAGTATGTATGATCTCTTAAAAGTGATGCTCATTATTAGTAAGTATGTTTGTATCAGTTTATTCATCTGATGAGCCAACCAAACTATAGCCTGAAATTGCAGGACACAGCGAGATGAGGGGTTGTGTCCGACATATCACCTGTCACTTTTCTCACTGACACACAGAATATCACAGTGCAGCAGACACCTAAAGTTTGCATCTTGGCTGATGTCATCAGTACAGTGGCCTAAACCAGTGTTCCGCAACCTTTTTTCACCTACAGCACACCCTAATTTGTCAAAAGAATGTGATGCCACACCACAAAATTTTTCTTAACAATAAGGGGTATGAAATTATATATGACCATAGATATGCATGTACATAAACATCTTTGCATACAAGAATATAGGCATATGAAAAAACATAACACGTGTTGAATAAAACTATCGATGAAGAACGTGTGTGTATTATGTCTTCCAATTACTAAAGATAAATTTTGCTTTTTCCTAACTATAACATGCAAATATACAATTTCTTGTAAAAGTTTATCGCACACCTGAAACTTGTGGTGGCACACCAGTTGCGGAACACTGCCCTAACTGATTGATGATTTCCTTCCCAAGTCATAATTATCTCAACCATTAATGTGGTAAACTTCTGTCAGACTACACGGCGCAACAACCCAGTAGACAGCCTTCTTCAAACTCTGCCGTGGAAACCTCAAATCCTAAATGTCATTTGATACACAATATGAACTAGATACATGAGATGTCACTGTGGGAAAGCAATGACACTGAGCCACTTCATATTCATGTCATGTTCTTTAGACAGTGCCATAAAAATTAAATGAAAGTGCTTTGCCATCCATGGTTGCACCATAATTGTCATCTTGTACGTTGACATTTTCACGATGTTGCTGCATCCACATCGCCATTCTTGATATCATCTCTCATAAGCGCTTTTCGTAGTGTCTTCTGTGTATGTTTCCTGCCTTGCACTTGGTCCCCTCCCCCCCCAGTGGTGTTCATTTTCAGGTGTGTTCTCAACTGAATGTTGCAAAATTTACCTACTACTTTTGCCATATGTATGCATGCATGCCCACATGTAGAAATGCAAGAACTGCTAAAAGGATTTATACTAAATTTGGTTTAGGGAAATTTTACCTACATATGTCAATACATTCTAATTTTGGTTAAAATTGGGTTATAGTAATGGACGTTTTAAATGTGTATCTACTTAAAATTAGTATATTGCATATGTCTGTGTGCCATACTTATTGTCTTACAGTAGTGTTCTTCAGCATTTCTGGTACTGTGTTTCATGTGGAAAGTTTCAATGTGGTGTTTGCATACATCTTTGTCCCCAAAATTTTATAACCTGTGCAGAACATGTTAAGTAGGAGCCTGGTTAGATGGGCAGGAAATCTCTCATGGGACTGCTGAGGGATGTATTCATAAGAACATGTCAGTCACATAATCTAAAGTTTTGGATCAGGGCCTGAAGAATTTTGGTTTCAGAAATGGTCTGAATTTCCATTATAAAGTTTAAAACATTTTCTCATGCAGAAATGGCAGTCGCAGATTGGTGCTTTGTGTGTTGTCATCATCTTTACTTTAGCTCTAAATCATTCTTCACAGAAGCCTGTAGTGTTTGAAGTGAAGAAACACCTCCATCAGTGGTTGACATGAATAGAATTTGTTGTACTCTGTGTCTGCATTTTTCTGCTTTGAACCAAAATCCTTTTTTCTCTGTTCATCTGTTTGTGGTGCTACTGGCTAGCAATTTGTCTGCCTGCAATGGGTTAAATATGTGAATGAGCTCTGTGTTTTTATGTTGGAACCCCCCGATTTCTTTAAAAGTGTGATTGTTCAGTAATTCAAACCAGATCCCACTTTCAGAAATCAAGTCTGCTTTTGGTTGTAGTTCAGAACCAAAACTGTTGAAAATATTTGGAATATTAACAATTCTGGATTGCTTATGATGACTGGTGAGTCTTGTCTTTTTTGAAAGAAAACACTATCTGATAATTATGGCCTTTTACCAGGTTGTTATTTGTAGTTGTCTTGTCTTCAAGCTCTGCACTGTAAAGCATATCTGGTTAGTCATTTTACAGCTGTATACAAGAAGGAATAGTGAAGGTGAGTAGAGGAGTAATGTGACAACTGTAGTATGTAAAGGTAGTTTGAAGTTTCGAATTGAGTATGAAATTTGAAAGCAGTGAAATGTTATGTTGCCTGGCAGTGAAGACAGATATGTAATATAAAATTGTTAGGGCTTAGAGAATTAAAGGTTGGAATTTAATAGATAGAAATATATATTATGTAAATGAAATTGAATTAGAAATGAAGATAATTTGGCCATGTGGAAAGAGCTAAGTGATAATGAGATTAGGCATTAGAATTTAAAATTCAGATATCTACGTGATGATTGGGAACAAGATGGTTTACCAGTTAGTGGGAGGTATACAGAAGTACTGATTGTGAGACTTAGTCCTGCTGCTGTATAAAATTGATAATAGTTGTAGCAGGGAAGCCAGACTTTGCTGACTGCAGTTTGTGGTTCGTCACTTGGTTGTACTGACAGGTAAACTGAAAATTATCTTCATTTAGTTAAGTTCGTGAAAAATTTAATTCGTGAAGTAAAATAAGAAACGAATTGTGAAAATTTTAACAATTTTTTTTGAAAAAAATAATGCTAAAAAGTGAGGGAAACTTTTCTAACGTAATTAGCACAGTGAAATTGTCTAATTAGTAATTACGGACAATATAGGTTAGGGTATTTTTAAAAAAATTGGTTGTTCAGGTAGAGAAATTCCCTACATTTATTAATGAGCAGTGATTCTCGAACGTCACTGCCACTTCGAAAAATATCCACGTTTCCAAAAACATGTTAGATTAATTTTTATTATTTATTAGACACAAAACGAAGAAGTGGAATCATCTTGGGAACAACATGAAACGACACAACTATAGTATGTACCAAATATGTGAAATTATATGTAGAGTAGGACAACTTAATTGTATATCTCTGAACCTATGTGATGGTTACGTAGTATCAATGACACGTATATTTCTTGATGTAGCCCATTCTAAACGTATTTTTATGGTCTGTGTTCTAGGCCATATGAAACCAGTTTTGTACAAATGAACGTAGTCGATCCAATTGGCGCGAATATCACCCACGCATGTTATCGAAGTTAGATAGGTTGAGTATAAGCGGTTGTTATATGTAAGTGGGTGTTGGTAGCGTTTTTCTGTTTGTAAGGTCTCCTTTCATACCATTCTTTCTAAATGTGAACAGTTTTCAAATTATTGTGGAATTTTTAAAGCACAAGTTCTTCAAAGTAAATGTTGGTTAATGTAATTTTATGGACGTTACATTTCCTAGATTGGATGCTGCTTGTGAGTAAGGTTATTGGCAGCAAGGTTTAGTTAGAGCCAAATTTCAAAGTGTGGGTCCTTAATACAAGAACATTTTATATTTGTAGGTGCAAAGATGACGCAGTTCAGTCATTCATCAACAAATAATAATGTTTCAAAATCTCATCGTAATACAACGAAAATTTTTAGTGCAAACAAAATGAAGACGTCCCATGGATTGAGTAGCAGGATCTTGCATGGAAACACTGCTGCCAATGTTAAAATTCAACTGCCAGTTTCATACATGCTGTAAGTAAATTGCATGTCAACTGGATCTGTGATTTTGTTCTGTTGTATGGAGTTTATTTTATGTTGTCATGTCATGTGAAGGAAGTTGTGGTTATGGTGCTTGTTGCATAATCTTCATTGATTCATCCTGCAGAGTGGATATCCTGACCAAGGTTTTTATAGTTTTCCTCAGTCCCTCCAGGCAAGTGCTAGGGCATGATTCTGACCACTCACCCCCATCTAGTGCCGAGATCAAGAATGAGTAGGATCTGTATCTCCTCTCCCATAAGTTCCTACATGGCAGATATTGGGACTGGTTTTCTTTTCTGTTCTTGATGATTTATTGCACTAGAAA
>NW_019059837.1:696991-708274 GCF_000696155.1 Zootermopsis nevadensis
TGTTCATGTTGCAATGTGTGTTCATGTTGTTCACAGTTGTGGTCATGCAGTTCGTAACAGCCCTGTGACTTTGAAGAGCACAGCAGATAGCAATGGCCCTTTCGGAGATGTCCTCAACCCTGCAGAACAGGACTGCAAGGGGCGTAAGTCCCTGCTGCATATGAGGTACAGTATTATCCTGTGACAGAGTTTACTGTGGCTGCTTGCAGGGAGTGTAACTTAACTATAAGGGCGAGGCTGCTGATACAAACCCACTTAATGTAGTAACATTTAAAATAGGGGAATGCTTTTCTTTCAGGTCTAGGAGGATGGACATAGGCAGCAGACAATTGATGATAGTAGTCAACAAGTGTGATGTGAACAGTAAGCCACCAGAGTCATCAAAATATGACGTTAATTTCCATACCAGTCCTTCTGTGCCTGCTGTTCGCACTAAAGCCCTGAGTGTTCCATCGGCTGTACGCAACAAGCCACAGCCTTTCAGAACCAGGTAACACTCCAAGCACTGTGTTAGGGAGGAGGTGGTGTGGCACAAAGATTGACCTGGCTCATGAGAGGCTTCTAAGGTTCTATGATTGTCAGTGTTTTTGCTTTAATTGCTTGTGCAGCAGTTACGTGTTTTCTGCCGTGTTGTCCCTATCTAAGCACTGCACCATGAAGATGTACAGGTAGACTAGAGGTAAACCTCCATGAAATTTTGTAGTTGTTGGTGTTTCAGCTTGAGTTCCCCACCCAGTAAACAGCGTCGGGTCTTGTCCCGTCTCCGCCTGCCTCAGGACTGTCGAGCAAAGCGGACCCTTACCTACACGCAGTCAGATCATATGTAAGTGCCACGTTGTGTGTTAGAAAACAATTAGCACGGACCACAGAAAGTAGGACTCTGGAACTGAGTGTACAGTAATACATTCAGTGCACCCAAGTATATGCATGTTGCGATGGAGAGGGGAGGTGGCAGGAAGAGGACGAGGTTTGTTTTGTCATGTGGTCTTGTGGATGTAAATCCAGTGTTTCTGAGGACCATACTGCCTCCATATTTATGGTTGAAGTGTAAATGGTTAGGATTTTCATGGCATGAGCAGGGTTAGGCAGAGAATCACGGGAGGATGAGGAAGGAAGATGGAGGCAAGTTGGGCCAGTAGGAGTGAAATTGCCCTTTTCAGTGCTGGATCAAGAGGAAAAGCACTTGTTTAAAGGGTCTTGAGAGATGAAGGGTCAAAAGGCAGTGCTGTATTTGGCTGTGGGTTATGAATAAATGGTCTCCATGACCTTAGGGAGAGCCCATTTTTTCTTTTGCTGCTGTTAGGATGGAGTTCACTAAATCTCTTGTCATTTCTCTGATGATTCTGTCTGTGCATCTGGTTTGTTAGACATGATACTGTTATCATTTAGCAGGATTTAGGGACCCATGTTGATGCTGTGCTTGGCCATGAATCGAGATGATGATGTCGGATGCTTGTTGGGCCTAGTTTCAGCAGAACAGGCAGTTCACTGTATGCTGTCTGACTCTCGGGAGAAAATGTATAAGCCTGTAGGAAATTATGTTTGATAAAAATGTAGAAATTATAGACATTATTTTGCAAGAAGTTGACAGCCTTGGCATTGTGTTGAGTCCTGCAGGTGGTTTTAACAATGGGCTAAAAGCCTAGTAAAGTTGGATCATCTGTGTATTTCGATTTTCTGAGGTCGGTTTAGGGCACAGCAAATTTACTAATTATAGCCATTTTGTTGAAAGTTAGTGCAAGCGACCCTTCACTGCTGTAGATGTGAGGGGGGGGGGGTTGCTTTCCCAGACTAGCAGTCAGTAGATGTTCTTTTTGTCAAGGTCATTATCTAAGCAGGTTGACACTATGTTGGCTCAGTGATGGATTTGTAATTCTCTGTGCTATTGCTGTTGTGGTATTAAGGGATCACTGTTGGTTTTTGGAATGTTGAAGTGGATTTCACTTGGTCTGTTAGAATGATACACTTTAATATCCTTTGAATTGTTCTTAAATTCTCTTCACGTAAATTGCAGAAGTAAAAAAAAAATTGTATTTCTAACACCTGGAATTCTGGTGTAAGGCATCGTTATGTATTGACACTGTGATTTATGTTTTGTTTTTCTGATTTCTGTGATATCATTCTGAATTGGGGGCAGTATATGGTTATATATGTACACTCGAAGAGTCGTGCTTAAATGAGCGTTTTTTTTCGAAAAGCTCTGAGGCATAATTTCTGCCTTCCTCAAGGAAACATATTTTAATTTTTAAGTCTGATTGGTTGCTGACACTTTGTCTGGATGGACATTCTTTCCCATAGTTAAGAAAATATGCCTTGGCCCTGAGAACAACTTTTGTTCCACATCCACACCACTTGTTTCTTTGACCCATATCCACATATGTCATGTGTCACTTTAAATGAATCAGTTTCTGCAAGTTTCTCATTTAAAAGTGAAACAAACAGGCTGCAAAATATCAAACGATAGGACTTTTCCTTTTGTAACATAAAGAATTTTTTACTGGACTGCATGAAATATAACTGCACTTGTCTCAGAACAATTGTGCGCTAATGGTGATTCACTCATAATCGGGTCTGACTGGGTGATTCCCTGCCCAGTGAACTTCTGTGTTCAGAAATGCACATTGGTCTTGAAATAAATTGTCTGTTATTGTCCAATTTTGTCCAACTTGACACGGGGCAAGGCTAATAGGTGCATTTTTTGAACATTTAGTTATGAGGATAAAATTGGGTCTTCAGAAAATGTGGTGTGTGTGTGGACTGGATCCAGCTGGTTCAGGATGAAGTCCACTGACATGCTATTTTGAGCTGTAGCTGTGTGAACATGGCCATTGCCATGTCTGCTTCCAGGTTCTGCTTTCCCATAGAATATGTGATGGTTTGCATGAGCCATCCACCTCTGTTCTTTATCATCAACACCCGTCTCATATTTGTGTTCGCTGTTTACAAACGTCGAATATTTTACCTTATTCATCTTCATTTTTAAAGGTGTCAGGCTAACTGCATTAGTGTCCTCAACTGTTCTGCTTTCTTAATTCTCACTACTGCCACTTGTTGCAGTCCTGTTGAGTCAGCAGACCCATCGTTAGCCGATGAGGCAAACAAAGAGAACTGGGACAACTCAGCTGAGGTGGACATCCACAAGATTTTGCAGACACTGGACAGAGACATGGGGAGTGAAGCTGATGGTGAGCTACTTGCATTTTATAACCATCAAGAGATGGCATATCTTAAGGTTCTGAAGGGATACTGTTTTGCCATGTATGTGAAATGTGGAAACCAAAAAGCTGGGCTGGTGTTTCTGGACAGTAACGTGCGTCGTGATTCTCACAACAGCATGGATTTTGTTGAATAGCGGAGAACCTAGAGGCTGCGTATGAATCCGAAGGAAGATCTGACGCTGCAGTGAGTTGATTGATGGCCTTACTGGCTGGTAACAGATAACAGAACCATGCAGAAGGTAGGGAACAGTATGAGGTCCAATTTTCAAACAAGTTTGCAGCTGTAGAAAACTTGGATGTTGATGGTGATGTGTACATCAGTAGGGCTTCAGAAAATAGTAGACTACAAGCATTTCAGCCAAAGAGAGCGTAGGTCATTACTAGTTGAACCATGATAAACCCCAATTTGATGGAGTGTGTTCACTTTTTATTGGGCAGAAGTAAGCAGCAGGCTGAATAGCAGTGGATGCAGAACCGAAGCCAGGCAGGCAGGCAGTGAGAACTGTCATGTTATTCCATGACCTATTCCTTTTATTCAGTTCTGTGTGTGATGAACACAAATTGATCAGTTTAATTTGTCGGTTACTGTGAGGTTTTTTTGGCAATAAACATGTTGAGCTACTGCCCTGTATAAATACTTTGTAGCTTGTCACTTAAGAGAATATAGAGTGATGGATTTCAGGCAGGTCGTTGGAGGACCAGCTTCCCGGCTCCGTGTGTGACGTAGGGACTGAAGACTATCAGCAGATCTGCAGTGTTCCTGCCATCGTGATGACTCCTGTTTCTAAAATGGAGACTGAGGAGTTGACACCAGAGAGACAAGAAGTGCTGCCACAGGACATTGGGTGAGTTACAATAATGATGACTGCTCTTAAAGGAATGCCAATACGGGCTCATGTTTTGCTGACAGGCGGATGAAATTCATATCTAGGCGAAGTATCTGTTCCCAAGAGTTCACTGTTGACCTGTCACCTTTTTGACAGATACTGGAAGGTACTGAATTTGTCTTGTGTTAAGTAACTCCATGGCTGTTTGAAGCAGAAAGCTTTGTGGTGAACTCTGTCCACACAAAGTGAAGAAGAGCAGAATTGTAGAATTTGAAGTGAATTTAACCTTGAAGATGGAGGCAGCATGTTCTTCTGAAACGTTGGTGTACAGCCAAAAGTCTACATGGCGCGTCAGTCAAGAGTATAATTGTTGCGGTTCAGTGGACTATGACTTGCAGGTTCCCAAACCCACCTGGCAGCAACCTTTGTTGGATGAATGCCACTCTGCAGACATTACTGGGGATGCAGCCATTCATGGAGGAGCTTGAACGCTTCTGTTGGCTTGAGGATCGGAAAGGCCAGTCGGCACTGCTTCAGTCATTCTTTGAGGTGGTGAAGCATCGGCGACGAGGACGTCGCCTATCGCTGCATTCTGCTCTCAGGTAGTAGCAAGACCTGCCTTTTGTTCATAGCATCACAGATGTGGCTTGACAAGTCTGGATGAAGTAAGTCACCAACTCCCATTCCAATTTGCCACTTTTCATCTGCTTGTCCAACCAAAATTTTGTATGCATTTCTGTCTTGTACTTGCTAGTTCCTCTCTGTTATGTCTGAATGTTGTTATTAGCACATTTGCTCTTCCACTGATGTTTTTGACATGTTTGTTGTTCTGCTTCAGACATCTGTCCCGTTCACTGGGCGCACTGGATGTCATGTTCATGAGTGACAGGCAGCAGGATGCCACAGAGTTCCTGGTACGCCTTCTTGATTCATTTCGAGAGCAATTCGGTTCTTCCAAGTCAGACTGCAGCCCAGAAGGTTGGTATTTCATAAATTTGCATCATAACAGGTGTGTTGACTTGTTGTCTATTTCAGTCTTGGTGAACTTGTTATGAATTTGGAAGAATTTGCATTGTCCTGGGCTCAAGACCCTCTTCTTAGCACTTTGGTCTGAGCACTAATCACAATACTATCAGTTGCAAAAGAAAAAACCCTGTGTGGTGCTGGATGCTATCACCGCTGATTCTTCAGTTTCTGTTTTCAGCACTAGAATTAGTGCCAGTTTGTTATACCCTTGCCCCTGTTCAGTTCAGTTTAAACTCTTTTGGTTGTGGGCATTATTTTTATCCGTACTACCAGGATGATTATTCTCTCACCAATCTCAAAACAAAACAGGTTGCAGCTGCTTTGTTTTATGTTCCTCTCCGTGAGATGTTTCAAGTTCAGTCAGTCATTTGTCTCTGTGCTCACTCTTAAAATGTGTCCATGTGTTCTTGTTCTGTTATTTGTTAATTTGCCTTTTAAGGTGACGAGCTTCAGGTACAAATTTTTAAATTTCTTATTCACTGTCTTTCTGCTTTTCCTTCTGTACGTAAAAATCACAACTCTGCTGCCATTAGTCTGTTGATATCTGCCTTGGTCCATGCCCAAGTTTCTGCTTCTTGTATGTCAATATTGGCATGCAGTAATTTAAATTGGCATATTTTCCAATGTTTTTTCCTCACTGATTGGTTCAATTTTCTTGTATTTTTGCTCTTTATTTCTTTGATATCCTCTTCAGCACTTCCATTTGTCACTCTTTTACTTCCTCAGATCTTGTTGCAGAAAATGTGACAGGCGCGCGTGCGCGCACACACACACACATAGGTCTATTAGGTATTCTTCACGTAGAATGTGATGAATACCTAACAACCTATTGTACATATGAATATCATAGTCCTGAGAAATTTGCTTGATAAGCATGTAAATGTCCTGAGCACTGTTTTACCATTGACAGAACGCAAGATGAAGGAGAGCTGCATGCTGCGAGAGCTGCAGTTGGACAATCTGCCAACAAATGGCTCTGCTGTGCAGCGGTTTAAAGGCGGAGAAGGTCAGGCAGACGATAGCGTCCGTAACCCCGTGTGTGACAATGTGGAGTTCTGCCTAAAGGAAACGTATTGCTGCACCAGGTAAGCGCATTGCTTGATATGGAATATCAGCGTTCATTTTGTAAGATGTTGTGGTCTGGGGGCACTGGACTTCATGTTTTATTCCTGACTGACCACACCTGCATGTTATTTGCTTCTGTCAACTTTGAAGAATCGAAAACCGAATGTGAGGAACAACAGCTTTTGCCTGGCAAAATTAATGTCTGTGATAAAAGAATTTCCAAACTTGCTGCTGTAGTCAGTTCACAGTTTCAGTTCTAGATTCTCAAATGCAGTTTATTGAATCAGGTGCCTTTAATTTAATGGTTTGCAGGATCATGTGTGTGCTGCATTCGTATTGAAACCTTCACTAATGTCAAGACTTCACTTTTGTGGCAGACATGAGTTTAACTTTGAAACATCACAGTGATTATTGAAGTTCAGACACGTAATGACTTTTGTCAAAGTTGAACAATTAGAGCATTATTTTTATACTGTAACAATTTTCTATCAGAAGTTCATCCACAGAGGCAGACTGTGTACATGCAATGAAAGATACAGTATCAGGTTAGAAGGTAACAGAATGGAATAATTTTTTTTTTAGTGTGAAGTGTAAAGAAGTGTTTGTTCGCATGATAAATAAATTTCAGTGTTCTCTCAAGTTTTGTAACCACAGCAACAGGTGGAGTCAGTACAGAAATTTCCTGTTGCTGTGTAACTCACGAGTTTACATGTTTTATAATATCCTTTTTAATGCAGTTCTCTCATTTGTATCTTGATGAACTTCCATTGGGATTTTTCAAACAAAATGTTCAGTGCATTTCCGTTTTCCCATGTCAACAAGCTGAAACATTGTGTTCAATATGAAGCACCATGTGAGTGTTTGCAGTTGTTCAGAGATCAGCAACAGATGTCAGGATCACCTCGCTCTATTCCTGGACATTCCACCTATGTCGCAAGCTCGTCCATCGCTGCAAGAGGCTCTGAGTCGCTACATGCAGCCAGACGTTCGGGAACTCAAGTGTGACAGATGCGATGGTCAGCGCAGCAAGGTGGAGACAGCATTCACTAAACTGCCAAGGTTTGACTCTGTGTTATGTGTGGGAGTTGTTTAGTGCTACTTCATCAACAGTCTGATTTAAGAATTTAGTGTTAATCTGGCTGAATTGTGTCCGCAGGTTTCTGTTGGTACAAGTGAAGCGCTATGCCGTTCAGACGGCCGTAGCCGAGAAGGTGACCAGTTCTCTCCGAGTGCCCATCAGTCTGTCCGTTAAAAACTATGTTATGGATGATGTGGTGATGCCTGCACCTTGGTTACCCCACAGGTTAAGTGCTGCTTCCTTTCAAACCCAATCTGACCAACAGGTGTGAAAAATACCAACATAGAAACCGTCATAGAATCAGCAATGCCATTTTGTGTAATGTGTGGCGATATGTTTTAGAAAATTTTGAACTTTTATTGGGGTTGTTTCTTATGTATTTATTTTCATAATGTATGTGATTATGCAAGATGACCGACTAGTTACTACAACATTGCTGTTTAATTTTTTGCAGTTCGAAGGACAGCGATCCATTGCAGTTTTCATTGGATGATGATGATGACAAGGAACTGCAGGTTAGTGAGCATGCTGCAGCAAAATTACGTAAATTATCATGACCAAGATCTGTTGGGGACTGGATGCATTGTGTGTGCCAGTGTCTGAAGTGAAAGTGTAAGGCATTAAAAGAGTGTCCATATCCTTCAGATTTTGATCCATCCACTATAATTATTGAAGATTTCTATCTTCTGGGTTGCTGCGCTGTGTAGTTATTCATCGCCCAGATGATGGAGGCAGTATGACCTCTGAAACATTGGTTGACATCGACGAGACTACACAGCGCAACAACCCAGAAGACAGAAATCTTCATACTCACCGCTGTGAGAACCTCAAATCTTACATAACTATAATCATTTTCTGAAGGTTTGTTACAGCGATGTTTATCATCATGGTGATGTTTCCTTCGGGCACTGCATGAAAACATTTTGAAGACTGGCTCACCGTTACTTGGTTTTATATGCTCTTTCATGCAAATATCCCTCAATGTGTGACTTTTGGTTTTCACGGTATTGAAGATGTAGATGTTTTGTGGATTCCTGTGTGCTCGCCACAGAAGATAATTACAGGAGTAGTGGAGTACCCCTAGCCTAGTTCTTCTGACCCTCTCCCTTCAGTCCTAAAGACTGAGGTAGGATTTTTCTCAGAAACATCAAAATCTTTCTTTGATTCCAAACATTATCACAAAGTTGAAGAACTTCATCTATGGTACCGTAACGTCTCTTATTTGTAACTTTTTAATTTACCACTGACAATTATAACACATGTAATTCACTTCTTGTTCATTGTCCAGTGATAAGGACATTGTATATAAGAGTGTTACGCAGTGGACCACACGTGGGGTCAGTCTCTGATTTGTTATATATCTTGTTTTTTTTGTGACATTACCATTACATGGTCTCTGTTGGTTTATGTTGCATAGTCAAAACAATCATGCTTTTTTTTAGGAGGCAATGCGTCAGAGTCTGGATGATAGCGGGAAGGAGATAGACCTGGAGGCACTGGAGCTGGAGAAAGCAATCAGGCTTAGTCTGCAAGAGCAGGGGCTCACTCAGGAGAAGGAATGCAGCTCCCAGCTGGTGAGAACTGTGATGCTCTGAACTTATTGCAACCAATGTCTTTTGTGCTCAGAATGTCCTAGGTTTGATTGTTACTGAGATCTCAACACAGATTTTCCTTCGTGCAGATGAAAACCAAAACTTGGCATTGCAGTTTCTTTCTATATGCGTTATATCTTTGGCACAGATATCTAGTGTCTTATCAGACATTGAGGTTTGAATTATGTGCAGGGGGATGCTGATGTGCCAGTGAGCGAACTGGAGGGAGAAGATGAGAGCCCTGACCACAGCTACAGGCTTGTGTGTGTCATCATGCACCAGGGCATCTCCCCCAACTGTGGTGAGTATTTACACTCCTGCTGTGACAAAATGAAGGTCTAGCGCTGAAGAATGATATTTTTCCCGGTTAAATTGTACATTACATTTTGTTTGGAAGCTGGAATGAGCATTTGCTGCTAATATGATGTCAGATGAATAATCCAGGACTGAGTGCAAGTAAGGGAGTTTCTTTCTGCTGTGTAATTATTCACAGTTGTATAGCTAAACTTTAAAAAATTCAAATCTGGATGAAAATGGAAATTTAGAGCACCCAAAATATTAGCCTGTTAGCGGTAGCAGCATTGATGAAAGCAAGACAACTTCTCTTGGGCCACCGACAGGGTAACGAGGAAATGAACGACCCAACAAGCGGACGATATAGAATTAAGGTGATAATGAATGAAGAGAGATGCATTTTCTGGTCATCTGCTGCTAAGTCGAGAATCAAAAATTACTGAATGCATTTCTCCAAGTACCTTTTTTTTTTGTCAAATGACAAAGTGTTTATGATGGTAACACAGTTGAGTCACATGTCCTAGGGGAGCCTAGGAGAAAGCAAAACCATTGTCAATGTTCTACAACAAGTAGAAGATGACATGGACAAATTGGATGAGCTGCTGTCATATTAGTTTCTAGTCTCTGGTGCAGGGCAATGGGGACAGTTGCCACAGGGTTCAAATTAAAAACTGTCATTCCATGTCCTTTCAGCCCATCATGTTATAAACGTAAGTTACGCTGGAAGTGTCATTTCATGTTGACTTTGATATGAATTCTTCTGAAACTGTTAATTGCACCCTCAATTCAAGGCAAGTTTGTTTGCAGGTCACTATGTGGCAGATGTATATAACTTGGAGCAGCATCAGTGGTACCACTATGATGATGAGGTTGTGTCGCATCCTACTGAAGATGAGGTTGTTGGCAGTGCTCGACAGCGCAATGGCTATGTCTTCTGCTACATGCACAGGTGCTGTTGAGTGGAAAACTGCATGTCCTGTATTCTACAAGTACATTGCGCACTTGTTGACACGTGGTTTGTGGATGTTTGGAAACGGAGTGCTGAGAAAATTAGTACCCTATGAGAGCAGCATAACGTATAAAGCGGAGGAAATCGCATAAGAGAGAATTTAATGGTTTATACAGTTGCTATATTATAATTAGTTTGTTTTGTTTAGGTTATGTTCAGCTGTATGAGCAAGAATTATGTAGACATTTTAGCTTAAAAACACCTGAAAATCTGATGCTACATTTTATCTCGTGGCTGTCGCGTGTTACAGGCAGCTGTTCGATCAACTGACGAAGAACACGGACAAGTCTTGAAGCTGGTAGCACAGCAGGAGTGTGGACACATCATGAATCTTGAAGGATGCGTGCGCGCGCGCACACACACCTGAGCAAGAACATCTGCACATTGTGGTTTTTGATAGATGCATGCCATGTCAGCAGTGACGTAGGCACAGTGTGGATCTCGAAGCATTTGTACGTAGCCGAGCAGGAACCTGTTCGCATTGTGGTGATTGATAGATGTAAACTTTGGTGTTTCAGGATCTCAGAGCACATGCACACAGGTGTTACATGATCGGGTATGTGGACATGACTGTGAGGTATAATTAGCTGCAGATACATGTATATAGTCTATACTCTCTTGAAGGCTTACACACCTTTGAAATACTTTTGAGATATTAAAACATTGCTATAGTAGGAGGTTTTAGTAGAAATAAAACCAGTTTCTCTATTGAAAAAACAAGACTGCATATGTATTTATTTATTTACTCAGAGTCCTGACAAGTGGCAGGTTAGAGATGAAGGAAGAACTAAAAACTAGAATTGCCAGATGAACACCTCAGCATGGATTTCTGGGAATGATTGGAGGGGAAAACACATATTCAGCCATCCATTTGTATGCAGATATGCCAATTAGGTTTCAGTTTGTGAAAGCATAAAAACACTGGTGGCTTCTGAACCAAGAACATCACTTTTTGTTGTGGGCAGGCGCCTAATGGTATTTTAAGCCACTTTAGTAGCCTCCAGATTACCATTGCTGTGTGTCTGTTTGTGTCACTTCTTCTATTATAAACTTTTATGTTTATGTAATCTGTTGCACTAAAAAAAAGAGTTCCCACTCCCTCACAAAGGCAGACTGTGAAGAATAATATACACAGGAGATGCACACTGAAGGTTGCTTAGGATAATATTTGGAC
>NW_019059838.1:4922-24999 GCF_000696155.1 Zootermopsis nevadensis
TTTTTTTTTTTTAGTGTTCTGTCTGACGACAGGTCCAGGATCCTTCCATCCTTTTCTCGGACTGGGACCTGTTCATATATGTTCTTGGCAGATGATCCAGAAGTGGTTTGCCATTGCCTTCTTCTGTGTGTGAATGGAGTAATTGTTGGGATGCCACGGAGGAAAACTCCGTGTTGCCTAGACCACGGCCTTGCCCGATAATAATTGTAGCCTGGCCTGGTACTGCTAGTGATTTCGTCGAACCCACTACCTCGGTCGTCGCCTATGTCTCGATGTAGGCTGCCTTTAAAGTCTGCTGTCCTGGCCGTGTCCTGATCAAGTACTTTACAATTCATGAACTTGCTTTTGCGGACTGACGTGAACATCGTCTTTCGTGCATGACTAACCAAAATCAATAGCCTGCCTACAGTGTAAAGCGAGTTTTGTCGACCGAGCGCCGTGAAGCGGACAAGTGTGGTGTGACCGGCCCGAGTTGTCAGTGCGCTCCCTCAAAGTGACGTCACTTGTGCTCCTTCTGCGCTTGTTATAGTAAAGACAGAACAAGTTTCGCTTGCAGTGGGTGATGGTATTCCAGAAAGAGCAGTTGGTCAGCTGCAATAGGGCTGGCCAAAACACCTTAGAGCCACAATCTGTCTGTCAGTTTCCTTGAATGTGACGAGCATCGTGTGTCCGCTAAACGTTAATCTTTGCGATGTCGCGAATAAAGCTAGAAACTACAGTCTAAGACGGCAGGAAATCGTCGCTGTTTGGGTCAGCGTTCGTTGTTCGATGTGCCATGTGTGTCTGTCCGCATGATTCAGCTCAAGAACCACTGCACGAATTTCGACGAATTTTTGTGTGAACTTCGGAACTGCCCTAAAAACGTACTCTTCGACTTCCTACAATTTGTAACACCAACATGGCGTACAAACCGAGTTATTATTATTATTATTAGTGTTCTGTCTGACGACAGGTCCATATGAACAGGATCTTTCCATCCTTTTCTCGGACTGGGACCTGTTCATATACGTTCTTGGCAGATGATCCAGAAGTGGTTTGCCATTGCCTTCTTCTGTGTGTGAATGGAGGAATTGTTGGGATGCCCCGGAGAAACCGGGGAAGCCCCCGGAGGAAAACTCCGTGTTGCCTAGACCACGGCCTTGCCCAACACAAGTTATAAATTCGGGCACCGCCGGGAATCGAACCCGAGACCCCAGGATTACAAGGCCAGCGTTCTGACCGCTAGACCACCGTGGCTGCTACAAACCGAGTACTGAGATGGAATCGTAACGAACGCAACTTTCAGCTGGGCCACACAGTGGTACATTTTATAGGTTTCCAGAAAATACGAAGTTTGGTGCATAAATAACAACATGGAGGCTGCATGAAATAAATTAATTTAACCAGGATTCAATCACATGACCCCATGCGGACGACTCTACAGAGCTTACGCGCTTTACGACGTGTCGGTATTGATTTTACATTACTTGAAGATGATCTGCCTAGGTACAAACGGACGTAATCGTTTATTAATAATTCAGAATTTGCAAAGAAAGCATGTGTGTATTCCTGCAAGGATTATGCCTTCGCAGTCTTTTTTTAAAATTCAAGTACGTATTTTTGTGTTCTGTTTATTAAGCACAAATAAAACTGCGAGAAATCTCGCTGTAGATTACGCCATGTGCCAAATATCGGAATCAAGAATCGTCTAAATAATATAAAAACGTAATTTGGTCCGGTCCCGTAGTATCATATTACAGAGGAATCCTCAACTCCTGTAGGACGAGCGGAATGCCTTCTTTTCGGCTCTTCTTTATCAGTAGTTTTTGCTGTTTCAAGTGGGGTGATTTCCTTAGTTCTGCTATTCTTGGTTTCAGGCATCTGCTTCGTGTCATTTCGTAGAAACAAGTTGAATGTGTCTGGTGTATTGGATGCTGCGAAGGGAGAGGTCGCAGACAACCCATGGAAAGGTTCGGCGAAATTCGGTTCCCTTCGGCTGTGTTCGTAACGAGCCACAGCCGGCTCTGTGTGCCTGACTACCCTTGCCTTCGACAGTGCAGAGAAGTTAGTTCAGCTCGGGGAGTGTAGAGGGTTAGTTTTCGTTTGTTCTCTGAATAATCATCCATACAGGTCTATCTATTTCACTGGAGCCTTAGTGTGTAATATCATTGCAGTGATGCTGTTAAATGTGTTTCAGTTTGTGAGTGCAGGAAGTACGTTCCGTAACCCTGAGAGGTGTTCGGACATTGCCACTGTTACAGTTAGTCGAATTCAAGATGTCGTGAAACGTTAGATCCGTACACATTTTGTTCAGCATGATTTAACGTTGTCTCTTAAAATTACATAAACATGTTTGTGATCACAGTACTCCATGGTTATCTGTCGTGGAGTTTCGACGAAAACACAGGCTTTTGTTGAGAACAACAATGCAGTGCAGTAAGACAATGACAGATTCGTCGTGTTGTTGGGCGAAAGCCGTGATGTTTGTCCTGTGTCTAGTCGACGTGTGTTATGGTAACCTCAACCTCTACCTCACTCAGTCGGAAGTCAGAAGACTGCTCGGTAAGTCATTTCAAACGTGATTTATTTGAACTGAGAACTACGTTAAAGAATTCCTAAACAGTCTGGAAAACTAAGGTGAATAAAAGGAGTGGTCTGCCCTGTCGCACGCCTGTTACGTGCTTGGAACAGTAGTAATTACTGTATTATAATTCAAGCACAACACAATACTAAACATTCACCCACAAGGTCGAAAGTAGCTTAACGGCGTTACCATGGCAACGATTATAGTAATTTGTGCATGACAGACACATAGTCACAACATTCGAACAGGAAGAGTTCATGATCTTGTTGGACAATGTTTGTATGACTATACTTGTGTGTTATGCTTGATAAAACTGTTGTCACGGCAAAGCTGTTAAGCGATTCTTGGGCCTATTTTCGTTGCCACGGCAACGCTGTTAAGCGATTCTTGGGCCTATTTTTGCATTACTGGCTGTAAAACCATTGCCTCCTTCGTGTGGCTAACAGTTGTGTCATACGCCACAGTCTTTTGATCTTTTATTCTTTCACCACTATTTGCAGTTGGGGTGGAATCTACTATTTCATTAGGGGTACAAATGGAAACCTAAAGATATTCAACGATTCCCTTTCTTGAATTAATGGGCAGTTGCCACGTGTCCCACTAGTAATAACAGATACTTAAATAGGCAACTGAAAGTAATATCAGTACAATGCCCAAAGAACAACGATTTTGATGACAACAGCAGAAATATATTTCGGAAGTCGTGAGTGAACTGTAGATGGTACTGATTAAATATGATTTTATCCAATAACAATTTTACATAGCGCTCACACACATATACACATTCAATCAATCCATTATGGGGTATGATTTTATTAATTATAGTTGAATCGGTTTTATACCATACATATATGGGAGTAGAAGTGCAATATAATGCATGCATATATATATATAATTTGCGACCCGCCATTGTTATTTGTGGCCTGAAGATGATATGTTGACATCGTAACATGTAGCCACTTATTAATGTAATAAGAAGTATGCTGTGTGGATTGTGATATCCTACTCAAGTGTTTATTGTGATTATTATTGTAACGAGTGATAATTTGCTACTTGAGCATAAAGAAAATATAAAATGAGTTTGATTTATCTCGTTACTGTTACGATTTTCGAAAGTTTATCTTCTTCTTGGTCGATCCTCTTTTACCTGTAGGTGTTGACGTTTTTGTTTTTACGCTTCATCTATTTATACATTTGCCGGAACTCCTTAGACGAGTGGTCAGCCCATCGCAAGGCCTCGCTATCTGTACACAGGATATCACAACACAGAAAGACGCGGACGAACATACATGTCCTGAGTGGGATACGAACCCACGGCCCCAGTGTCCAATCGCACAAGGGTCCTGCCTTATACCGCGCGGCCACTGTGACCGGTTTCTGAAAGTTTATACACCTTGAAAATTACATTAATAAAATACAGGCAAATGGCAAAGAACCGACCACAACAAAGTGGCGAATGCTCTGGTCTGGCCATCTGTGGAATATAAAAGGAATGTTTTATTCTTGCACAACGACATATTATTATTATTATTATTATTATTATTATTATTATTATTGTGTTGAATTGAACTTGTGTATGAGCGGTCCTCTTTTGACTCTACTGTTAACGAGTTTAACTGGGTATTTATTGATTGATTTTAAAGCAAGCTATTTCTTGTACGTGAACCATAAAGCCCAAGTTTCAGTGCCGGTTCTAAGGTATTTTGAAACGTTACATTAATAACAAAAATCACTTCTTTTGTCGTTATAAAAACGAAATATGTTAAACTTTATAATTCTTTTTCGTTTTTACGCAGATTTGGAAATACCGGCAAGTTCCAAATGTTAAAAGAAATGATAACGCATTTATTCAAATCGGAGTGGGTGACCAATTTGTTGAAGAACTTAAAAAGAATTGCTGATGCGTTTGCTAAACACATCTGGCCCGCACGAGAGACTTCATGCTCCCAGCGTCTAGCTGTCTGACGATGAAGTCATCAGGGCTGGAAAGCGTCTCAGACCGTCGGAGTGCTTTGGTGTAGATGCCATTCCGTCGTTCATTATTGAGGTGGTTGATCTGACATTTTTATTCCATTGTCAACGCACATTTTTGACCGTAGTGTAGCAAGTGAGACCTTGTGAAAACAGAGTGAGTTAGGTCGTATTTTAGCATCTTACCTACGCCGTGTAAGCGCTCGGCTCTAGATGGGGGTGAGTGGTGAGCGTCACGCCCCACCAGCGCTTTACCCCGGGAAAGGACCCCGGTACCCATTGGATAGGAGGCTGGGTGGGCCCCAGAGCCGGTCTAGACGCGGAGGATAGTGGAAAAATCCTCTGCCCCCGACGGGGATCGAACCCCAGTCGTCCATCCCGTAGCCGGTCGCTATTCTGATGAGCTAACTCGGCTCTTACAAGTACATTGACGTCTTTTTTAACAAGAATTTTATTTCGCTTTTTCGAATATTTTTATAACATTGCCTGTAATTAAATCATTTTTACATATTGCACATCTAACCATATTTCTCTTTGCTTATTATTGAATTGTTATTTCTTGATATTTTTTGCCATTAGCGAGGTTTCGTAGGTGCTTGTTGCCTCCGTCATCAGGGCGGTAATAGAAAGTTAATAGCTACACATTAGAATTTGTGGTGTTGGTTGGAATTGTCACTTCGGTGAAGAAATATTTATAACGCCCTTTCCATCTTCCAGGATGGACGCCGGTGACTGAGTTTCCCCTCAGAAAATTCCTCGTCACACGTTTAATTTTACTCTGGAGTTGTAATGCGTTGATCAGCCAACGAATGATTGCCAGGTCCACCGGGAGGAAGTGCGATGAATGAAACTGTCAGTTGATGGGATGCTAGAGTTTGGATCAGTGCATGTGCGCGTATAATTTGTATCCAGGTTTGACATTGCTAATTGACGGAAACGCGGGGCGTGCTTTGTGCCGCCTCATCCGAAGTTCCGTGAATGTCTTCGTATCTCACCGGCGCTGGGTTGGTCGGCCGTCAGCACAGCCTCCGAGCTTCTTTTTTCTCCCGTCGGTAAATAGCTGCGAACTATTAGGTGTGTACAGACTCGTTTAACATCACGCATTGGAACATTCCCTTCAACATTTGCAGCTTTAGTCGTCTTTCCTGTTCGGCTCGGAACTGAATGGATTCTTCTCAGACCCGGCAAGTACTCTTGTAAGATGCTTATTATACGCGTGACGATTTAACCCTCTGAAGCCGAGGCTTATATTTAAGAATTCAGTCCGTACCGAAAAGAAAACACGACACTTTACCATTAAAAGGATCAGCAGATTATCGCTGCGTATAATTTAAGGTATTCACAGCGGTGAGTATGAAGATTTCTGTCTTCAGGGTTGTTGCACTGTGTAGTCTGGTCGATGTTAACCAACGTTTCAGAGGTCATACTGCCTCCTTCATCAGGGCGATTAAAATATGAAGATTTCTGTCTTCTGGGTTGTTGCGCTGTGTAGTCTGGTCGATGTTTACCAACGTTTCAGAGGTCATACTGCCTCCGTCATCAGAGTATGAAGATTTCTGTCTTCTGGGTTGTTGCGCTGTGTAGTATGGAATAGTTGTTTATAGTGAAAATAGTACGAAACCCATACCATTCGGCCATAAAAGGTTGGAACATTCAGTTTATTGCTTTTAATATTTGTGATTTGGATCGGTTTATCGCAGTAACATACGGTAATTAAATCGCCTTCCTTCCATTTCTTGTTTTTTTTCTTTTGCGTTTATTAAGATTTTGTTTAACTCAAAATCGTATATTTTGATCTGGCAGTTCTTTTCGTCTGTGCTGTTTACACGATCCAGCGGGCTGAATGAGCGAGTTATTTTCTGTTTGTATTGCGTTTCTCTGACTGATGGTAAAAATACGAATTCTAATTTTAATTTTTTAACAATGCTGAAGCTGATTGCATTAACGGATCGGCATTTCTGATCTTGCAACTTGTAACGACGATGTATTTCTTTATGAACTGATTACTGTACCGATGTGTGTCCAGTGATAAATACTGACGGAAGAAATCACCTTATAGCCTAAATTGCATTGTATTCGCTGATAAGGCTGCACAATTCTATGGGTGAACTGTACTTTTTAATGACTATTAGTCATGGAAGGGGACTGGCAAAATGACAATGTTCTGTTTATTCGAAACGCTGTGCACTTTGAGAAATTGGTCGTGAACTGTAGGGAACGTTTCTGAAGAATTCTTGTTCTCCAACTTACTCTTAGCCTTCTATTGTCGCTTTGAATTGGGGAGACGTGTAAAGAATTAACAAAAGAAAGCTGCGTATTCCCTTTCCGCGTTACTTGCTGTAAACGAGCCTTTATTGAAACGCAGCTCAGGAACTAGGCTTTCAAAATAAACACTGTCGAATATGAAATAGACCGAAATGACGATACCGTGACATTTCTGTCAATGAAGAAAGGCTGATTTGGTTTCCACATCGCACGTTCTTACTCGTAAGGTTCGTAACCTTTCCAAAACCGTTTTCTTTGATCGGTGCACTCTCCATATGCAGGTGCTCACCGACTCGGCAGTGCAGAGACATTCGCCTCGACTACAAAACGATCTGCAAGGGACACGTTTGTCAGATGCACGTATTATTGAATTGTGTTAAGAAAATTTCTGTCTTCTGGGTTGTTGCGCTGTGTAGTCTGGTCGATGCTTACCGACGTTTCAGAGGTCATACTGCCTCCGTCATCAGAGTATGAAGATTTCTGTCTTCTGGGTTGTTGCGCTGTGTAGTCTGGTCGATGCTTACCGACGTTTCAGAGGTCATACTGCCTCCGTCATCAGAGTATGAAGATTTCTGTCTTCTGGGTTGTTGCGCTGTGTAGTCTGGTCGATGCTTACCGACGTTTCAGAGGTCATACTGCCTCCGTCATCAGAGTATGAAGATTTCTGTCTTCTGGGTTGTTGCGCTGTGTAGTCTGGTCGATGCTTACCGACGTTTCAGAGGTCATACTGCCTCCGTCATCAGAGTATGAAGATTTCTGTCTTCTGGGTTGTTGCGCTGTGTAGTCTGGTCGATGCTTACCGACGTTTCAGAGGTCATACTGCCTCCGTCATCAGAGTATGAAGATTTCTGTCTTCTGGGTTGTTGCGCCGTGTAGTCTGGTAGAAGTTTACCGCGCCGAGGTGATGGAGGCAGTATGACCTCTGAAACGTTGGTTAACATCAACCAGACTACACAGCGCAACAACCCAGACGACAGCCATCTTCATACTCACCGCTGTGAAAACCTCAAATCTTACAATGTTATTTTTTTTTAAAATTTAAATGTTTCACTGCTTTGTGTGATTGGGTATCATCTTAGCGTTTATTCCGCTGTCATTATTTATGATTGGGATGGGGCGAATTACACCGTGTCTCTGGATCTGCTACCCTATTCCATTCCACAGTTGATACACAATTGAAAATGGAGTGATATTTTTTAAGTTTTTTTAATGAATATTCCCCGACTGCCTGCGGAGCCCGTGCTATAAACACAGACCCACATCGATTCCGCTAGGAGCCTGCCCAGATGCATCAGATGTTACGCAGAAAACGATTTCCAAAATAGCTTCTGCCATCTGCAGGACTGCCAGCTGATCTGTGCATTATAACTGGCGATTGACTTCGAGCCCCTGCTCTTGGGAAAAGTAGCTTCTCTGTCTGCTGAAATCCACTTTTCCAACGGCTTAAAAGCAGAAACGTGTGAGATATACGACGTTTGCCGAACAAAAAGGCCCCGTCTAGTACGTTCTCAGAGAGGGACTTCACTCAACGAGTAGAACTTGATTTACACACGAAATTAGACCATAGAAATTGTAGTAAGTATAAATCGAGCATCGTACATAACGTCTAACAGGTAACTAAGTATTGAAAGCGACTTCATCAGTGCTCGATTCCATGCCGTAAACCACGGAGACATCAACGCGCCTGTCCACTGCAGTCGCCTGTTTGCAGTAATGACACCAGTAGCGTGTCATGTAATTATGGACAGAAGTCCCATCACATTAAGTTTATTTATTTCATAGGATCTTCGTGGAAATGGAATTTTCAGATCACAGATCACAGATGGTAGTATCCAGTGTGTTTCACGGTCGAGTAGCAATTTGTTCAGGCCAGCGGTGTTTGTTTTGAATAGACCTGGCAGATGAGATCTGTCTTCAAGGCCCTAACCTTCCGTCTGTGCGAATGTTTGAAGCGAGACACGAAACCCTCGAAGAATATGCGACTTTGGTAAAGGTAATGTTCGTTTAAAAATGGAAAAATGACGTTGATGCATGAAATAACCTGCTTTAGATTTAACGACTCACCGGCCGATTATGTCTTTGAGCCTAATGGGATATTATTTGTGTGGCATGCTGTACTTTCTTCAGTAATCTCATTTTTGAATCTGGATAATAAATGCGAGACGCAGATGGTTTGTCGTACCCAGCAGGAACGTGTGATGAAGTGCTAATAGGCTAATGGTCCTTTGTTATGTTCTAATGTCTTAATTGTGTATTATAACACTTAAGGACCGTACACAGTTAAATGTGAACATTACACAAGAAAAAATTACAGTACGTCGAAGTTTATTTTATTGTTGCGTGACGCTGAATTACTGATTCATCTTATTGTCCGAAAGTGGATAATGAATGTTACGATCTACTTCAAGAGGCTGTAAAGAAACTGGCCTCGGTGTAAATTTGGATAAAACTGGTCGAGCAGTGGCGTACGTCGAGACATTTGGTTTCCGGTCGGAGATTCGAACCTGGGAGTTCCGAAATCGAAGCTCAGGAGAGACGTTCGATTCTCCGAAAATCTCCTTACGCGTTGAAACCAGTTTTTCTTTTGCGACACTGGTGAAATATTACCAAAAATGTATTTAATGCGTGTATACTTGTTTGAACTGCCACGGTGGTCTAGCGGTTAGAACGCCGGCCTTGTAATCCTGGGGTCTCGGGTTCGATTCCCGGCAGTGCCCGAATTTATAACTTGGTTTGGGCAAGGCCGTTGTATAGGCAACACGGAGTTTTCCTCCGGGGGCGTCCCCGGTTTCTCCGTGGCATCCCAACAATTACTCCATTCACACACAGAAGAAGGCAATGGCAAACCACTTCTGGATCATCTGCCAAGAACGTATATGAACAGGTCCCAGTCCGAGAAAAGGATGGAAGGATCCTGTTAATATGGACCTGTCGTCAGACAGAACACTAAAATAAAAAAGAAATCATTGTTTGATATATTTGGGAACAATTCGGTAACCCATTTTGCAAGTCTCCAGTGTTACCGCCGGCAGTTGAAAATAACATTACCGACGATGGTGCACGCGAAGGTTTTTAAGGGAAGCGGAAATCAGCGTTATTTAAAACCTTTGGCATCTTGTAACGCAGTGTCAAAATCGATCGGAGGATTTGTTCCTGGCGCCCCAGAGTGTTCAGACGGCCACAGTTTGAGAACCAGGACGAGAGCATTGTATCATTGCTTAAAAATTGATGCGAATGTCAAACACCTCGTTTAGAGTTGATTTAATGGCTCTCGGAATGGGCCGACGTGAATCATCTCCCAGCTGAAAGTGTTGTCGCTTCACGCTTTATGGTCCGCGTCACGATAAACTTGCTAATAAGCCGGCCGAGTTGGCATTTCACGTGACAGCTACAGACAGGCCTAACAACGAGATGCAAAGCAACACTTGTGCCGACAATCATCATCATCATCATCATTTCCTCACAATACAATGACAGCTTTACCCTAACCTCGCCAAGGACAAGGACTACATTCGCTGTGACTTCCTTTAGCTCGAAACTTTAGGTTGGATGTAGAGTCCGCAGACCAGGAGAAAATCCCTGCTAGGAATTCGATATACGCGCATGCGCAAGATTTCGCGGTGAGTGATGACCCATCCTAAAAGCATTCGTTCCACAACCACTGAACGAACAACAGACAACAATCTTTCATGTTTGTATCTTATTTGTATAAGTGCGTCATGTTTGTGTTGAATCAAATACATATATTTACAACTTGGTATGTTTTTCATTATATTTTATATTTACAATCATATTAATATTTATTTATTTCCTATGTCAATTCCATACTCATTTGCATAATAACACTTGGAAATTAATTCCACAGATAATGAACGTCTGAATACAGACACCAGATCATTATGAAGACGGAAAATTCTACAAACATACTAAAAGATTAAGAATGCAATGCATCAAAATGTATAATAGTTTTTAAAATAATATAGATTGATAAACCTGAAGATGATGTCATAAAACATCGAAACATGTCGTCCAAAAACAAAAATAAAAGCGCTGAATAATGTAATGTCGTACTACGATAAAGGAGCGCCATAAATATAACATAATATACTTTATACTGTAAATGTTATAATATTTTAACAACATTATTTTAAATAAGTTTGTGTATAGACTGTAAAATAAATATATGTATTTGAATCTTTCATGTGTTCTAATGGGTACAGCTTTAAGATTACCTCACAGTGGCACAGTGATTTAATCTACAATATTATCGCAACACCCGCAGAACACATTAGAGGTGCACTCACTACACGCTACTTGTAACTGCTTGATGTTTTCAGTCTGTGTAGTAGCGTAAAACTCTGACGTAACACACTTCCCACCAATAGCAGCCCTCTAGTCCAGCTGATAAGTAACATTCCCCCCGCACCGACCAGAAACGACTTCCCCTTGCAGGGTTTTTCTCGTGATCTGTGGACAGTAGTTACTCCTGAACTGGTGCCGAAATTTCTCATGCGTGTGAGTTCTTGTTGCTTTGTGAAGACCGCCGATGACAGAGTACCAACGACCTTACCGTCGGTTCGCAAGAAACAGCCCAAACCACGTGACCGATTTCGATGGAACCCGGTTTGGTGTACATACACTAAACGTACTAGAGGCATTTTGTATTACATCGACGTAATAACACATCCAAGATTTTGTCTAGAATAACTGCACACGTAGAATGAATTACGAGTATTGGTTTGGCCATTATTAGTGCCTTTAGGACGTAATTTATCAAATACTGATTTAAGTACTCTATTTGGAGAATGAAAATGGGAGTGGAGTGAGACAGAGCATCAGCCTGTGATTCAGTTAAAACGGACACTTGTCGTCGAATTCGCTACACGGATGAAACTTTTTAGACTAATTGAGATGTGTCGAAGTATAGGAAACGCCTAGCAACTTCTATACCTCGCACGCAAACATTTGTCGGGTGCATTTCCACAGATACAAGGAGATGCTTTACCACCATTGCTTTTTAACGTTGCTTTAGAATACGCAATCAGGAAGATTCAAGAAAATGAAGAGGGATTGTAACTGAATGGGACACAGCTACTTCTGTGGTGATAATGTTAATTCACCAAGGGAAAACGTAGTCTCTCAACGCTGAGGGAAGAATGTAGGTTAAGGTTATATGAGAACAGGGCGCTTGTGACAAAATTTGGAACTGAGAGGAATGTAGTGACTGGGGTGCAAAAATTGCATAATGAGGATCTCCATAATCTGTATTCTTCACCATTTATTAGGATGATAAAATCGAGGATGACGTTGACGAGGCATATAGCAAGGACAGAGAGATAGAAATGCTTACAAAAGTTTGGACACAATATACGTGCTTTCGTGTTTTATATAAATTAGTGGCCTACATGAAAGTCCGATCAAACTTTCAAGTGATGTCGACCTAAAAATAAATGAAGCCTACATTCGTAATATCTAATGCGTGTTACGAAGGATAATATTTGAATGTGTCTTAAACAAGGTGCGAGTGTCTGGACTGGATTCAACTGGCGGGCTTTTGTGGACAGGGTTCCGTAAAAGGCAATTTGTGTCTTGATTAGCAGAGCGACTTTTACCTTCTCAATTACTTTGCTCCGCGGAATTCGTTGATCGTTGTATCAGTGTTGACGCGAGCGATGGCTACCGATTGCATGCGACTAGAACGCTTAGACAGAATCACTCGTGACAGGTCTATTAGCAATGCGCCAGTCGAATCCAGTTCAAACCCTTACACCAGTTCATTCATATTATCATCAGGTTTTTAAGTGCGGGCTGAACTTCGGTTACATTGCAGATTAAAGTGTGGCGTCCAAAGTTCTTCCCGATTGTTTATTGGATTATCGAACTACACTTCTGCAGGTACACACGTCGACGTCGAATAAAGTGGAAATATCATGAATGTCCAGTAAGTAGGATTGGCCTCGGTTGACTGAGTTGATTGAAAGTTGGTAGTGTGTCTTTGTAGTTAAGGGCTGGACGTCTGGGGTTCGAATCCCTGTTAGAGTAGAGACTTCTTCTCTTCGCCAGAGCGCCGAAGACAAGCTGAAGGTCTCGCCCAGTTGCGGTACAGAGCCCAGAGCGTGAAGCTAACTAAACCTCTTCTCACCTGCAGACCTACGTCATCATGGCATATTATTTATAGCGGTGTTGTGTGTGTTGGTTTGTGCAGATGTGCGTCGGGCCCGTGGTGTGTTCAGTTCTAGAATGTGGTGGGTATTTGGAAGTCATTGCATTTGTGATAGTGATTTTTATCCAGACTGTACTTAAAGAGGAAATGGAAGCAAGGCGATAATTTTGAACGCTTCTTTTTTTGATCATCGCCTCACGTCTTCTGCTCGTCTCTTTTGTTTATTTTTCTTTACCGCTGGTTTAACTTTTTGTTGGCCTTGCAGGAGACTCAGGTATAAAAAGCATTTCTTATTTGTTCCTTCCGTCCAGTGGATTGTTGTTACGGGTTGTTTTCCCATGGCACGTGAATCTTGACAGCTGTAGCTAACAGATTTATCGCACGCCACTTATCTCCTGGGTGTGGCGTAGGAAAATGGTCCTTATTAAAATATTTAAAAAAAGGCAGGCCAGACACCTCGTTTAACCAAGTCTGAGGTCCCCGGCAGCCAAGAGTTGTTTCCAAGGTTTTGTATTGGTTTAGGGCGCGTTGCCTAGCAACTAGTCACGCTGCTAACTTGTCTGAACAGCGTCGTCTACAAATGCAACTCCTAAATCAGTGGAATACTTGTAACTTTTTGCAGGGAGAGGGCTCCAATTATACACGTTTACGGTTTATTCAGTAGCTAATGAACCATTTAAAAATGTGGATAAGATCAAGTGTTTGGGAACGGCGGTGTCAAACTAAAATTCCATTCACGAGGAAATAAGGGCTCACTAAATTTTGGAAATGCTTGCTACTGTGCTGTGCCGTCTGCTGTATAAAAACGTTAGGGTCCATACATACAGAAATATAATTTTACCTGTGTTTTGTATGGCTGTGAAACCTGGTCTGTCACATAAGGTGAAGAATACAGATTTAGGGTAAACAGGAGAATATTTGGACTTGGGAGGGGTCGTCACTCACTACTCATAAATGAACACTTCGAAGACAAAGAAACCTCCCGCATGGGAGGAGGCCAAGGCTTGACTTCGGGATGTTGCTCCAAAGAATAATAATAATAAGAAGAATAAGAAGAAGAAGAGGGATGAAGTGACAGGGAGGTTGGGGAAGATTGCATGATGAGCTTCGCAATTTGTGCTCTTACCGAATGTTGGGATGAGCTTACCAAGGAGGATGAGATGGACGGGGCATGTAGCACGCATGTGAGCGATGATGAACTCTCACATAGTTTTGGTTGGGAAGTTAGAATAAGAAGAAGAAAGCACCAGGAGAATATACAGGCATATTCGGAAGAATAATATTAAAGTGGATCATTGGGTTATGAGATTGAATGATATGGATTGGATTCATATGACCCAGGATAGTAACCAGTGGTGGGCTGTTGTGAACACTGTGATGAACCTTCGGTTTCGATAAGTGGCGCGAGACAAGAACCTGAGGGACTGTCAGTTTATGAAGGAGGATTCTTGTCTGTGGGGTTCGTTAGTTACAGCTGTATCAGTGTAAAGTTCCATTCGGGGGTTCCAGGTTTAAGTCAGGCGAACACCGAAATAGCAGGCCTACGTTCAAATGAGCAGTCTCCTTTCCATTCCTTACCATGCGTAATTATCTTCCGATTTCATTTATGCTGTCAGTCGTTTTCCACGTTCCCTTTAACCATGGCACTAGCTGACTATACCTCATTCCGCATTCTTTCTGTTAACAATTAAGTCATATGTGAATGCCTATGAATGACTGCACTGTCACCAAAATTAGAAACGCGATTGGACGAGTCTCATAAGCGCGTACGGCAAACTTCTCTGTTTTGGGTTCCAACAATTCTGGACTTTTTTTACTGTGGCATCGATGATTGCGAGGAGCGGTTCGTCGTACTCCTTGGTATCCTCGTGATTCTGATTGCTACCAACGGACCGAGACGCATTATTCGAAATGCAAAGGATTGCAACATTTGCACCTTCCGGAGATGCGATGCTGCTATCAGCGGATATTGACGAAAGCAGACCCGTGTTTCCGCGTAAAGTAATGTCTTCATTTAAGGTAAGGATGTTCGGACCGTGAAGCTGATCGCAGGTGTTAATGCCCGCAGAACGAGCCCAGAAGTGGGTGAGGCACGTTTTGGGTTGCTGCTGCTACTTTGTTGGTGGTTGTCACTCGAGGTCTGACAGCGGGGCAGTGCGAGTAGGCTGTTAGTCTGTTGAACCGTTTAATTTGTAGTGCAATGCAGATCAGCAGAAGCGTAGCGGATGTGCCCGCCAGGGCTGTGTGCTGAGTCTGACATTGCCGGCGAACAAAGACTGGAGGGGTCTCTGTGGCATGTCGTCAGTTTGATAGGAATGGGGAGAAATACGCCAGTTTTCAAAAAGTTCTTTCTTTACGTGGGTCGAAGATATAAAGTCAGGCATCGGATGATGGAGGCAACGAGGATCTCTAAAACTCTGGTAAAATTCTTCCAGGCTACACGGCACTACAACCCAGAAGACAGACATCTTCGTACTCACCTCCGCGAAGAACATTAAATCCAACAGACACTTCCGAAAAATGTTTCGGGTAGAAGTTAACAGTGTTTGGATGAAGTCTGATAAACGCCAAATAACATTTGTGGGAGAATTGTTAAGTTTGATTCCTCACGGCAGCCACTCAAAAACTATCAGCTATATTGTGTTCTTCTTGTCGAGACGCCGTTACGGTTGAGGTAACCGGCTTGACTCAGCGTAGAAGTGCGTGAAATGAACCGTTTTATCGAAATTCGGCGCATGTCGCTTGCCAACCTACTTTGCTTCGTGAAACAGCGAATGGAGCTGAAGACTTTGCTTTCTTGCTTGGGGTCTTCCGTTGGCTTGTGCCTGAGTAGTGCAATGGATGAAACCGTCTTTGCTTATGGATCACTGTATATGCTCAGTGTTATTTGTGCCCAATCACCAGCGTTCTGAGTAACTACGATCGAAGGGGCGAATAACGGAAGTGCTGGAGTACTGGGTTTACTAAGTGTCCGTTGCCTACGTTGTCAGCCGCTGTGTCCAGACAGACAACAACTCAGTGGCGCCCAGATTAAGAATGTCTGCACGCTCATTTCGTTTTCACGTCTTGGCCCGGGAGAAGTTTTGTTTCGTCTTCGCGTTCCTGAGTGGCTGAGTGACCGATCACGGAATTCCGTGTCCATTCTTAACTCGGCTGGCGACGAAGCTGGGACGGATTCTTCGGTCACAGCGAGAAACATTCGCAAATGCCTCTGTCGGGGAACGAACTTCCTCTATTCCGTACCCTGACGGCTGGCTCAATGTTTCTTCGGAAACATCCGAGCCGAAGCATCTGTTGCTGACGGTCCTGCAGCGAGGAATTGCCAGCCGCCTGTCATTCTGTTTGTCTTCCCAGTCCGATGTAAGTCTAGCGGAACCTGCATTAGACAGAAACTTACCTTCATCTGAAAATTTCGCTGGTGTGAAGCTGTTCGGTATAAACCGGAAACGAGAAAGAAACGAGAAAACATTTTGCTTTAATATTTATCCTTTTCTGTTATATAATTTTGTTTCTGGGATTTATCTGCGAAGAACAGTTCTTGTTACAGCCGTTGGCAACTGGTTTACAGCGCTTAAAGTGGGCTAACTAAAGACAGTGGGATAGGCCTTGCTTCATATAGTGATAGTCGCTCAGCTGGTTAAGAAAAATCTTACATCACTTGTGTGAAAAGTGTTGGATAACGCGTGGTACAAGATGGAATGAATTTGCGATTTGCACCATGAATGCTTTTAAGTAGGTACAGTGTTGAGTATTATCCCATCTATTCACCACTTTATAGGGAATTTACTTCCATGTACCCGAGACAGACCTTGTCCCTAAGGTGCATAGGGCAGCAGCTTTTTCCGGGATACATATTGTTTTTAGCAAGTGCCAGACGTATTATGTAATTTTATTTTATGAAAGCGTCTTTCGAATGATGTATGAAGTTCCCAAAATGGCGGTCTTCTGCAGTTCCCTGACGTCGTGTTCACCCGGGATGTTGGCCTAATATTTTCTGAGTGACCTGGAGACAGTTCCAGTTGCTCCTGTAATTATTGGGATTATTTTTGCTTGAACCTTCCACATTCTCTGTATTTCAATGAGAAGGTCCTTGTGTTTCAAGATCTTCTCTGCTTTCTTCTTAATTACGTTCCTGTCAGTCGGTATTGCTATGACAATTAAGAGGCAAGTTCCGTTTTTGTTTCCGATTATAATATCTGGTTTATTATTTGGAATATTTCTATCTGTTTTGACTTGTTGGTTCCACAAAATAGTTATTTGGCTATCTTGACTTGTCTCCACTGTCTTCGGGATGTGTTCATGCCAGTTCTTCTCTTCTAGCTTTACCCCAGCGTTCCTGCATATGTTAAAATGTAACTGAGTACAGACACGATCATGTCGTCGTATATACTGTTCTTTTGCCAGCACGGGGCATCCGGACATAACTTGATCTGTCGTTTCCTCAAATTGCTGACATAACCTGCATTTGCTGCAATATTTTTGTTGCGTAATATTTACTGTTTAGCGCCTGGTCTTGTGCTGCTATAATCTGACTTTCAGTTTCCCCTGTCAGATCTCCTCTTGTTAGCCACAGAAACGTGTCTTCTTTGCTTATAAGTTGTCTGTCCAAACTTCGGAGATACTGTCCATGCATTATTTTGTTCTCCCATTTTTTCTTTATACTGTCTTGAATCAATGTCTTAATTTGTTTTCCTTCATTTGTGTCATTGATTTCATCTTCAGAATTTAGTTCTTCTTTGATTTTTGATGCTGTCTTAGTTATTGAGTTCATTATTGCTTGAGACCACTTTATGGGGTATGTACTTCGATGTACCCGAGACAGATCTTGTCCCTAAGGTACATAGGGCAGCAGCTATTTCCGGGATACATATTGTGCAAGTGCCACATGTATTATATTATTTTATTTTTATTATTATTATTTATTTATTTTGATTAGGTCAGCCGAAATAGTCTGCAATGGGAACATGTCTCGGTGCTCGATATGTCGTAGTAGTATTCTCGCTTTTCTGTGCCTTGTCGTTTAAGCCGGAGCCCGTGAGCTTGTCTAGGCCTATAGGAGCCAAGCACTGTGCACCCCTGCCTGAAGCCGGCCGGCCACCATCAATACTTGTCTGTCCGGCGGTAGCAGCCGTCCTTTCTGCCCGTTTGTGCCGTCTTTTAGTGTCAACGATTTACACAATGCAGCGGCCTTCCAGTAGCTCTTATTCAGATTCAAGAACAAGTTAAATTGTACGCCGACGCCACGTCTCTCTGTTGTCCTCTGCGTAACCTTCAGAGTGAAGTTGGTCGGCTATGAAAGAAAGAAGCTTTGCTGCGCTTTGTGTTCAGGTTGCTAAATTCATTGGGAGGATTGCAGGATTAATGAATCAGCAGCGGCATCTCAGGACATTAGCATATGCAGTAGACAGTGTGAGTGAGACTGCAGCGTTGTGCCGCTGTTGCACTGAGCCGCAGATCGAAGCTGTCCGCAGTTTTGCGGAGGTACACGATACGTGAAATTTTTAATATGGGGGGGGGGGAGGCTTGGAAAATTACTTAATAGTTTTGTGTCCGTCCGCATGTTTTATATTAGAACATACCGGACGGATTTAAACGAAATGTGGCATTCCTCTGGCCTGTATACCGAGCTCGGTTGACGTAGCTTGTTGGGTAGCGTGCGTTCAGTGGCTGAATGACAGATCCTGTCATCTGGCCGCGTCTTTGTTTATATCCCGAACGACTCAGCTGATTGTCACTGAGGATACCAGCAATTGTGCGAATGAAGCAGTTAAGTCCAGATTATGATTTTCAGACTGGACGACGGGGGCAGAGGATTTTTCCTGTGGCCTCTGCGTCTAGACCGGCTTTGGGGCCCACCCACCCTCATATCCAAATCGTACTGGCGTCTTTTCCCTGGGGTAAAGCCGGCCGGGGTGTGACGCTGACCACTCCCCCCAAGCTCCTACATGGCGCGTAGCGGATCAGTTTTTCTTATCCATTACCATTAGTACAAAATATTTGGTACATAGCAGTTGACATAGATTCCATTTAAGATCTGTAATTTTTATATGAAACGTCTTAATATGTATGGCCTCTGCTCTACGGAATTACAATAGGACAGTGTAGACCCATATATTCCTGCCTCGTAATACCTGTACTGTTGAATGCGTTGTCATTGCTAGTGTGTGACTTGTTGAATCATAAATGTAGACAATCAAAGTTCAAAGCAAATTCTCGTAAATAAACTAGATTTATGTACCAGCCTGTGTTCCTCGCCTAATTAATACCTTACTGTGTCTAAATAGTTCTCAGGACCTTCTGGAATTTGCATTCCTCAAAGTTAACCTGTTTTCGGTACACTGTTCTAATTATTAGCAATGTTATGTGTCAACGAAGTAACAAGTGAGTGTTTCCACAGCGCCCGCTCGTGTCACGTGGCACTGAAGTGTGGAGACGGAATGTGTCACTCACTTGTTTTTTATCTGCAGACACGCACGTACAGTTCCGAGTCGCGTGCTGCCATGTCAATCAACGAAATCTGTCAGCGCATGCGCAGCATAGTTGAACCCGGTCTAGTTGTCTGTCATCTCTTCACATGTACACATCTATCGATGTGCCTGAATTTCTGAGTTCCACGCTCGCGTTGTTCGATTGAAGCACGGACTGGAAGGTTCTAGACGGGTTCTGGCACTCGTTACTCGTACCCTGCCGCTTAAGACACTAACACACATTTTAATATTTTGGAGCTGATATTAATACAAGGAAATTGCAAATAATATCACGGACAGCATTGTACGAGGTGCGATCGGAAAGTTTCAAGACTGTGTAAATAGAGGGCGAACCGAATGTAGTACGAGCTTCTGCCTTTAGGGGGTGCGGCCTACATTCATAGTGAATCAGTGTGCCAGCCGGCATCATCGAATTAGCATTTGTTTCTTAGTTACGGGCGTTTTGGTAGTGCATTACACCGACCCTCCTGCGATTCGATTTCGGAATGGCGTGTGCATCAAATTTGGCCAAAGACTCGCCAAAACGGCTACGGAAACCTATGAAATCCTAAAGCAAGCATTTGGGGAGTCCGCAAACTTTTGTGTGGCATTCACGTTTTAAAAATGACCGAACCTCTGTCGATGATG
>NW_019059838.1:57676-94316 GCF_000696155.1 Zootermopsis nevadensis
CACTTCCATGGGCTCGCAGTCGTCTTCGGTAGATGCGGGAGCCTCGTCTGAGCACTGTACCTCCATCGGCCGTGGAGGTGCTCAAAAGAAGACTAAATGTCGCAAATACGATATTGGATGTTTATCGATGGCTTTCAGATCACAAACAACAGCTGCAATGCGTATTGTGATACGAGTTATTGTCATATGAGGCCATAAAACCAACTAAATTACGAAGCCACCTGGAAAGTAAGTGTAAAGAATGTAAGACTTGAGGTTTTCACAGCGGTGAGTATGAAGATTCCCGTCTTCTGGGTTGTTACGCTGTGTAGTCTGGTCGATGTTAACCAACGTTTCAGAGGTCATTCATCGCCCTGATGACGGAGGCAGTATGACCTCTGAAACGTTGGTTAACATCGACCAGACTACACAGCGTAACAACCCAGAAGACGGGAATCTTCATACTCACCGCTGTGAAAACCTCAAGTCTTACATTCTTTACACTTACTTTCCAGGTGGCTTCGTAATTTAGTTGGTTTTATGGCCTCATATGACAATAACTCGTATCACAATACGCATTGCAGCTGTTGTTTGTGATCTGAAAGCCATCGATAAACATCCAATATCGTATTTGCGACATTTAGTCTTCTTTTGAGCACCTCCACGGCCGATGGAGGTACAGTGCTCAGACGAGGCTCCCGCATCTACCGAAGACGACTGCGAGCCCATGGAAGTGAAATTCAACAGAATCGATGTCATGCAGGATCACTCGAGAGCAGCCGACGAACGTTTCGAAGCCGTCTTTATATTTACTAAATAAAAGCCATATATTCATTTCGTTACTTTAATTTCATTCCCATATCCCAAAGAAAATATTACCCGCTAACGCAGACGTATTCACGTAAAACCCACGGTCGTGTTCGCGACACAGCCACACCCCGAGTTTTTTTCTTTTGATATCACTGTCACGTTTGGAAAGGCACTTTAGACCTAAACTTAAAGACCGATATCGCACGCTCTGTACTGAAAGTTGCTCAGCGGATCGACACACGAAGGTTTCGGCTATTTAGTACACCGTCGATATTTCCAGCTCTTTCTCGTAAGACCATCTACCTTAACCTGAAAAGGCTCGAGACATCTCAAACTGTCTGGAAGTTTCGAAGCCTCTTCATTACAAACAGATGGTACTAGCGCTGCTTCACGAATCAAGCTAAGGAAACCAACTTGATTTTTAACCTCCAACGTCGCGGATCCCCAAGGTTAAGACCGCTGATATAAACTATGTGGGAGATATGTGCACTCTAGTGAAATACCCGTGTCCACGCTCATTGATTCTGTTTTCAGAGCTCGAAAATAGATGTTTTCCCTGATTTTTCTTTGAATGAAAGGTGTACTTAGTAGTCCGTTAGAAAGCCATTAGCTGTACATGGGAGCAGACGCAGCCTATTTGAAAGTCCTCGTCAGTTGTTTCCCAGTGGGGCAAGCCTTTGGGGGGTCCACGAAAGCTGCAACTCAGATGGCCTGGTTTTCTGTTAGCTGCATTGTTTGCTGGCCTGCGCTCGCTGTTCTCTGGAATTACATCAACTCGGTGTGGCAACACTACTTATGAGCTCGTGTTGGCTGTTGAAGACATTAAAAGTGTCTGTAGTGGTTGAGAGCTGCCTGTACGTCCCGACACTTGGACAAGGCGGTACCGTTTCGAGTCCTTAGAGAATGACTTCAGAACGGCGTGTTTGACGATGAATTCTATCAGAAGTAGAAGAATCCTGTCATTCAGCACTTTCAAAATTTGAGGAACAGTTTCAGGGATCATTTTCTTCTTCTTAGTGGCAGTAACGCGTATATAAGGAATGTAGTTAATGAAAATGTCCCCCATTTAACTTGTGATTTGGAGCGTAGTGTTGACGAAGGAACATGGTCTATCTCAGAAACAAGTTGTTTTAATGCATTCTGTCATATATGTGTTCTATTAAATAGTAAAATGTGGGGAAAAGTGCTTATCATTCGGAAACAAAAACCATTTTGATGGGGGGGGGCGGGATCCCGAAGAAACACAGTGAAACCACTGGGGTACAGCAACTCGCGCTAACGACGGGGCTACGTTGTTGGAAAACAGCGCTGTTCGCGAGGCTTATGAGACACTGGTATACCCAGCGAACCAGTTTGAGGGAAATGTGGATCTCTTGGTACTGGAGGATTCCGGGTCTCTTCGCGTGTGATACAGAAAGCAAAGACCACGGTTGGGAACGCGTTTCTGGAAGGACCAAGACGAACCACGACAGGGTTTACGCGTCCGAACTGGGTTCACGACAGCTGGAATGCGACACGGCTGACCTTCCACTGCCATATCGTTTTTCCACCAGCACACCTTGAAGCAGAGTGACTTCTCGACCTAGTTAGACGCAGCGCGCAAGCGCCAGGACCTGCAGGCCACAGGTCAGGTAATTAGCATTTGGCCTGTCGCATAATGTCGCTGGGGACTTTGTTTCTTTCCCCGCTATACTCCAGAACCGGACCTTGATCGGAGTGCTTCATTCGACGTGAGTAGCGACCCTCTGGTGTCATTTCACCCTAAATGAATCTCCATAGTTGATACGTAGATACAGAATGTTGCAAAATAAAGTTCTCACCAGAACGACTCAGTAATGGGTGAGAGGGAACTGTGGAGCTTCACCTGAATTCATGAAATGAAGTGACGGATGAGGTGAGCTGGCTGTGTAGCACGCGTGGGAAAGTGAGAAATGCATGCAACATTTTGTTCGGAACACTGGAAAAGAGGTCACTTTGGGAGCGTGGGGATAATATCAAAATGGATCTTAGAGAAGAAGGTCTGAATTGAACATGCTCAGGACAGGGTCTGGCATGGGCTGTAGTGAACGCGGTGATGAACTTTGGTGATTCATAAGGGATGTAGAACGTCTCGATCAGCTGGCTGTTTGCACTGCTGTTGGGTTGTTAAGGGCGTGTAAGCATTTATATGCGACAATGAAGTTCGGGTTTCACTCTCATTTGATTACGGTGTAGAGGCGGCTTAAAATATAATTATCTTACACAGTGTCTTTTATCAGGAGTTTTGTTGTAGTATGAACTCATACCTCGCCATGAAATGAATATCGATTGTAGGGTTTCATTAGTTGTTCTCTGCACAAGGTGCACGGAGGACAGTAATCTCTGAAACTGCTCACTAATCTCAATTAAATTTGTTATTGGGAGTCTACACCAAAACTTGTTTTCATAGTTTACGTGTTTTCTATCCAAAGTGACCCCTCCTTTACACGTGGCCCAGATTTTCCTATGTTGTAATAAAAGGGTAAGCCCATCGTACCGGGAACTGTAGCACTGAATTGAGTATGATGTAATTAAGATTTACTTTGGTGTTCAAAATGTAACTGTAACGAACTACAATTACATGATTTGTGGTTGCATTGTGATGTGTGTAGCGCCATTGGGTTTCGAATTGTGGGTTTGTGGATTTGTGGCCGTTGCAGCTGAAGTATGAAACTACAATGTGCGCCTTCGTCTTTCCTACACGCATGCGCCTCAGCTTCTCATCTCTCGTTGAAACAGTTTTTCCGAACGACAGATGGCAGGCCATGTTCTTTCTTTCTCTTTCTTTGGAAGTTGTTATAACACCTGAAGTTTCATCGCTTGTATATTAAATCTCGCTGTTGAGTTTAACTAAATTGATCTCAGTCCGGTCAGAGTCTTTCTGTTTCTGTAGATTTGTATTCGCTAATATTAAATTGTCTTTCAACTCTTTTTTATTTACATAATTACAAAAATTAACACTCTTTTTATTTAATTAATTACAAAAATTAACTGTGATCGCCCTCGAAATAGTTCCCATTGGAGTCGACGCACAGCTCCATTCGATGCTGTTACTGTTGGAAGCAGCGTTGTAGATCAATTTCTGTGAGGCTGTTCAGAACCTCCGTCGTATTTGCCTTCACAGCTTCCACCGTCTCAAAATGGGTTCCTTTGAGCACGGATTTGATCTTGGGGAAAAAAGAGACGTCTCAGGGAGCCAAGTACAGTTGTGTTGTTACTGGTTAAAAACTGCTTCACAGACAACGCTGTGTGGGCTGGCGCGTTATCCTGGTGTAAAATCCAAGCGTTTTCCCGCAACTCTGGCTTTTTTTCTCACTCATTCGCCCTGTTTTGTCAAGATTTCGATGTAATATTACTGATTCACCGTCTGGCCGCTGGTAACCCACTCTGCCATCGCAACATCCTCGATATCAAAGAAAGCAGTTAACAAGGCTTTCAACTTCCAACAGGTCATGCGGTTTTCTTTTCTCTTGGAGATGATTGTGACTTCCAGTGCATCGACTGTCACTTAATTTCCGAATCATATTGAAATATCTAAGTTTCATCACAGGTAATTACCGATTTCAACAAGTCCGGAGGTCGGAACAAATTTCCTTTGCAACTTCTGTTTGTTCAGCTGACAACATTTTAGGAACCAATTTTGCGAAAACCTTTTTCATGTTCAGTTCTTCGATTAAAATGTGTCGTATGTCCCTCCTCGTGTAATTTTCTCAGTTCTGCCATCAGAGCAGCTCTAGGGTCATCGCCTAACTGATCCAACTCTGCCACTTGTGATCTCCTTAGTCTACTACGGGGGCTGTAACTATGAATTTCAAATCTAATTAACAGCATTTCTGGAACAAATTGCTGTTTAAACGTCACTGGCTGAATTTATGGCTACTTAAGCGAGTGTGTGTTGTTGGTGATGTACTGCAGTTGGCTGTCAGCTGATAGCACTTAACATAACCTCGACTTCATATCGTAAATAGCAGCCTGGCTAGCTGGTTTTGCTCATTAGCAGCGTTCAGGCTGTGATGTTAATCTTGCAACAAAGCGTGTGTGTCGTTAATTATAAAAAATCCCCTCGGTGTTTGATAGGGCAGGCTTTAGTCTGGAAAGATATTGAGCCACGTTAAAGCTTCCAGTGGGGTTTATATTAAAGGGGCCTGCATAAGCCTGTTTTTGGCCTTGCCAAACACAGTATTTTATTTCTGGGACGCATTTTTTAAAAAATCCATGATAAGGAAGGCGCTGTCCTGTATCCGTCCGCACGTTTCATGTCCGAAAAAGGAAGGATTTCTGTTGCATTTAAATTTTGTGTAGGGTACGCTCACAGTAAAAGCTGTGACACAAAATTTGGATCGAACTTTGTGGATTTCGTAAGAACATGTCAGACGTACAAAAATATTGCTTTGTGGCAACGTGCGTACGTTTTTATTACATTTTCCGATGTCGGTGAGTATTTAATGAAATCCAAGGAAACTCTTCCGACTGTGTGGAGCTCCATAAAGTCACAGATTTGTGGCGGCAGATTCCTATATTTTTTCCTTGTTCCGCCATCGTTTACGGGCTGATGGATGAAAAGTGTGTGATCGCTCATGTCATCCCACAGTTTCTCCTGTTCTGTTTCTTGTCAGCTGTTCCCGCTTATCCGAATGTCTTCAAGTTCCCTCCTGTTTAGGGTCGTCTTCCTTTCAATTTCGTTTGCAATGTTCTCTGTATCTCTGTCCTATCATTACACGGCCAAATCATATCGTCGTTTCTGTTGTTAGTAAATTTTGGGTTCCAGGTTATTCTTTATAAATTCCGAGGCTTATTTTTATTAGGCTTTTTAGCATTGTGGTTTTTCCGACGGGTGAGGAGCTGGCCCACCGCGTCAACCCCCAACCTGGAGGACCAGGTGATTTTTTTTTCAGGGTGTTCTTCCCCTAGCCATATCACTACAAGGCAGCAGCGTCTGGTTTTGGTCCGCCCCGGGGATTTTATTTTCCCGGTACCCTCCATTTCTGGTGAGCATTCCCCAATCCGCCACGTGGGGAGGCGCCCGATGGGAGACCAGCAGGATACAAAACGTGGCTCTATATGGAGCAGAAATTTGGCAACTTTCGGAACAACAAAAAAAGAAGTTGAAAATAATGGAAATAGAGTTCCTAAGAAGAGCGGCTGGAATATCCAGAAGAGAGAGAGTGAGGAATAAAAGGATTAGAGAAATCATGAGGGTGGACCGAGACCAAGATGGAACGACGGAATTACAAGAACCATGACAGAGTGGAAACTACATCCGGAAGGATGGGAAAATAAAGAAGAATGGAAGAAATTATTGGGCACCGGAAGACCGAAGTAACGGTCAAGAAACGGAAGAAGAAGAAGAAGATTATTCTTTAAGATCTTCCGTTTTGAATCAACTGCTTGCTGTCCTTTTCGCGTCATTGGACACGACTCTGCGGCGATTTAACCCACGTCGCAGCTTCAGGCCCATTTTATTCCAGCTTGCTATTGTGCTTCAGGTCAGCCTGAACTAGTCGTGACATTGTCCGGTTTCTTTGGGATTCGTTCTATTTTCCTGCGTGCCTAGACGCGTACCTGCCGAAGGTCTTCAGAGCAGCTGGAGTGGTCTTCTGATCTGCAGTCATCGATCTCCGGTTATCTTGGCCGTTATCTCCGGCAGTGGGATGCTGCAAGGACAGCAAGAGTGGTTCTACTGTAATAGGGTCATTAATCGCGGGAAGGAGCGCCTGACGGGCGCAGTTTCCATCTTGTGAAGATTTCCGCCTTCTGGGTTGTTGCGCTGTGTAGTCTGGTTGATGTTTACCGACGTTTCGGAGGTCATACTGCCTCCGTCATCAGGGCGATGATATTCATTACCTCTGAAACGTTAGTTAACATCGACCAGACTACACAGCGCAACAACCCAGAAGACGGAAATCTTCATCGCCCTGATGACGGAGGCAGTATGACCTCCGAAACGTCGGTAAACATCAACCAGACTAGCCAGCGCAACAACCCAGAAGGCGGAAATCTTCACAAGATGGAAACTGCCCCCGTCAGGCGCTCCCTCCCGCGATTAATGACCCTATTACAGTAGAACCACTCTTGCTGTCCTTGCAGCATCCCACTGCCGGAGATAACGGCCAAGATAACCGGAGATCGATGACTGCAGATCAGAAGACCACTCCAGCTGCTCTGAAGACCTTCGGCAGGTACGCGTCTAAGCACGCAGGAAAATAGAACGAATCCCAAAGAAACCGGACAATGTCACGACTAGTTCAGGCTGACCTGAAGCACAATAGCAAGCTGGAATAAAATGGGCCTGAAGCTGCGACGTGGTTATGTTGCCTTGCATATGCCATCAACGCATGCGCACGTAGACATCAGTTATTCGTACAGTCCACGACTGTAATCTTGAGACTTGCGTGGTCGGGAAGTGAGGTGAAGGAGAAAGGAGGAAGGAGGAAAGATGGCGTGTGCCTTTAACGCTACGGACTTCCTGCATTCCTTGCAAGTCTCAAGATTACAGTCGTGGACTATACACGCAAGATCGAATAAAATGATTGTTAGCTTTAATCAGCGGTGTTTGCGAAATGAGAGAGATTAGAGCAGGTGACTCCATAGACGAATTTTGACGGCTGCCAGGCAGTCGCAATTGAATGTGGTATTCACAAACTGTCCATACCGAGTATTGACGTGCACGAAAGTTGCTTGACCGTTGTGATCTAATTGCGTTTGGTCTGTATTAGGAACCAGCTGTTAACACACGAAAGGAACACGATTATCCACGTGCATGTCGACCGTCAAACGATAAAAGGGCGCTTTGTCAGGAATAACGAAACAAATGAAGGAAAGTTATTCAAACGTCAACTGCAATTTTGACTTATTTTAATAAGAAAGTGTTTTATGCAGATGAACTAGTTAAAGGTAGTTTTGGTCGTGCAGTTTGACTTTACGAGGACGGGGCACAGTTGGTAGACGTGTGGCATTTGCAATGCTGGTCAGTGGATCCTTGCTTTTGAACGGCTGAAGGTGTTTTATGCTTTGTGCATCTGGCATCTGGTGTATTCGACAATGCCCGCTCCCGGGAAATGACTTGAAGGGGGTGAAGAGTGAGAGAGAGAGGAGAGACATACAGCGCCTCTGTATTGTCCGCATTTTCACTTGTGTGACAGCAGAGAAGAAAACAGGACTCACCACTTGTGTTGAAAGCGCAAAGCGTTTCACTCCCCCCTCCGCTGTCACTTGAGGTTTGCATAACTGAAGCTCCGAAGTGTCACCGAGGCCTCATTTGTCTTGGCGTTAAGACCTTTTCGCTATTTATCTCCGCTTGTGGCCTCATAATCTCTTCTGTGAGTACATCCTGCAAGATAAACTTTGAGGTTAAAGATTTCTGCTTTAATTAAGGACAAAGGCAGAAACTCGTCCTGGCCGCTTTACCCTTCTCGGGGACGAGCCTCCGATATTCACAGGGTGGACCCCATTGCCCCCTGCTGGAAATCGAACCCCGGTCGTCCGGTCTGCAGACGCAGTTCTCACGCAGCTGCCAGTTGTGCCGTGACAGTACTTCCTTTCGAGTGGGGATTTGTACAGCACAGCTGTGACGTGGGAAAAGCCACAGTCACCCTCAAAGATATGACAGCAACGTTTAAGTTTTGGGACCGTGCGCTGGGATTGGATCGAACTGAGTCATTTGTGTGCAGGCGCAGGGAACTTGAAGAAGTCCGCTGGAAGTATGAAGAGTTGCTGGCTGCTGTAACTACAGTAGTTTTTGTGCGGTTGAGGTAATTTTACTCAGGTTAGCACCATGTTCTCGGGATGAGATACATTTCCGATGTAAGCGTATATTTTGCGTTCAATGCAGAATGTAGACTCCGTTTTTGCAGGTTGACTGTCTACTTTAACCTCGTGGTTTCGGTTTGCTTATCCTTGCACCTTAATTGTTGCAGGCCTACAGGCAGAGCTCTTCTACGTCAGGGAGGGGGTCATCAACGAGTACGCTCTCAACTTCGTCGTTCCTGTTCCGGCGCATATCAGTGACCTTCACTTCACGTGGCAGAGCCTCGCCGGGCGACCGGTAAGTACCTCACCACGCCTTCGTGGCCAACGGAAAGACGCACATTTCGAGTCGGGATATGCGAGGAACTCGAATGCAGCGAGCGTCCTCGCCCCTCCCGAAGGTTTTGATCATTGAGGAGCCGCGCACTCCCTCCTCACACAAGTTAGACGCAACCACATTTTGACCTGAAAGGCAACACAGTGGCGTAGATAATACAGGGTTATTCATAATTCCCTGACACATCACAAAAAATCCCGTCTTCAATGGTACAATGGATGGTAACATAGGACATGCCGATAGAAAGAGAAACTTTCTCTCTCCCTCTTGCTCCTGTCAGCCTTTGGCACATTTATCTGTAAACGATAAGAATACTTGAAATATGTACTCCGTGGGGTACAGAAAAGTTGCAGAGGCGTCTTTTATGGTATTTTTGGTGTGTATGATGTCACATAATTCTTATAGCTTCTGATAGATGGCGGCATTGACAGTTCTTATTGCCACTTACAGATGGCAGCACGATCAGTTCATATAAATGATAAATGGGTGCTCGATTGGTAATGACATCCGACGCCAGAAGTCTGAGCATCTGCTTGTATGTTTGCGTGCTTATGATCGCGCGTGTGTGCTGATTGGTTGGTGTCTGCCTGCAATGTGATCACAGCCCGAGAGACTCTGAGAGGCGCTGTTAAGATCGACGGTCTGGTCTGGGCCTGCAGCTCCTATTTCTTCTGGTTGTTTACTTCCTCCGCCCCCTGCCTCTGTCCATCCACACATCTGGCCTCTTCAAAAGTTTCCAGGGCACTAGACAGGTCATTCCTATCTGACGTCAGTCAGCACTCGAAACGGCTCACAACACACTTCCATGGCGTCAGAAGCTAGCGTGTGAAACAATCTTTGATTATAGTTTGAGAAAACGCAGACGTATCACGAAATTGAGGTAATTTGTAATTGATAAATTCGGCTAGCTTTTGTGTGCAAAAGGAAACGTTTAGAAGAAAGCAGAGTCGTGAATTCTTGGACTGTAGAATATCAGACGTGAGGAGCAGTCAAGTTACAGGGTCACTGGGTCGAACAGCAGCTATCAACACAGCTACAAAAAGAGCCCGTCCTGTGTTTGTGACTGGAAGCACGGCAGAACTACACCACAAATTCAACCAGTTCTTGTCTTGCACAATCCCGTTCGAAGTAAACATGTCAATTCTTCCGCTACTTAACAAAGTGTCGGATCGTATATAAATCACCGCGTTTCTGTCGTGGTTTTTATTCTCAGACACCGAAGCCCACTTCGTCTCGTCAGCTGGTCATAAGCCGTGTCCATGACAGCTCCCACTTCTCGCGGGCAGCGATTTCAGATTCCATTATCTTTTTTTTAAGTAGTTCAGTTGCGTGCGTCTGCTTACGCCATATTTGAATTCTGAAACACTTGGCGTGGCACGTAATGGAACAACTGGTTGTTCCAATATTCTCGTAATTAAATAAGAACTGTTGATGTGCGTGATAACAAATGTAGGCCCACGTTTCTAATTATGTTGAACCACGAACAGGTCCCCGTATAAGCTGTTTTATGAAAAAGTACAAATTTATTCGAAGAAGCTGGTGTGAACTGTAATCACAAGCACGTAAACCAGCGCGTAACCAGAAATCCCCGTCACATATATTAGTAATTTCACTCATTTTGAGTGCCTCCACGTTACAATGTCGTTTACAGAAGAGAAGGATCTTACGAAATTTTCTAGTCGAACCACATTTCATAAGCGATTGACACTCAAAAACACGCGGTTCAACTCGAGCTTTTTCGACACGCAATAACCAGGAATAAACTCGATGTTATTTGACTTCCGTAGTTCCTGCCGGGAGCCGGGAAGAAGCATTTGCCTTGCAACTGTCAGCGCAGCGAAACAGTTTGCATGTTAACGCATTGCAGTTTCCGTTGTTAAGGAAAGATCAGTAATAAATTTAATTTTATGTACTGCCTTATTACGCTTTTCTACAAAATATGTTTCTGATTACTTTCAGTATTACTTCAGATTTTACGTCATTCTTGACTAGACATTTTAATGATAATGAACAATAAATAAACGGACGTTGAGATGTTGACTAAAATGTGTCAGTAGTTATCCAAGTGATGTTTTACCAAAAATCTGTTCAGACGCAGAATACGCACATTGTGATTCATTTGTTATGTAGTCCTTAAAATAAATCAAAACCTCAAATCATACGTTTATGAGGTAAGTTAATGTAAGTGCTATAAGCCCACAGAAAGTTCTGTAAAAATATTAAGATACACGTAATGTTGCTTTAGGTCCCAAAGTAAATTGGACCTTAAAGTGATCCAGACTAACCCAAAACTAACATTTTATCGTAAAATTTATGGCCGCAGTACGTAACTCATCCTGCAGTCTGAAAGGAACAGAACGTTGCAGTAACTGAATCCATCCTCAGGTGAAAAGTTTGGGAGTTCCCAATCAGCTGGGTCCCGTAGGAAGAGCTGACTGACCTGTCACTAGACCAGACGCTTTTGTTGAAACACCGCGTTCCCAACAGAATACTGGACTTGTGCTTTGCAGCTGCCGTACCTCATCGCCGTGGATGTTCCCACCAACGACGCACTCGGCGCGCCACGCCTCAATGTGTCCACGGAGGGCAGCGTTCCGACCACCACCCAGACGTTCCGTGTCGCCCTTCCGTGCAGCGGACTGAAGGACGCCGAAGTGAACGTGTCCCTGAGCGTGAACATCACGTTGCACCGCGCGACGAACAACGTCACGGCGCTGCTGTTCAGGCGTCGCAAGATCTGCCTCAAAGGTCAGTGGTGCAAGAACTTCCTATAGGTCAAACTATATGCAGTGAAGCACTGACAGTGTGGTAATTAAATAAGTTCGTCTCTGAAGATTTCTGTCTTCTGGGTTGTTGCGCTCTGTAGTCTGGTAGATGTTTACCAACGTTTCAGAGGCCATACTGCCTCCGTCATCAGGGCGATGAGTATGAAGATTTCTATCTTCTGGGTTGTTGCGCTGTGTAGTCGGTCGATGTTTACCAACGTTTCAGAGGCCATACTGCCTCCGTCATCAGGGCGATGAGTATGAAGATTTCTATCTTCTGGGTTGTTGCGCTGTGTAGTCGGTCGATGTTTACCAACGTTTCAGAGGCCATACTGCCTCCGTCATCAGGGCGATGAGTATGAAGATTTCTATCTTCTGGGTTGTTGCGCTGTGTAGTCGGTCGATGTTTACCAACGTTTCAGAGGCCATACTGCCTCCGTCATCAGGGCGATGAGTATGAAGATTTCTATCTTCTGGGTTGTTGCGCTGTGTAGTCGGTCGATGTTTACCAACGTTTCAGAGGCCATACTGCCTCCGTCATCAGGGCGATGAGTATGAAGATTTCTATCTTCTGGGTTGTTGCGCTGTGTAGTCGGTCGATGTTTACCAACGTTTCAGAGGCCATACTGCCTCCGTCATCAGGGCGATGAGTATGAAGATTTCTATCTTCTGGGTTGTTGCGCTGTGTAGTCGGTCGATGTTTACCAACGTTTCAGAGGCCATACTGCCTCCGTCATCAGGGCGATGAGTATGAAGATTTCTATCTTCTGGGTTGTTGCGCTGTGTAGTCGGTCGATGTTTACCAACGTTTCAGAGGCCATACTGCCTCCGTCATCAGGGCGATGAGTATGAAGATTTCTATCTTCTGGGTTGTTGCGCTGTGTAGTCGGTCGATGTTTACCAACGTTTCAGAGGCCATACTGCCTCCGTCATCAGGGCGATGAGTATGAAGATTTCTATCTTCTGGGTTGTTGCGCTGTGTAGTCGGTCGATGTTTACCAACGTTTCAGAGGCCATACTGCCTCCGTCATCAGGGCGATGAGTATGAAGATTTCTATCTTCTGGGTTGTTGCGCTGTGTAGTCGGTCGATGTTTACCAACGTTTCAGAGGCCATACTGCCTCCGTCATCAGGGCGATGAATGTGCCAACAACCCAGAAGACAGAATTCTTCATACTCGCCGCTGTAAAAACCTCATACATGTTCGTCTTTCTTCGAAATGTTTTTGCGAGTCAGCTTTTCTGAACTTCGTGACTCACCACCGCTCTTAACATTCTTCTTCGTCTTCAGCTGTTTTATCAGACTCACCGGAATCAAAACTGCTTCCATCAAATTACTTTGTTTCCGGTGTAAAATTCCCAGAAGAAATAAGTAAAGTATTTGAACGTCGGGGAAATACAGTATCAAGTTAATTTGGAGCGAAAAACATTACGTTGGTTACGTTATATTGTGTAGGCGTGAACGTTAGAATGGAGCTTAAAAATACAATTGGAGGACATGTTTATTTTTATTTACGAGCAGTGCATCGTTACTGCAGCGAAATTCGACAAATGTTTTTTTATCAATCTTTCTTGCACGGAATGTTATCACAGGACTTATTATTCTATACGCGTAATTGAATATTAGGATGAAACTGTTATCCCTCCCTAAAGCCAAGAGCACATGTCTTCTACAGCTGTAACTTTAGTTCGCTGTCCATGCCTTCTGCATTGCTGTATAGCAGTTGGGTCCGTTCAGTTGCACCATAAGTTTGTTTGATTCTGTTGTCGTTTATCTTTCTCTGTTCGCAAATTATTTTTTACCTTAAAAAGCTGCCTATAAAATTAACCAAAGAATAATCTTTAATGCCATCAAAACAGCAATAGTGGGTTTCTGGACTGCCAAATTCTTGGATTTTGTCCATCGTCTGGTATTCAAAATAACGAAACCTTTCGGAAACTGAATCTGTTTCCGTCCTCTGTTAGAGGTCCTGGTGTAGTTTCTGGGCATTTTCTGAATAAAAATTAAAATTACAAGAAAACACTTAAACTAGTCATCTTTCCCGATGATCGGGGTGTGATGCCACTGGAGTCACATGACTTAATATGGCGTCACTAGAGCTGGGATCACTGACAATGCTTTCTTTGATACATGAGTTACGTGTTAAGTATACCAGTTTTCGAAGTTATTTATGCATTGTAGTCAATACTATTACTTAAAAATACGTATTCAGTAGTTTTAGGGTTGTCATTTTAACATTTACCTTGCGTTTTTCGCTCTTAAACTCGATAAACCGATCGCACAACTGCACCAACGGTTTACCTCTCTTCGAACTGACGCCAGGGACTGGCACATCGCCTCTTGTCACCATCTGATAGCATGCTGCCAAACTAGAGGGCAACTTCCGCCGATTAACCTCTTACCCCGATCGTTTCCGAAACGTTGTGTTCTTTTGAGGACCAGAGGAAATCGAAATTTGTTGCTGTGGAGGAATGGACGAAAGTCTGTACGCATTCTCAAGCACTAATACTGTAGTACACGGAGGTGAGTCGTGACTCCCCGGTCACTTTACCCCTGGGGAAAGGACCCCGACTCTCCACTGTGTAGGACGCTCAAAGCCAGTTTAGAAGGAATTTGAGTTCGTCTTGTTACGTGATTTGGCAAATGACGTGGGAATTTCTTTTTTCCCGGTATAGCGACTGGGGAAAAGCTCTGTGTTCCCACCCCATTTTGTTCTCGATAAAATGTGTGACAGGACAAATCAAATAAATAAAGTTCCCCCTGTGTTTTGCTGGACCAGATGCCAGGACGAACAGATGGACCAACACGTCAAGCCCCAGCGACGTGAATTTGTTGAAATATAAACACTGTCTTCTTCTGTTGCCGGAAGTATGCATTTAAGGTTCTGTTTACTGTCAGCAAACTTATGACTATTTACAGCAGTTAGGAGTTCATTCAAGTCATAACATGGTGAACTACTAAAAACTCCAGGCTTCAGATGGAAAGTAGTCAACGTTTAATTACTGAGACTCCGCGTGTTTCCAGGTCTAGCCGTTTACGCGCATCGAATAACTTCTGCCTCCCTTTGTGCTGGAAAGTCGCTCGGGGAAATTATATTTCGTGGTTGTGATCAAGTGATCGTCTCTCAAGTATTTCAGTCCCATGGCGATGGTCTCAGGAACCTGTGGTTACTCTCATGAGTGGTTCATCTCTTCATTTCTTGAAGCAAATTGCGCCTGGTTACCATCTTATTTTATAAAATCACGTTCCATTACCAAATGTTAGTGATTGTCTCCCATACATAATTTTATGAAATGTTTACAAATTGTTAAGGGCTTTAGAGGCGCAACGAACAGACATGCATTCGCTGTTTCCAGAAAGTTCTCTCCTTGTGTTACCAACAGTTTTCCAGATGATTAGACCTTCCCCTAGAAATGATACCAGCTATGAAATACCTCCGGTAGGCACCCACCTAACTGTATAAACGGCCGGAGCGGGAGGCTGTCCACTCATCTTCCTCTAATTCCTACGTTAGGAACGCTCGGATTTGTATCTTCTTACGTCTTCATTTCGGGATACGTACAGCACGTGAGTTGTTAACGAATGAGTGTGGCTGCCGGATTTTAAATGTTTGGAGCCGAAGCTGGTCGAAATAATATTCATAAATTTAGTCCGTACCGCAAAGAGAATACTGCATCGTTGAAAAGATAAGTTGGTTGATGCTGTTTATTCTGAAAATCAAAGGAAAGCCACAAATTCGTGCAGTGGGCAAAGTTCAGGGTTACTTGTTTTTAACGCAGGTTTTGCGTGTCTACTTTTACCTTTGGACTTGGAGGCTTTGAAGTAGGGACTGGCGTGTGTCTGGTCCTTGCCTGCTCCATCATCAGGTTGATGACTCACACAGGAAGCAAGGACCTCTGAAACGTTGGTAAACTATTTCCATATTACGTGGCGCTACAACCCAGAAGACAGCCAAATTTAATAAAAGGTTGGCGGAGGAATATGCCATCCCAACACATCTTTACCTTAACCAAGATCAGCTCTTATCGATTTTCTTGAAAACGCACGTCGTAAAGAAATTGTTGCATGGCTTAAAATCAGTACGTAGACTACAAGTCTTCGTCGATGTGATGCTCAGGTAAACGAAGTGTTTCGTCTGTAGTGCTGCCAGCTTCACAGTCATCCTTGTGCCTGTAGAACAGCAAAGAGCGCATTTCGAAGATGTGTTGTTTACACCTTTGACATCGTATTGTGAAATGAACATAACAAAGTACACGTGACTTGAAAGGCCGAGGGTTTGTGTTACCTGTTTTATTTCGAACACAGAAGCCAGACGGAAGCTGACGAAGTGTTCCAGGAACACAAATCTCGCATCACCCCCTTCCCCCACCCCTAGTCGGCCCATGGTTTGTTTTCCAACCCTGTCCCTCTGATGCACTGACTGACAGCAGCGCCGTGGTGTGTTAACTATGAAGTTAATGGACTGGGCAAACAAGAGACTGCATGTTAGCGCCGAAGCTGATGAAGTGAAATGGGGAATGCCAGGCGTACGAGATAGAAGACAAAACAAAGAAAATAATAGAAATAAATGGAGAGCTATTAAATAGAGAGAGATGGAGGCTTCTTAAGTGACTCTAGAAATAAATGGATGCGGACAAGCTAGTTAGCTGAAGTCAACAGAATTAACGGAGCGTATACAGGGGAAGGAGACGAATCAAAGGAATATGCTTCGTCCCTTGTAAACATTTCTTTCTGTTTCTTGCGTTATGACATCCTGTCTACTGTTTGCTTTTACTCCATTGGCGTAGTGTTTATACTTCCCGAAAATTGATTTAGATATTTAAGAATAAACACCGGACAGATTTGCTGATAAGTGCGGAGCGTAAGAATTCCGGTGCGTTCGTCCTGTTACTGCGGGATGGACGTGCAGTCGTGCCTCAGAGGCAACATAAGGCTACCAGCGCCACCATCGATTGGTAAAATAAAACATTACATCCAGAAAATTATGTTATGTGAAGTGGTTGTTGAAATTGTCCGATGTACATGAAAATGGCTGGACAGTCGCAAAACTTCTCAATTTCTAATGGTAATGAAACCCATTCAACCGTTCTCCAGTTGATATATGCATACTTACAGACGGACGGACGGAGCAGTTTCAACAGGCAACCCGCATGAATACGAAGCGACTTTTTCAATATTCGCCCTACTAGATTACCGGGTTGGCCCTTTTATTTTTGTGACTACGTTTGGGTTTGAACCCTGGTCTTTTTGAAAACTTCACGTAGGATCTGAAGCATGGTAAGGACGGCAATTTCGTAACGTTTGGGAAGGGGTGGAGAGTACGCGATGAAATCGGCTTGAACCTGACACCTCCTTCACAGAAAGCCACAACTTTGCTTCTGGACAGCCATCTTAAAATTGTAGATCCTGCCCTTTATTTCCATTCAAAAGACAACGAGTCGCCTGCTCATTTGGGTAACATGAAATATTCTGGCGTCACCGGACTAAAGTGTACGCTTATTTTGTGTATGTATATAATAAAACATGCAACAAACCTGTACGTATGCAACAAGTTGTACTTGCCAGCAGCACCCAGCACTATACGTGGTGATAACACATGCGTGAGCCTGCCTGATTTATTCGGAGAGGAGGAGTATGGCTTCAAATAGTTCATGTGGCCACTGAAAGATGGCAGCACGATTTCTTCGGCTTTTAAGGTTTCAAGGTGGTCATATTTCACTCTGAATTGTAAAAACACCGAAACAAAAGCCCTTCGCTGCCAGAACGTATTAGTAATAGTCAAAATACAACAAAAACGTTTACAGCACGTATCCGAAACTTGATTAATGTTATTGTTGGTTTTATGTATTGTCAGTAAGGCCAAACGTAGTCATTTGGTTTTGTGTTACATAATCTTCAGAATTGCGTTTTATATCTCCCTTCGTCGATGTTTTTTTATTATCGATGAATTACACTATGCACTGATACATTTGAACTTAATTGTCAGTTCCCGGCTCCAGGCTGGAACTGCATGTTTCACCGCCAAGAGCTACAAGGTTTTCCCGACACATATATCGCACCATACAAACAATAACATCATTTTTTCCTTTTTTATGAAGTTCCTGCCGGGAGCCGGGAAGTGACATTTGCGTTCAACTTTATCAGCGAATGCACTGTACTGTGTTAATTCAATCTTACGTCATTATTGAATACTGCGTTGTTTATCAAAACAATTATAAATAATTATAACTATTAAAATGACACATATAGTGATACTACCTACTGTTGTAGAATACTGACGGTACTGAATAAACAGTCTCTTATTTCCATATGTTAAAACCACATTTATAGAATAACTGTGCCTTACTTATAATCTTAAAGTTTCTGTGAATGGCGTTACAGATTCAAGTTATTAGTTGTAAATTATTACGATACTGCGTACTATTAAGTTTTGTGCTAACCTGATGTATTGATTTATTCCAGTCTGTTAATAAGAACTGGCCCTTGCTGCCTGGCTGAGTGGGGTGTGTGTTCTGCACACGTGATTGCAGCTATAAATAGCTGACGAAATGTTCAGTCTCAGTGTTATAACACATGGCAGTGACGCTGTGAGATCGGTTGGAGATCGAAAATAATCTGTTAATACAGGAATCGTCTTCATAAATCATTTCCGTTTCAGAGGAAGTCATTGTTAAGCTAACTCTACGTGTCAGTAAACAGTGTAATCGCCAGCTCCGAGGTCGAACTCGTGGTTTGACCACCCACCGAGGCAGACGCTGGGATTTTATTGTCGGCCCAGAATTCTTTAACGAAGTACGTGTGTCAAAGAATCTGTTTGCGAGGGTCGCAGGCAGACCTCGGATTTTGACCGCTGGAAGGCAGCACTGGTTAGTTCTTTGTCACTCAGCTGGACATCCTAAAACATGCAGACTCTCGAGATGTTAAGAACTTCTTGGATCTCAATACTTTGACATTCCGTTTCAGTATTTCACCCCGACGAGGTCGAATTAATGCAAAAAAATTGGCGTATAGGATGTGGAGTCACAGCGTGACACCACCCGCTTAATTAATAACAAGTCCTCAGTTTTGCTTGTTATGTAGTGTCTTTCGTTTCTCCTTCCCAGGAACAAACTTGAATCAATAGGAAAAGAAAGACAGAACCTGTTCCTGCAAGTTCACAGTTCATTAGTTCCATAACGCAATCCACTCTTCGTGTTTGTATTTTCTTGCTGTAGACTAAGGTTATGCAGGTGTTACACCGGAACATACATCGTGATGTTTATGAATGTTGGATGAGACGGAAGAATGTGGAAAACATCGCCGTTTGGCTGTAATTGGCGGACTGTTCTCTGCCCCCCCACAGATAACGGCTTCGGTGGAATGAGCCAGGTTGTGGTAGTGGATCCTCCACAAGTTGAAATAAGTTCCGGCAGTATATTCTACATAGCTGTGGGATGCGCATGCGCACTTATCACTGTCATCATCATCGTGGTCACAGCCTACTATGTTCGGAACAACAAAACAAGGAGACAAGGAGAAATGTTGCAGTAAGTACAATGTTATATTATGAATATCATGCGCAATTTTCACCACACAGAAACTCCCCCCCTCCCTTTTCCCCTTTAATACAGAGTAATCGAAAAGTCACGCAACCTAACCTAAAATATCTGATTACTTCTGTTCAACAAAATCAGACTGGATTAATGTGCACTATACACAAGGCCACGCAGGTCATGTTGTAACCTCTTGCTCCAGTCCCACACTTGCCTTCAAACACACGAAGTGCGAAGGTGTTTATTTCACTGATAAAAAAAAGTGTTTGTTGGCGAACGCTATCTCACCTCACATATATTTTTTTCTTTTAAGTGCACATTTGCGTCATAAGCCATATTCTGCCGTAAAATAAACTCCTAAAATCTTGCAGGTGAGTTGCTCGGCGTCAAAAACATCATCACGCTTTTTTGTAAATGTGGCTTGTTTCTTGAGGTGCCTCTTTCGAGTCCCGAAAGCTGAATTTAGAACAGTTCAGGGAGGAATTTTCCAACTTCTGTAGCCCGTATATAGTTACTTTATTTTAACCTTTTCAGATACAATGTTAATTTGAGACCTAGTATTTAACCATTTTGTAATTTAGCTATCACGTTAGGGCCGTTTTTCAAATTTGCGTCTTTCAAATAGTATACCAGCATTTCGTTTCCAAAATCGGTGTTTCCTGTTCTTCCCGCCCCTCCGATGTCGTTAGCCACCAGAGGGTGGGGCTTTGTGTTATGGCCGCAGTACCTTCCTCCAGTGGTTGCTACTCGGTGTGTAATTTGAATTTCGAATTCTTATTGTCGAAATTATGTCTGGGGAGCAACGTGGAGTTGAAACCGCACTTTTCAAAATCTGGCCCGAGAGTAGCGTTACCCACGCGAAGAAAACGTTCCTTTTGCAGACAAAACGTAAAATTGCCGATATCTCGTTGCTCATTGGGATTTGATCCACGTCTTTATTTAACTGCTAGTTTAAGCTGGAACAATAACTCCATACTGGGTGGCCAGAATCCCATTGCGAGGAGAAGATGGGGTGGGAAGACGCTAAACTTTGTACCAGGGGATGAGGCGTATTTCCATGGATCAACATCTGTTGCCAACCATGGCCGGTTGATGCAATTGATCCGCGGACTTGATCCGCTGGTCTTCCACACACCTATTCGAAGCATTCAGAACTCGGAAGGTGGAACTTGTTGACGTTCTCTTCTGCAGGGAGTCTCGAAACGGGTCTAGCAGCAGCGCGCACGGCCACGCCACCTTCCTGACGGCAGAAACGCCTCTCCCGAACAATAACTTCACCGGTACTTCGGCTTCCAGTTGCAAGTCTGGGGCGAGCTACGCCAGTTTCAAGAGACTGCCCAGCTACACCGTGTTGGACGATCGGGCGGGGAAAGACATCCACGAGCGCATCGCCGAGCTGACGATACAGAGGTGAGTCGTGTAAGCCACTGGCCGATATCGACGGGTGTACCAGTCGCCGAAGCAATTTCCGCGTCTGTTGTTATACCCGTTACAGAATGTGTTATTAAAAAGAACAAAGGTTATCTTCATCACAGATACTAAAACCATTAACTCCGAGGCTCTCGATGTCAGTAACGTTAGTCTGATTCGCAAGTTCAAATATGATACATCAGTTTTAAATGTAAAACAAATACATCGTTTCTGAAAATAATAACACGGCAGGAAAGTTTAATCCGTCTTTGAATAAGAGTACGTTCTTTGCTGATTCATATTTATAAATGCCTTTAGCACTGGGAAATAAATTTGTCGAAACGTCTACGGTTCTGAGTAGGCCCTGACCTACCTCATTTTAAACACCATCATCAGAGCCCACCTAACTTGAAACTTATATACGCAATGGTAACCAAATGGACTCAGACTCACACCCAAATGCCCGCAGTGGAACCAGAACTTACCTAACCTAACCTAACCCATCCTAACAAAACACAGCCTAACCTTCCTGAAGCTAATGTAATACAACCAAACTCTTCCTATTCTGATTTAAACCACCCTAACCTTATCCAATCTAATATACCCCATCCGCACCGGACCTGTATTGACCTGAGCCAACCTGCCCTGACCTAACTTAACCTAACCTCGCATCCTAACCAAACCAAGAGAGGTGCTTAGGTCCAACCTAGGGCCGCTTCTGCCTCACAGGGCTCAGCCGCACCCGACACGCTCCGGATAGAAGTCGATTTCGATGTTAATGGCTACGCCCCGCAAACGGCCCCATCCACTTTGACATCCCACATGCGGGACTATAACAACAGTAGATAAAATGCGCACATTTTCTCGTTCGCTTGGCAAACGTTGTTTCCTTTTTATGCATTGGCATTGATTCCACTGTATACACTGTCGCGACACGAGACAGCAAGTAGTTGTTATTGACAGTCAGTGCCGGCAGATGTTTCTAGATCTGAACAGTGCCTTGTTGATGGTGCTGTTCGGTTGGAGAGACTGACGAAAAGCGTGAAGACTTGAGGATAATTGGAACCACTGAAGTGCATCCATTCTACGTATGCCTCTATTTTATGCAAGCAAGTCTGTCTCCGAGGGAAACGTTTGTGTCATTTTCACGTTTAAGTTGGACTCGGCTTGCATACACGTAAGTTCTCATTGCTCTTTATTGCAAAAGGAAAGTCAAGCTCACATTGAAAGGTTCAGAATTCTGGATGTTTGGAATGATTTTGTGTCGCCCTCACAGGTGTCGCGTGCGCCTGCGCACTGTTGTGCTGGAGGGAACCTTCGGCCGTGTGTACCACGGTACCTACACCGAAGAGGAAGGCGTAGAAGAGGACGTTCTGGTCAAGACTGTCACAGGTGGGGAAACCGAAATTATTATTCACGCCTCAAAATGAGTGGTAACTTAATGTACCACTTGCATTTATACTGTGTTGGGTATGATCCTAGAATAAACAATATTTGTATGATTTGAGGTTTTCTGGGTTGTTGCGCTGTGTAGTCTGGTCGATGTTTACCAACGTTTCAGAGGTCATACTGCCTCCATCATCAGGGCGATGAATGTGCCAATTGGCACACTTAACTATATTTACAACTGGCCCAGTCCACAACAAACAATAATGGAATTGGCGTTATCCGACTTGGAAGTAACAATCATAAATCAATAAAATCTCAATACAAAACGAAATATTAAATATAAACACCAGTCCCAACATAATAACATAACCAAAACCACGAACTAGAATTCAGGTCTGAGACCACGCCGGGAGCTGAAAGGCAAATGCCTGGAGGCAAGTAGCTGCACCGCGAACCAAAGCTTATTTTTGGACGTTGGGTGGGGGTAGGAGATGGACTGGAAAGGGGAAATGTCCAAACATGGCGTTACAATACACAGAATACTGCGCTTTGTCATGAAGGTAAGTAAAGCCACATGAAACGCTCACCTTTTGTTTCGGACTGAGAATCGTAAGTCGATCTCTGTTGTTTGGTTCCTGTCTAGGAAACAATTTATTTACACCCTGCATAGGTGAAATGCATTTCAGATCACTGTATTGAACACTGCAAAACAATGGGCCATGTTATCTTCCTTTGGAAATATTTCAGTTTGGTCCGTGTACCAATTTCCATCAGAACTCGTTCACAGACAGGCCGAGAGGGCTCGCGGCAGGCATCTTAGCTGATAGAGTGTCGTATCATACTGGCAGATGGGTTTGTGTTCGCTCTTTCAAACGCAAGACACGTTACACTGTTATTTTAGTGGGTTTTATTTTCGCGTATTACCAGCTGCCTGCGGTGCGTCAGTTCAGTCTTAGCTTTTTATTGGTGTGAACCGGCAAATGTTAAGGATTTCGCACGAGTTGGTCGCTTGCTTCACTCCCACTTTGCACATTCTCCAGACCAGATCCTTCATAACGTTTTCCCTGTACCGTACGTCAAGAAAGCAAACAGGAAACTGAGGTGAAGCTCCACACATTCTTAACACCAGCGCTAGACGGAGGTGAATGGTGAGCTTCATGCTACCTCCGCTTTACTCCGAGAACATAGTCATGGTGGCTTCCGGAGTGGGTCTGGTTATCGAAGCCAATAGAAGCGCCCTGACCCCAACGGGAATCCAACCCCGGTCGTCCAGTTACGGCGCCTCAGCCTAAAGTGCGGTTGTGACTGTGTAAACATTTTGTGCCAACATGGCGACGGCGAAATGGTCAAGCAATCGGCTGTTCTTTATGGAATCAGAAGTTTACCCAGAGCCCGCCACTGGTCCATATCCTGAGCAAGATGATTTTAGTCCACTGCCCGATATCATTTCGTTAATATCCACTTATCCATTGTACGTTTTGGACGTTCAAGTGATCTGTTATGATCACAGTTTTATTTTTGTGTGCATTTTTCATCTCTCCACGAGTGCTACATGTTTACTTTCAGACCACGCAAGTCAGGTGCAGGTGTCTCTGCTGCTGCAGGAGGGCATGACAATGTACGGCCTGAGCCACAGCAACGTGCTGTCAGTGCTTGGAGTGTCCATCGAGGACCACACAGCCCCATTCCTTATCTATCCACATCGGGGAGATACAAACTTAAAGAGGTAAGTGTAGAGAGGATTTACAAAGCCATCAATCAGTTTCCCAGCAACTGATTTACTAGTAAATAAGTGTTCGTATGGATAGGTTTTTACTGAAAATAGTAACTCATTTTTAGCGTAACTCCGGAGTCTGTGTATGGCTACTCATTTATCACCAGTAACTTTTGAATCAATTTAAACTGGTGTAAATTTCATGTCGCCTCTCGCCATAACAGTACCCGCAACACAAGCATCGGTCTGTCTTGAATTAGGCCTGCAATGGGTTTCTGTACTCTAAAAGTTAAAAGTGAAATTTCCCAGCTGAGTGGTGTATATGTAACTATTGTCCGAGGCACGAGAGTAGACGTGGCCTTGTCAGCCGTTGCTTGTGTGGCAGGGGGAAAGTGGGTTCTGCGCAAGCGCTGGTGATGTGCTATCAGTCAGTACATTAGCTCACGACGTACGACCTGTATAAGCTGCGAGTGTTTTTCGGTCCGCTAGTAGCACAGAATTCTCCCCCCCCTCCCTCAAAGATGTCAGGTCTACTCTCGTGTCTCGCAGACAATAGCTGATGTGTGGAAGCATACTTATCATCATCTTGCTGCAGAGAAACTTCTTCTGAAGAAGAAATGGAAATTGAGGTTTATATGGGATTGAAATCTCTTTATGCGAAACAAATTAGAATTTTATTATATAAAGTCTGTAGAATAGGAGGCAGGAAATTTACATCACTGTGGCTGCAGGTTCCTGCAGACGTGCAAACTGAGTGCCGAAGGCATGACGCGGGTCCTGACGACACAAGAGGTGGTGGCAATGGCACTGCAGGTAGTTCATGCCATGCAATTCCTGCACAAGAAGAGACTGCTGCACCGTGACCTTGCGACGCGGAACTGCGTAGTTGACCAGCAGCTGAAGGTGCAGGTGGCAGACAATGCCCTGTCCCGTGACCTCTTTCCTGCAGACTATCACTGCCTGGGTGACAACGAAAATCGTCCAGTCAAGTGGCTTGCCATTGAAAGTCTGGTGCACGGAAACTTCTCCGCAGCATCCGATGTGGTAAGTGGGCCCATTGCTGTGAACAAACTTTTTTACACCTTGATTTTCCACCATAAAGAATTCCAAAATTAGCTGTACACGTGTTTGAGGTGAGAGTAACTTTAGCAGCACTTACTGTAGGGTCAAATATTTTGGTGTGTTTGTAGGTCTTTAAGAATTTGGCAACATTTGTTGAGGTCATATTTTTATAGAATTAAAAACTACAGCTTGGCATCCACACAAAAACTGTGTGAAGCTCAAGTTTGATGGCAACAGCTGTTGAACCTCCGGAGATTGACATGTAAAATGCCGACTGGAGATGGATGATATACTTACCTACACTTTTATATGAAGCTTTTTAATTTGTTAATAATTATAAACATAATGACTGTGAAACTTTGAAGTTACTGGCATATGTGAGATTTTAATGTATGTTACTTATAGTCAAAATATGTTAATACTAGAAATCAAAACATACAGAGTATTGTTCATTCATTTTCTTGTCCAGCAACGCCTAAATATTATTTTTCCAAAATTTCGCGTCGATAATTGCCTTGTTGTTAGCTAGCATCGAATCCGATTGCGTGCAGACTTTGCCCACCTTTGGACATAGAGTGTTGTTGAATAACTACAAAAAGAAAATGCTGGTGACATTCAGTATCAATGGTACCGACCCACACATTAATGCTCCAGCCAACTTGATTGCCCCATTCACATATCGCATGTGAATTTTGCTTCATGTAATCATAAGATATTCTCCAAAAATCTCAGATAACGTTCATGTTCCCATAAAAGCCACTCACGGTGAGACGATAATAATCATGAGGCATAGAACCTTGAACTTGCGAGTAGTGATATGGATACAGGTCTTCATCCTGGAATATTAAATGGTGATTGCGATGTTTGACACCGAAATCTCAGCCAATTTCTTATGCACTGTGACAGATTCTGTGTCACCATCTCGTTTGATTGCTGGTGTCCAGCAAGTGTGCAGTTGAGCCCTTCAAGTGGTGGTTTTGGTAGGACATTGCCAGTCTCCCTCCTCCTCTCATCCACCTGGTGAGACGCCAAAACACATTAGTGTCTGGATACCTTCTGCATAAGTCCTGACTGTGTCATAGGCCTTGTTTCCACAAGCACAAAGAATCAAATTACATATCACAGTATTCGTGCAACGCGAAGTTCATTTTGTCTACCCTTTCTTGTTGGTATCGTACTTCATTAGGGTAAATGCACAGTACAGCAGTTAGATTGCTTTTGTGTGCCGAGTGTTGATCACTGCCAACTGAGGTACTGCAGTGGTTATCTTCCTGTGCTGTATGTCATGTCATATGACCCTTGACCTTCCACAGCATGACTAATGCACTTCTGTAAATACTCATTTTTGTATTGTTTTGAGGTTTTCTGTTAAGCACTTTTTTCATACACCCTGTGTGTGTGCATTTGTATGTGGAGGCGGCTGTGGTGTTGTTAATTATTGTTTTATAAACACCAGCATTAAGTTAAAACCTATAAGAAGTGGCAACGTGTTCTCATCCCTTATTGTTCCGTCATCAGTGGGTATTGATGTGGCAGAGAACTAATTGTTTTGGTTGGTATAATGTGAAATACGTCTTTATGTTCGCAGTGGTCGTTTGGTGTACTGCTGTGGGAGCTCACAACACTTGCCCAACAGCCGTATGTGGAGGTGGACCCCTTTGAGATGGCTGCCTACCTGAGGGATGGTTACCGTCTTGCACAACCAGTTAACTGTCCAGATGAGCTGTAAGTTTTGCTCTTCTTGGCATTCTATATTATAGGCTTCATTCACTAACTGCTGTTAACTTTATATTTGTTAAATATTGCATGAAGCGTGTTGGCAACTTGTAAGGTGCAGTGCTGTTTATCTGTCTTTTTGCTGTATTTCTGAAACTGCTGAGTGTATCTTGATAAACTTTCTTCTGGGTTTACACTGAAAGTTGGAAGTTAAAATTTTGTTTGTTATCAGAGTTAGTTTGAGGGAGAGATGACCTGCATTGAAGGGATCAAATTTATGTTCAGAATTTAGCCGCATTTATGAATCTAAGTAACAGTACTTTGTATATGTTTATTTTACACTCCATAAGCATACTTCGACTTCCCCTGGTGGGATGACCGATAATCAAATTGATCACGTTCTAATCGATCGGGATAGACAATCAGATGTAGATGTGTGATCTTAGGGAGTGGAATGTGATACTGACCATTATTAAGTGACAGCAAAATTGAGGGCAAGACTTCCGGTCAGAAAACAGGTGGGACAGATATACAGAATTGAGAAATTCAATGTCAAAAGACTGAGCAATGTAGTAACTAAGCAAGATTATCAGTTAACAATCTTGAATCGTTACATTGTCATCTCCAATGTTCTGCAATCAATGCACAATCATCTATGGTGGAGCTGGAGGGGATTTTCTGCTGCCCATAATTTGAAAGAATGAACATTTAAATCTTCAAGCCTTAATGAAGTTGGAATTGTCATTGGGAAATTAAAATGTTATAAATCTCCACATATCGACTCGGTTCCAGCAGTACTAATTCATGCAGGTGGTAGGACGCTGCATTGAGAGATGCACAAGCTTATAGTCTCAATTTGGAATCAGGAAGTACTAACAAAACAGTGGAAAAATCATTTGTTCTCCCTGTCCACAAAACTGGTGACAAAACTCTCTTTTGTCAATGTCATACAAAATTTTATTGAATATTCTTCTGACGCGGTTAAGACCATTTATGAATGAGACTATCGAGGATGATCAGTGTGGATTCTGCCATAATAGGTCAACTATTGATCAGATATTTTGGATGTGACAAATATTATAGAAAAAGTGGGAATATAATGTGTCACTACACCAACTATTTGTGGACTTCAGGAAGGCATTTGACTTAGAAGACAGGTACAGTATGGCATTTTGATTGAGTTTGGAATACAAAAGAGATTTGTTAGGTTAATTAAGATGTGTATGGACGGGGTACCTAATAGAGTTTGTATAGGTAACATTCTGTCATATCTGTTCCCAGTGCTTAATGGCCTATAACAGGTGGATGCTTTGTCCCCAGTGCTTTTTAATTTTGCTCTAAAATATGTCATCAGGAAGGGCTCGAATTGAATGGTGTACACCAGGTAATTGACTGTGCTGATGATGTCAATTTGGTGTGGGATGGTGTGGGTACCAGAAACAAGAATGCAAACACTCTCCTACAGGCTAGCAAGGAAGGATGAAACAAATGGGGAATTTAGCATAGTGAGGATAGTGAAATCTAGGAGGCTTTGATGGGCTGGACATGTGACACATAGGGGGCTGAAAGGGGTACATAACAGAATTTTGGTATTGATTCCTTCTGGAAATGACCACTGGGCAGACGAAGAAGGGGGTGGGAGAATATCAAGATGGATCTTAGAAGGGGGTGGGCTGTGAGGATGGTAAATGGATGGAGTTAGCTCAGGACGGTGGCCGGTGGTGGGCTTTGGTGTTATCAGTGTTGGACCTACGGGCTCTGCCACCAGGGAGTTGGTTAATTAGTTCTTTTACATCCCTTATGTAACGTTAGAGTCAAATGGTTAGTCCTTTACCTTAAAGTTCAGGAGGCTCTGGATTGAAATCTTGGGCCAGAGACTAGCTGTCATGACTTAGGCTTTTGTGACTTTTGTCAGTCTGTCTATTCAAATGACTACACAGAATCTTAAACTATTCTATTCCTGCTTCCATCCACATCTTTTCAATTTATTATTCATTAATTATTCTGTTACTCAGTGTTATGGTATTTAAGCAGTTGAGTTATTAAATAAATGAAGAATAAATAAATAAATGAAATACACCTCCTTCTCTTGAAGGAAATACTACACTTGATTGTAGGTTTGTTGCAGAAATTTATTTTTCTTTATGCAAGGTTCGCTGTTATGGCATACTGCTGGGCCATGAGTGTGGATGAGCGGCCAACTTTCACGCAACTTCATGTCTGTTTACAAGAATTCTACACACAACTCACACGGTATGTGTGATAACATCTTCACGCAGGATTTCATCACTGTGCTACATAAAGGCCCGCAGGTGGTACATTTGATAAGCTACTTGAAGAACAGAATGTCAGGAATTGCAGTGGAACTTCCTTTACTGTTCAGCTGTCTTGGATGGATTAAATTCTGATGTTGGCATCTTTCTGTATTGGACAACAAAAATAAAATATTTCCCTCTAGAACAGCTATGTAAGTGATAAAAACTTTGTCACTCATTCTTAGTATATTTATTTCAGCATAATTATGATTAATGTTACATATTTAAAATTATTCATTGTCAGGACTTTTTCTGTTGTCTGTTCTTCAAAACCACGACATTTTGGAGGCTGGTCCAGTGACAGACACTAGCTCTATCTAAGGGACCTAACAGAGTAGGTACCTCTCACCTGAAGATGGAGACAGAACCAGCCTCTGAAACGTCATGATTTTAAAAGAACAAACGATGGAAAAAGTCCTGACAATGAATAATTCTAAATGTAAACTACCATCGTCAAAACCCTTTAGAATCGAATATTACACATATTTGGCTAACAAAATCAATAATGTAACATCGTTTATAGAACTGTATATGTGACACAAAAATTTACAAATTTTATGGAGAGTCAAAGAATGTACCAGATTAGGCAGAATTAACAATGAATATATGTGGAAGAAACAAAATTTTTATTCGGTAAAATGAGGAGATGATGCTCACAGAAAATAATAGTTAATCCATTTGAACAGAATTGTCAGTAAGAAACTCTAAAGAATTTTTCTTTGATACAAACCATAAAGGTATAGGGACATAGGAAGACTGTTCAGAAGATTTTCCTGAACTGACATAAGACGCATGATCCTAATCCATGTGAGATGATGTTCAGGATGCTGCAGCTCCTGTTCTCCATGTGAGCTTATTCATTGTCACTGTATTATATTGAAAATAAACCCATAAGTATGTTGTATAAAATTTATGTTATTTATGCTGTCCAAATTGTACACAGTACTGTAAAACCTGCTTATAATGGAACTCAACAGTCTGAACATTTTCTGTCTCAGACTGGCTTTCCGCTTTATGCAGGTTCTTATGTCTCGACAAGAAATGTTTCACCAACTGTAGTTCTTTATCTGTGAACATTAATGGGTTTTTGCCCTTATCAACATTTCTCATTAACTTCATTGATCATAAACTTCCAAATACAGAAGGCTTCAGTTGAACTATTAGAAAGCTGTTTATTGTCTGTAAAAGGGCGTGTTTTAAAGCTGTCTGTTTCTGCAAGTGTATAAGATTAACAGTACTGTCTGTTGTGATTTTTCAAGTCTCTGTCCACTTGTTCTGTTCTTGGCACTTTCAATCCTACATCCTGTCTTCTCTGCTCTGCAATCTGAAAAAGTTTTGGAAAAGCTGTGCTAGATGTTCAGGCTGCAGGGACAAAAATTGTTCATATCAGGGATTAGTAAAGTGAAGATAGCTAGAAAAAGTTGCTGCTTTGTCCTCTACAGATCACATATGAACTGTCTTGAGATCAAACCTCATCTTCTGTGGGGAGAAGCCTTAGCCTGGGTGTATATTTATAATTACAGACCATTCATGGTATGCCTTAGTTTTTCAATGTAAATTAAAATTATTTCAGATTGTATTCAGATATCTAATTTTATTTTTATTTTTGGAACAGAGGTATTGTTTCTTGGTGGCCATCACGTGGCATTCAAGTTGGGAAGATCAGTTATCCTGCTATTTTTAATTTAAAATTTATTTATTTATTTTGTTCCAATTATATCTGCAGTAAAATTTATGAGCCAGATTCTACAGTTTTTGGTTCACTTTACAGCTGAGAACCAGCTATGCTGATTGAGTTTTACTACATTCTCAGCTTCTGCAGATGACCTGGCGTAGCTCAGTCAGTATAGTGACTGGTTACAGACTGGGCGACCGGGTTTCAATCCCCAACAGGGGCAGAGGATTTTTCCTCTAGCCTCTGCATCCAGACTGGTTCTGGGGCCCACCCGGCCTCCTATCCAATTGGTGCCAGGGTCCTTTTCTGGGGGCAAAGCGCGGCCGGGGCATGATGCTGACCGTTCGCCCCATCTAGTGTTGAGGTCACAAATGAGTACAAGCTCTACATTCTCTCCCCACAAGTGCCTACATGGCATGTAGTGAGACAGCTTTACTTTACTGTCTCTCCGGACAAGTGCCTTAATATTACAGCACAGTACAGTCAACATTCATAATCATGCCACAAGTATCAATCAGTTGTACTTAATTTCTAAATGTAATTGTGTGTGAAATAAGAAAATTTTCACCATACTTCTCCAGTTTTAGTCAGATATCTTTACATTAACTTATACAGTGCAGTTGAACAGTAGACCATATGAAAGAATAATTTTCTAGATTTGTAACATTTGATTTCTGTACTATAAAAGTGATTTTCTATAATGTACATAATGATCTGGCTGTCATAATGAATTACGATATTTTCCTAAAAATGTTGTTCCTTTAGCAAAGCAGTGAAAAAATTAATGTGTAGCATGAAGATTAAACCTCTGATGATCAGAATCTTTGGGTAGAGTGTGCGCATAGCCATTTTGATTATTGATTTGGTTGTATCTTATTTAATGCTACATGCTGACTGCTGATTTTATGTGCAGTGGATGAGATATGAGGATTGTCGTGATTGACGAGTCAAAGATTTTAAAGAAGTGGTCATGGAATATTTCAGATAACTTTTTGGCATCAACAGGAGGAACTGAGTAAAACCACAAGAACCCTTATCTTTTTATATAGTTTTGTAGCATGTCAGTGGCACTACTGCAGATGCATTTTTTAAATTCTTATAAAGACAAGTGATATGAATTTGTGGGTGTGGTTCATGTCATTGCATGCAGAGCAAGCAGTTTTGTGTAGGAAAGGAGAGCTTTCAAGTAGATTGAAGTGGCAGTGATGAGAAGACTATGAAGATTTCTGTCTTCTGGGTTGTTGCGCTGTGTAGTCTGGTCGATGTTTACCAACGTTTCAGAGGTCATGAATCACCTTGAAGACAGAGGCAGTGTGACCTCTGATAAGTTTGGAAAACATCTACCAGACTACACAGCGCAACAGCCCAGAAGACAGAAATCTTCATACTCACCGCTGTGAAAACCTCAAATCATACATGAGCAGACTAGTTCAGAAATATTATTGCCATCATTCAATTTGAATTTTTTTCTCAGAATATTTATGCCTCCAGATCATGACATGTAATAGCGGCCTCCACCTCTGTTAGAGACTGAGGAATACATTTACAGCACTCTGTGCAGAATGCGCTCATGTTTTGTGCCTCTTTAATTGTTATTGGTGCCTTTTTAAATGGCAACGCCTTTGAAGAGTAGTTATAGAAGTGTGAAGAAAACACTCTTACAAAGAACTTAGATTTTTATGTAGTCAAGTATTTTTGGGTGTGTACTAACCAAGAGTGAAATGTATATGTCAAGCTAAAAGTTGATTTGTGTACTTAACCTTCGTCTTACGAGAATAGGGTATTCAAAACTCGATATTATGAGGCTGCCTGCTGGACTTTAGCTTTGGGTTTAGAAGCTTAGCAGTATGCTGTTGTGATGAATTCATGCACTGTGGATTTCATTCTTTGATCTGAATGTGTAATTGAATAAAAAGAATTGAATTGTTTTATTACAAAAGACTGGTACATGGGGCCTATTATTTTGATGGTTCAACTGCTTTGGTGCTATATGTCACAACATTTAGTTACGGTCTATATGTAGTGTATGTGAACTTACTGTTTGCCTTTAATCTGTCGGCTTCGGCTCCTTCGTGAGTTGAGCGTAGGAAGGAGTTAAGAAGAAATAAAATGTGAGGGTCATTGAAATGAAACCTGTCCATTGCGCTGCTAGCAAATTCATCCAGTCACAGGTGATGATGTGACTGTGTGAGTGACTGACCGCCATTCAACCATGAGCTGTGCGACAGAATGAGTTTGGAACAGATGGATGGGAACAGTACGATGTGGTTAAATACCTGCACATGGATTGCGGATCCTGTCCGTACAGAACCAATGAATAAGCTGTCATTCAGCTCCTTGATGCCAAATTGTTGGCCATTAACACACTGTGTTATTGTGAAAGGAACACTGTGACCTTTATACCAGCATCAAGAGAAGACATGCCGATGTGCTCATGAGAGGCGACTTCATGTTGTATGATAATGCGTCACCATGTGACCTGCTTTGTCGAGGGCATGCTGCATCCCATCAGCCAGAAAGTTTTGGACCATCCTATACAGTCTGGACCTGTTACTATGTGAATCCATCTGTTTGGTTTGCTGAAGGAACGCTGTAAGTTCATAGACTGGCAACAAATGAAGAGTAATATTTGTGGTTTTCACAGTGGTAAGTCTGAAGATGGCTGTCTTTCGGTTGTTGCACCACATAGTCTGGTAGAAGTTTAACGATGTTTCAGAAGTCATACTGCCTCCCTGATGATGGAGGCAGCAAGGAATTCAGACGTCAGTAAATTTCTACCAGACTACACGGCGCAACAACTCAGAAGACGGACGTCTTCAACAAATGAAGACTTCAAGGATGCAATGGTTCCAACAGCAGTCACTGCTGGTGGAATTCTTGAAGGAGAGGATCCGTCAGATGGTGTGTCAGTAGGTTGCTGCCTCAGTGCCTGTGTTGATTTGTGTCACAGTCTCTTTCTTTACCCGGAATAATCTCTGAACAGGTTTCATTTGAATAAGCCTCTTATAGAAGTATAGAATTTATTTCTTATTCATTGAACCTTAATGACTACATTAATGGGTGAGGTCATTCTCATCGTTAAGTTTTTGCAGATACAAGTCTGTTTCTGCATAGTCAGAAAATATTTTTCTTAAATATCTACCACATCAAGAAATGTTTAAATAAAAGTAGTTTGTTTTAATTAAATATAAATATATTGTATCATGTACATGGCAAGTACCAACTTTTGTATGATAAATATTTTTCTTTTAGATAATCAGTGGACTTTGAGGTGCACATAAAATATAGATTATATGTGCCAATATTAACGAGGAATATATTTATCCAACAATTTCTTATGTACATTCCCAATAGAAAATTGTATTTAAATATATCAGAGGTGAACAAGGCCAAATGAAATTGAAAAGCATAGTTCTTTGAGTAAAAGATAATGAAGATGGTGATATTTGCTGAGTTAAATTTTTCTCTCATATTATTTATGAATATTTTGGTGTGTTTCTGGATCTCAGAATATACATGTGGTCCATATGAGTGATAGGTACCGACAGCATTGTAATGCAAAGATTTGGAAAGAAATTTGTTGAAATACTCACTGAATTTAATATGGAATCTATGTTTTCTTAGATTAAAATTTAGCATTAAATTCATGTACAGAATATAATTGGATTGCATGATGTTGCTTAGGCTATGTGAAACAATCATTTGGGTCTTTTAACAGAATAAAGGAAGATGCTTAATCTATGTGGCATAAAACATATCAGAACAATGCTAGGTGCCATTTTAAATTTAGATTGCTCATCTAGTCGTATGTTTTATAAGGACTCTGATACCATCATATTAAATGGTAAAAGTCCTATTGTATTTTGAAAAGTGCAGTGATGTGAATCATTCATATCGAACTGAAACTGTCTGTAAATGTTATTACATGTAAATATCAATTATATGATTGTGAGTACAATTGTGTTTAACTGAAGATCAAGATTTAACAATTATTTGAACATAAACAGAGAGGGACATAAAATGCAGCAGAGTGCGGATAGTAACGTCCTAAATCATGGGACCCCACTTTCAATAGCATGCGTCTTTAACTTTCGGCTTGGCATTGCCAACACATTTTGGTCAGATGATAAGAATCAGTGTGAAGATTTCTGTCTTCTGGGTTGTTGCGCTGTGTAGTCTGGTCGATGTTTACCAACGTTTCAGAGGTCATACTGCCTCCGTCATCAGGGCAGTGAGTGTGAAGATTTCTGTCTTCTGGGTTGTTGTGCTGCGTAGGCTGGTCGATGTTTACCAACGTTTCAGAGGTCATACTGCCTCCGTCATCAGGGCAGTGAGTGTGAAGATTTCTGTCTTCTGGGTTGTTGTGCTGCGTAGTCTGGTCGATGTTTACCAACGTTTCAGAAGTCATTCTGCCTCCCTGATGACGGAGGCAGTATGACCTCTGAAACGTTGGTTAACATTGACCAGACTACGCAGCGCAACAACCCAGAAGACAGAAAGCTTCACACTCACTGCTGTGAAAACCTCAAATCATACGAGGATCAGTGTGCTTTCATCTGGATCAGTAAATTGAGAGAACTGATTATTTTCTGAGATGGTTTCTTCCTACAGCAATTATATCACAGAACATAACTTGTTTACAGTTACCAGTTACGTGATGACAACAGATTTGCAGATATACCTTGAGAAGTCCTTCCTTCATTATGTCTTTCAAAGGATTATTTACGTAAATTTAAGACAAGTGTGAAGTTAGTGGATTTAAATCCAGCCCTTATTTTGTTGACAACCTGCAAACCTTGCAGCTTACAGAGGGATTAAAGAATGTTTAATTATGCCCCACACCATGGAGGAGTGGTGACACGGCTCCACACATTCAGCTTTATTCCTGTGAGGAGAACTCTGTTCACACACGTGTTACAGTGACCCTTGTAGCGTGTCACTGTTGCATGGAATTGGCGCGTACAACATTTTGCTTTGATGATTGGTGTTTAAATAAAATTCTGGCCATCTATGAGGAAAGGCTTTGTTAAGGACTAAATTGTGTGGTCCTGTGAATTAGGGTGTTCTAGATTCTGATGCCGTGTAGTCTTATGGGCGGTTACAAGCACGTACTGCCTTCGTTTGCAGGATACGTTGGTAACTACCCACAAGGCTACAAGCCAGTAGGCCACATGTAGGATTTGAGGTTTTCATGGTGATGAGTCTGAAAATCCCTGTCTTCTGGGTTGTTGCGTGATGTAGTCTGGTAGATGTCCACTTACATCTACCAGACTACACGGCGCAACAGCCCAGAAGACCACAATCCACAAAGGTGATAACTGACCAGTAAGAAATGAAAATGAAGTTTTCTCGACAACTTTCTGAATAGATGCCTCAGTAGTGAAGTTAATTTAAATATGTTATGAACTTTCCTGAGTGGAAATGTAAATTACTGTCCCATTATGCGTTTATTCTTTAATTTCACTTGTTTCGCAACCTGTCTGCTTTGCCCTCTACATCTTGTATGCATTGATTTTAATTTGGAAATGTTTATGAGTATGATGTATTTATGGATTTGAATATATGTTTACAATATAAGTGAATGTACAATAATATTAAAAACAGTTTGTTAAAACTTCGTGTAATATTTTATATTTCAAAGCAAATGTGGATTTTTTATAGAAGTGTGCAAGAAATGACTACCATAATCCAAGTACTGTAAAGTGTGAAAAGTTATTTATTATAGTCATTTGTACAAAGACTTTTATAGTGATTACAGGACTTGATCCTGAGTGGGTTCTGTATATGTCAAGTAATAAAACTAGAAGTTTTGTAGATATTTTGTGGAATATTCATTCATCATGACCTTCCCGTCCTTTTGGCCATATGAGTTAATATTATTTTGTTAGACCTGTGTGTATGTATCACACGAACAGAACTCAAGAAGCTTAAAGGAGGGCAAAGCATTTATGTTAACAATGTTAGCTCGCCTAAAATTTACGAAACGATAAATAATATTCTGTCTTCTGTGGTTCAGAGGTACACGATGCACTGAAACGGTAGAACAGATCAGATCAAACGAATTGTTAACCACCTTCAGACAGCCAGGTGCTCGTCACAAACAAGCTTCAAATAGCTGGCTAACAAATCTTCGGGGTTTGAAACCGAAAGGGTTGGAGTTGGTTTGACTGGAG
>NW_019059838.1:94333-104724 GCF_000696155.1 Zootermopsis nevadensis
GAAGGCGGGCCATGTTTCTTTTGAAGTATTCAATAATAACGGAGAAGTAGCAGTCCCTCGGTGAGAGTGGCCGAAAAGTGTTAGACGCAAATGATTGCGTCCACTTGGCTGCGTTTCTGGGGGCAGCTCGGACTGGCCTCCTGAGCATCAGTCATCGTCGGTTAACCCGGGTGACTTCAAACAGCCTTCGCTATGCCCACGTGCCTTCCAACTTGCCGGAGTAAGAGGATCCCCGCATCAGCTGACTTTTGAGTCGACGCTTTCAGCCACTTCTGACTTGGTCGGCAAAGAATAGAATCCTTGTCCAGTCCGTAGCTAGTGCTCGAGATAAGTCTTCAGATAATTGACGAGAAGCGATTATCAGCGGGACATGGATAAGAGAGCTGTGTCATTCGCGTGCAGTGCTAGCAAGACGCTTGGGAACAAATGCCGATTGGACCTCTAGGGTGGCGCTGATTAGCTCCTCAAACACTTTTCGATTGCCTCCTCTTCATTTACTACTCGATTCCCCGGGAGACTGTTGCGAGTCAGGGCTCGGAAACCCAATCCATTCGTGAAGTTCGGACGGTCCAGTTGGTTTTGAAAGGATTTTCGCCGGGAAGGTGATCTGAGCGCACAGCGGGATGCTGCAATGGCACGGAGTGCTTGGCTACTACAATGTCAATGAAATCAGAAATCGCGGTACGGAAAATCCTGCCCATACAAGCAGTTGCAAGTTCGAAATTCCTCAAATATCTAATTAATTTGTAAAATGTTTATCGTAATCAGTAGAAGGATACGTCAAACAAGGCATAGAGGGGGTCTGCAAGAACGTCTACTTTTATTTTACAAAAGACTACTTCCTGAATTTCTACGGACGACGGACTCCTTGTCCTGTGTCGTCGATTCAAAATTGCTTTATTCCACAGCAACGTGCAGTAGCTGTGCAGCGAGGGCAAACAACTGTTCAGCACCCCCCATTTCAACCCCAGTTCATGCAAGTGGTAACAATATGTAAAGTGCATTGGAGGGGAATTGTCGACATATGGGGTGACGAAGGAGGATGAAATTGTTGTTTGAGGAGTGTGCGGGGGTTAGGGAGTGCGATAAAACGAGGGGACAAACTTGGGGAGACCTTGAATACTCGCGAATGACTCGGGGAGATAATATAAAAGCTGAAGTGCGACGCAGTTCGATGACTTCGGATTTAAAATTGGGGGGTGGGGGGGGGGTGCATGTTCCAGACAGAACTTTCGAGTCACTGAGCTAGCAGGCTGCAGAGAAAGTTGTGATATTGTTACTTACACTTGAACCATGATTTCTTTTAAAATTTTTGAAAAGTGACCCACTGCAGTCTGAAAATTTTCGCTCTAACTCAGATTCTTTCTTTCCTTTTATATGTACCTGATTCAAATTTGTCTAAATCACGTTCTTGTTTTGCACTAAACAAAATAAACAGCCGTGTCCACCAAACAATATCGCTGCTTTCACCAACAACAGCAGTTTATGGGAGGTTACAAGTTTTCGTTTACTCTCCACGGGTTGTTATTGACAACGCTCTGGATATCTTCTTTTAATTGTTTTAATGTTACACTAAATCCGTTGCTATACAAGAGACATTAGTACATTAGTGCTGTAACATGTAAAATTATTATGAGACTTTTAAACTGTAGAAATTCGAAGATTTCTGTCTTCTGGGTTCTTGCGCTGTGTAGTCTGGTCGATGTTTACCAACGTTTCAGAGGTCATTCTGTCTTCGTCATCAGGGCGATGAGTATGAAGATTTATGTCTTCTGGGTTTTTGAGCTGTGTAGTCTGGTCGATGTTAACCAACGTTTCTGAGGTCATACTGCCTCCGTCATCAGGGCGATGAAGATTTCTGTCTTCTGGGTTGTTGCGCTGTGTAGTCTGGTAGATGTTTACCAACGTTTCGGAGGTCATGAATCACCTTGATGACGGAGGCAGTATGACCTCTGAAACGTTGGAAAACATCGACCAGACTACACAGCGCAAGAACCCAGAAGCCAGAAATCTTCATACTCTGATGACGGAGGCAGTATGACCTCTGAAACGTTGGTTAACATCGACCAGACTACACAGCGCAAGAACCCAGAAGACAGAAATCTCCATACTCACCGCTGTGAAAACCTCAAATCTTACACTGTAGAAATTCGTTAACAAACTAAGAGATTTGTGGATTTAGGTACATTTTAATGCTGATATTAGATGAAGTTCCATACTAAAAGAAAATAAAACTATATAGGACTAGGAAAAACAACTTTCATTTGTCCAGTAGTCTATATTGTATTCATAATTTCATAATGAACCTAATCGTGTGTAAAATTATCGTTCATAGACGCTGAGTAATGCTGTATGTAAATATGGTCACGGGGTTCAAATAATATTTTAGCTTAACGACTAGTGCTATATGTGGCTCGTGTTGTAACTTCGTGGGATATTACCAAATGGTCGATCCAGACGCATAATGAACACATAGGCTTGCTTCCTGTGCGATAAATTATGATCCTCCGGGAGTACTTCCCTTCTTCTCTTAAGCTCCCAATAGCTCATAATTTTACTTAGCGCAGTTGGTACTGCCATTTTTTTTGTCATAACCTCCGCCCTCGGTTCTCATTCATGAATGATCAGTTCTTAATCTTTGCGTCATGTTTTTGTCCCTTCAGTGACAATGGCGCGCGCGGTCCAGTTCGAACAAAGCCGTCTGCATATGGCACACAGGCGAATTGTCAGGAGGCTCTACTCGCAGTAGCCATTTATTACCACTTTCAATGCACGTATCATTAATTACAGCATTGGCCACTGTGCTTCGCTAGCTGCATACTTCAGTCATAACAAAGACCTGCGGGTGACACAATTGAAATAATTATTGGGGATCGTTTCAGTTCAGGGCGCTTTGACTGGCGTCGGCTATAAAGTACAGGCTGAAAACAGTGTGGGGGGATGAGGGAGATTTAAGGGCGAGGAGGGGGAGTAGTCTCGAGGGGGCTGCTGTACTGCAATCACCAATTATTGGAATCCAAGTTCCTTTATCGCCCACGTCACAGAAAGTTTCAAAATTCTGTTTTCGTTAATGTGTTTCGTCATTCATGTCTGGATTACAAAATTCCGTTTGAGGATAAAAAAAAGATATCTATTGTTTTGAACACGCACTTTACGTTACGCAGACCGGAAGCGTGATTGTTGAAGGTTGATGGGTGTGGATCAGATGAGTAGTTGTACACAGGAATAAACATTGTGCAAGTCATTTTGTGAAACTTTGTGCAGAATCTGTATAAGGTACGTGCGGTCTGGGCCCTTTGGATCTCTTTCTGTAAGCGGCAGCTGTGATCCAAAGTGTTTCACTGTCTTTGCAGCCAGAAAAAGTCAACTTTGATAAACCCCTCGCTACCTGTAGCACCCTACACACTGAACTTACCGTTGTTAAACCTGGCACCTCACCTGAAACCTTGTGACTTGCGATCTCAATCAAAATCCTGTAAAGTGTTTGTAATTAGCCCCTTCTGGTTAAGAGGATAGCACTTACATTAAATTTCGTTCTTAGATCCTGAAGGTTCACTTTTGACATGACATGACTTCATACTTTGAATTAGTCACAATCAAAACGGAACGAGTTTCCTGCAGCTTGTCTTAAGGCTACGCCTGTTGGAGCGTTGTCTGCATAAGAACAGTCACACTCACTCGCTGAAGGAAAATTCATCAATTTATTATTTTCTTTTCGAAACAAAATTAGTTGTTCTGTCAAAAAATGTCGGAACACTTGTCCCAAGTTGCAACGATTTAACCACGTTGCTCGAAAGATTGAAAAGCTGTTTTTGTTTCCTAGTAGGCATGCCTCGTTTTATTGCGCTTCGCAGAAATTGCGTTGTTTTTGTTTTTTTTACAAATTAAAGGTGTGTGGCAACCCTGCGTCGAGCAAGTCTATCGGCGCGCATGCGCTTACTTCGTGTGTCTGTGTCACATTTTGGTAATTCTCGCAATGTTCTCGCATTATTTTTTAGACATAATGCTATTGCACACTTAATATACTACAGTATAGTGTAAACATAACTTTTATATGCACTGGGAAACCCAGAAATTCGTGTGACTCGCTTAATGGCGGTGGTCTGGAACCGAACCCGCAATATCTCCGAGGTATGCTGTACGAGATCGTGAGAAGTGATGTAAGCTTACGTACATTTGCATTAGTTTCCCGACAGTGCGATGTGACATGTAATGTGATGTGTGAGATTCGATGGAAAGAAATAATGACAAGGACAGAAGAAACTGAAATGTGGAAATGTTTGGAAGGAGATAACGGTACGAAGGGGAGATGGGTAGGATGAAAGGATCAAGGGATTAACAACCTTAGATCATTTCTCGTCATATTTCAACGGGCTTTTGCAGTGGTCATTATTTTAGCACAAATATTTCCTCATAATGGAAGATATATTTAATTTTGCCTGAACGTTTGAGGTCATTAGTCATTTGCAGAATTTTCAATTTATTTGCCATTAGTTTCGTTCCACTTACAATAATAAATGACGTTTGCACAAGGGCATACCGCCTTATGTGTCTTGACTGGGTGAAGATGATTCTTAGTTTCCAGTCCCTTGAAAATTCTTTTTGGGCGGTTTTGATGTTATGGTTGACTAGTACACCTTGTATTTTCTCTCATTGGTGGATTGTTTGCTTGCTTGTGATGATCGGATGTCTCCAAAATGGCCTCAGTTTCTAGAACAGGTTCGGGCGTGTATGGATAGTAATTGTGTTAATTTCTACATTCTGTAGACCAGAAGCAGACAGACGCTGATGTTTCGTTCTCAGTTCTTGCTGCTGCTGTATTACGTGATATCTGATTCATGTCACAGTGGGGTCTCGAGAGCGTTCGCTCGAAATACGCGTTCAGGGAATAGACACTGTACAGGGGGTGGGAGAGGAGAGAATTAACAGAACTGCCGTCATTATCGGCGGTGAATCACTCACTCTGTCGGTAAGCGACTTGAATCTAAATACAGCGACCTTCCTGCAACAAAAGACGATGTCTTTTCTCGTACATGAGTACACACAGTAGAATTATGAAGTTGAATAAATTCCAGGACACAATGTCATGAATGATGAGCAACGATCAGCGACTTAATATATTACGTCCTATTGACCAGAGTCCTTGTGAAATTCTAGTACTCTCAGCTACTCAAGAAATGTCCCGCCATTTATGGAAACCGAAGGCCCATTCGGGTTCTCACAAGAGTCGGGCATCGGTCCGTATTTTGAAGCACATGAATTTTGCCCAACACTCTCCCATCTTCAGGGTTTTGATGAGACTGAGCCCTGTAGATGGGGACAGAGTTTGTTCCCGAAACGTCGGTTTACTATGATAACCAGCTAACGCGGCTGATTGCCCTAGAAGATTTTATTGATTGTACTCGCCACGAAAGTGTCAAATCCCATTCCATTAACCTAAGACCCATTTTAATATTATCCTATCAACTCCTGGTCTCCGCCTATCAGGTCTCCGAACCAAAGTTTTTAATGCATTTCTCATCTCCCCATGCGCGCTACATGCCCCGCCGATGTCATCCTTTAAAATTCATTATCATCATCACGAGCTTTCAAGGATTGGGCCTCATTAGTATTTTATAACGCATTTGTGCAGTGAGTGACACGATACTGCCTCTGCACAATTTCTACTCAATCCTGATTTGTCTACTAGAGACATCTGGTAGCACATCCTTCATGCTTGCAGGGTTATTTTACATTCCGTGAAGCTTCCCCTCCGAAGGAAGTTGTGCTTCGGGTTTTTATCACCCGCGAAATTTGGATCCAGTGGCGAGCTCTAAAATTCATCCTGTTAATATTTGGTGAAGAGTAGAAATTGTGGCCCACTTCATTATGCAGTTTTCTGAAACCTCTTATTACTTCAGTAAATATTTTCCTGGTCATTTCCTTCTCAAACACCTTATAAAGTGTTCTCCCCTAACGTTTCAGACAAGAAGACGAATGACTCTGGACGACATGGCAGATGTGTTCCATGAATTTGGTCTACTTTTATTTTTTCCTGAATATAATTGTTATTTGCTTCCGTAATTTTAAATATTTGAACTTTTCTACATTTTAAAATGTTTTGTTAATTACCTTCGTGATATAATTTTGTTCTGTGATCTGGTGTGCAGACATGAACATGTGATTAGTTTCTCTCTGCTTCTTATGGTAGGTTGCTGAAGGCCTGCAATAACGTGATCTCATGAGAATCGAAGATATTATCATTTTAATAGAAAGCTGCATAAAATTCATGACGCCATAACAGAAAGCCGTCCCCTTCGCTCAGTGTTTTTCTTTTTCGGAAGGGCATCAAATTACGTCAGCGTGCGATCACTGCCACTGAGATCTGTGAATCATGAACGGAAGGACTGCGGGCTGTTTGCTATTCCAGCTCATTGCCCCCTGGCGTGATGCATTGCAACTATGAACCTGAAGTCGGCTGGCTCAGCGGGAGACTGACACTCCTACTTGAAATATTTCCCGTTTCAATGGCAGGCCAGAACTACCATTTGGTATTAACAGTTCCTGAAGAGAACAGGCTACATCGGAGATATGGACGTTCATGGCGTGAACTGAAGGAAGGGTATTTGGAAGAGAGTAGGAATCAGGAATGCACTGGCTCCTTGTGGAGTCCAGTGATACAAAGCGCAAATTTTCTTGGTCACGTAAATACGAGCAAACAGCGCCTGAGTACAGACTATCCCGCCGCTTTTGTACCCTGATGAAGTCTAAATGACAAACTGGCAACCCTGTGACGTCAGCAGGCACTCATTCAGCCACGTGGCGAGGTTTGTCCACCCACAGTCGGAAGCGAAGTCAAGAATTACAGCAAGTGAGTGAATATGCCGTGGGGGGAAGGAGAACTAACTTTCAGTCTTCGTTCTACCACAAACGTCAGCGACCAGATCCCACACCCACAGAAAACAACAGACACAAATGATAGTTTTGTATATTTTAATTTTTATGCAGTCGATGATAAGACAAAAGATTCTGAAATGCGTAGTAGCAAGGAAATCCCCGAACGTATTGTTCCTAATTTCCTCCTGAATTGTATTCTAATTTGTTAAGGAAGGTACCCGAGGAAAACAGGCAACTTCTCTTGAGGAAGACTGCACCCTAACCACAGGAATCGTCCGTCATTTGTCGGTGTGAGGTACTTGTCGTCCGAAGCTCTTTCAGTTGACTCAGGTCTTCACCCCCCCCCTCCACTATGCAGTTTAATTGTTCTCGTATTACTAAACATTAACTGGCAACTGAACTCAACATTTACGAAGTAATCACCAGTATTCATTAATTCATTAAATCATCGACTGATAATTATTATTTCCAATTGATTTATTAAAACAAAATATTGTTTTGAATCAAATGCAGCATTTTAATGACAATCAGTAAAGTAAAAATAAATATCTGTCACAGTAACATTAATTAATCTGTAACAAAAGGAATAAATAACATTGAATACACAACCAATAAATTACAAACAAACAAACAAACAAACTAGAAGCAAAATGTGCAATAATGAGCTTACATACTCCTAACTCCTCCAGCGTCAGTCCAGTGTGATCAGTTTGGAGACGGTTGTGTTTGGTGTCGTATCACGTAACATAGGCGTCCCCTCCTGATATTTGCTCTGCCATCCGCATCGTTTATGTTCATTGAAGTTCCTTCGAGCACTACATTAAGTGATGCCATCTGGACTACTTCAAATCTAATTTTTTGAAAAGTTTGTACTCCTCATTTACGACAAAATATTCAGTACAGCTGAGAAGTGGTAGGATTATAAACAAAGGAACAGACTTCGAACTGAAAATAATTACTGAATCTGACCTGGGAGAGAAAATATCAAGAAACATATTGTCTGTTAGGACGTTTCTAGAACCGAATTAATCTCGCTCGGGAAAACCACTGAGACTCTCCTGAACGAACCCAGTATCAGATTACAGCGCCACTCGCCTGTGCTGAACGCAGAGAATTAATTTTTACAGAAGGGAAATTATCTGAAGGTGTTTGTTACATGAAAAACAGATTATCACCTGGACTTGGCGGCTTAACTACATGCGGAGCTAACAGGGAATAAACCATATTTATATACTAATTCTTACCAGCAAAGAAGAACACCAGACAGATGGAGATAAGTTACGTCACGTCGATATTGAAGAAACGTAACAGTGTGAAACAGAAGAAGTACGGGAGACAGAGTGCGATATATCGCAACCTAGCAAAATCAAAGTTGTCTTCGACCAGGGACATCCTCGTCTAGACAGTTTAGTAAATCGTTTGCTTTTATTGGTCTGGATAAGGCTTGTGACTCCAGACCAATATGTAAAGTACAAGAAATTTTGAAAACATTAAAGATAAATCCAGAGAATATTGAATTAATTAAGAGGTTTGTGGAATAATATAATTTTGTGAGACATGGGGTAATATTTCCAGCGCCTTTGCTGCAACAAGAAGCTTAAGACTAATGGACTTCGTGTAAATGAGCGAAGGCTGGCACAATAAATGGCACTTACCGGTTTACACTAAACTTCGCAGATGACTAGGTCCTTATTGCACAGGATGAACAATTTACAATTCATATGAGGACTGCTTGAAATTAATAATAATTGGGGCTTCGAAACTAATTCTATGCAACAACAAATTTGAAATTAATAATAATTGGGACTTCGAAACTAATTCTATGCAACAACAAGAAGAATGAGTGGGAAGAAGGAAGGAAGTGGCCAAAAGGAGTTTAACATAGCTAACTGGACCTCACGAGGTGACTGAGGAAGAGCACGACCAAAGCAGCTGAGGAAAGAAGGCGCTCCACAGGCCAGAACCATCACAGGGACTGGAGCAGGTGCAGATGCCGTGCAGATTGACAGCCTGCACCTTTCTGTCGTCAGAATTTAAGTTCCATCTTGTAGTTCAGTTTGTAGTCGGCGAAGAAAAAGAACGTGAATTTTGATGGTATTTTCAGTTGCCTACCTGCTGTAAACTTCAGTAGCGAAGGCGTTCAGATGCATCGATCGATGAAAGGCAAGCCATTTAACGTTTTGTGAATTTGTTACGCAAGGTAAACACGTGATTGCTCAAACCGATGTGTTGCAGTCAATCCATTATTCTGCAGCAGATCTTCCGAAGACCTGCGCAGATGAGTGTACCACGTGTCAATGCCACGTGTTTGGACAGTTCTTGTGGTCAGTGCGAATGAAGTACGCTCGACTTATTCCGTGTTTGTCAACGACGGAATACGCTTTCTCCATGATTTCCAGCGTCGGGTGTCGACTTCGGGTCAAAATCCACGCGTTGCCTGAAAATAAAAGAATTGATTGAACGCTGTGTCACCTGCAGAGTTTATGAAGCGTTACTAGGGGGCAGTGGTCGTGGCCTCTCTGATGACAGTTTCTACATTTGCCCGTACTGGGGAGCTTTCAGGAGGTTTCAATCTCAGTATAGAGACAGGCTATCTATCCTGACTGATCTTTTTGTGGTATCCTTCAGTCACTTCAGGAAATGTATGCAATACCTCCTCAAAATACGTCAGACCGCATCCTTCCAAGCCCTTTTCAGTTAATCATTTAGAACAATCCGGTCATAACGACACAACATACGCAATTATTTAGGTATCGTTAAATAATCAAAAACTCGGTAGTGTTTGTTACATTTTTACGGCTGTACTATAATAAAATTCCACGGTGGTCTAGCGGTTAGAACGCTGGCCTTGTAATCCTGGGGGTATCGGGTTCGATTCCCGGCGGTGCCCGAATTTATAACTTGTGTTGGGCAAGGCCGTGGTCTGGGCAACACGGAGTTTTCCTCCGGGGGCTTCCACGGTTTCTCCGTGGCATCCCGACAATTACTCCATTCACACACAGAAGAAGGCAATGGCAAACCACTTCTGGATCATCTGCCAAGAACGTATATGAACAGGTCCCAATCCGAGAAAAGGATGGAAGGATCCTGTTCATATGGACCTGTCGTCAGACAGAACACTAAATAAATAAAATAAATACTATAATAAAATCCCAACCAATATTCTTACCTAACCTAACTAACCTAACCTAACTTAACCTAATAACAATTAAAGTACAATAATAAAACCCCGAGTAACAAAACGAACCTAATACAAATCATAAATCTAACTAAAGCGCTAACCTAACGTAATGAGAAGTAACTGCACAGAATATAATTTTATATCTTACTGTCTCTTTGTCTATCGAAATACGTAAATAGCCAAACACATAGATTATATACAGACATGCTTTACTTATAGCAGCTTTTCAGGATGTAGATGAAATGCAAGTATTCAGTTTAGCCATACATAAAATTCAAGGATATTGTTTAGTCGAATGTCTAATACAGGCGAAGTGGAATAGACGAAATGGTCG
>NW_019059838.1:104737-117761 GCF_000696155.1 Zootermopsis nevadensis
TGGCTTGTAGGCGTAATGGTGCGTGGGTGAAATGTATATAGGAAAAGTTTCCTGACATACTCTTAATCCGAATTGACGTGACTAATTGCCCGTCACTTTTGTCACAATGATAGCTTTAAACTCTTACAGGAATATAACTAAGAGGCTTTACTGACTGACAGCGAACTCACGAGTGCTGAAGAGACCGAAGTTCGAGCAGGACCAGACGACAGAATAGTTCTCGTAGTCCGTACCCAGGACCCAGTACGGCGCGTCCACCAGCACTGCAACAATGGAATTGACCTTGGTAGTCATTGTTGCTGATTTAAAAACAGCTGCATACATAATCGCACTGCACAGAATCAGACATTTTCCTTTGAGTTTCTTAGAGTTTGTTCACATCCAAAAACGTTTTACGTAATACTATTCATGTTACGTAGTTAACTACGTTTGTACGATGCAAAGGCAAGTTCCACTGACAGCGGACGGACGGACAGTACTTCCACATTGAGCCATCATGCATTAAAAGTACTCGGCTTTGAAATATTTTATGTTTGGGCCCGAAGAATGAACATCTTGGGTTAAACTCATGTACGTTTCGATGTTGGCGCGGTGCAGGTAAGGATTCTGGAGAAACTAACTCCATGGAGCAGAGTTCCTCTTGAGAAGCTGAAAGTCACACAGCTAATCAAGATATTTCCCGCTTTTTATGGGGTCCGAAGGTTGATTACAGTGTCCACATGTCTAAATTCTGAGTCATATTAATCGAGTCCACGCCCCAAATCCAGTTTCCCCAAGATACACTTTAATATCATTCTTCCATCTACCCCTTGGTCTTTCGAGAGACTTCTTCCTTCCAGGCTTCCCAACCAAAATGTTGTATGCATCTCTCATCCTCCGTATTCTTATCTCATACTTATTGATTCGATCACCTTGATAGTATCTGAAGACTACAGTAAAATCCCGCCACCCTCCCATTGCGTAATCGAAAGGCCGTGGAAAGAAATTACCTACGCATTTCCAAAGCGAGTTCACCTGTAATACGCCAGCTCGCTAGTCGACCTCCGCCCAGATTTTTTTTACAGGAAATGGTTTCCGCACACTTTTAATAATACACGCGCTTCAGTTTGAATATAATATCGAGGCTGGTCACAGAGCACGAAGTTACTGAGTACACAGATAGGTGCGTAGACAGCAAAATGTTGCGCTGAGCTGGAGATACTGTGAGTGGAAAGGAAGTTCCAATTCACCAAACCCCCGTTTTAAAACCCAAATTAGTGGTGGAGATAGTGTGGCGCTGTGACGGGGTTTGGGCGAACGAACAGTGCATGAGCTGATCATAGAATTATGCACAAGTCTGCCGTCGATTCATCCCTCTAAAGTCCAGATTTTCTCGTAAGTTCCCCGTTCTCAAACCACTTCAACGTGAGACACCAGATTTCAACCCATGCAAGAAAACAGATACAATTAAAGTAGGATTATAGGTTCTCACATTGAGCACAAATATGGCTGCCTTACTGGTCATAGCGCCGTGTGGTCTGGTAGAAGATTATCAGAGTTTCAGAACTTCTTGTAGTGCCCACGGCTCTACAACCCAGAGGAGAGCTATCTAGATGCACGTATAGTTTCGATCTTTTTAAATTTTTGCTTTTTAAGTTTGGGCTCCCGAACTAATGCTCATCTGGGGCTATTTTTGTTGGTACCACTGTCAAGTTCTAGTTTTGATTGGTTTGGTAGACCTGGAGAGGGTAGTGAAGTAGTTGATATGAGGTAATGTGCCAGGATGGTGGGTGGTGTCACTGCGCAAGATTGCATCAAAGTACACATGAACAGTAAGTGAAATTAACGCTGAATTTCGAGTCTAAACTGTGGTATTCTGCTGGTCAGACAGGACGATAAAAGATTCTGAACATGGTAGCAAGCATTCCACGAATTTGGTATCCTCTTAATTTCCTCTTGAATGGAGTTGATATTTGTTAACATTGTTCATAAATATATCAACCGTCAATTGTCAATGGATTTATCAAGTTCCGTTGCGTATTTATTTTTCCCAGCAGTTTAATGACATTTCCGTTGGGATGTTTCTCTGATGTTTTGTAGAATTTTACCTACGTTTCAGGGTGCTTAGTGACGACTTTGTTTTTCTTTGTAGTATCTTGGTCAGTCACATAAATTTAAAAGAAGTTTAAGAAAAATTAGTGGACCTTAATATCACCAAATTGTATAGAACTTTGTATGCAAAGAGTATAATCCCTTTAGAATTAGCATATGCACATTAAGAGTCCTGTTAATTATCTTCAAAGGTATATTTATTTCCTGAATCATAATATAAGAAGCATAAGATGTATTTTAAGTCAAATATTACCACAAAATTTCACAGTATTTGTAAGCTAGCCAATAGTTGGGGTGTATAATGTCACATGTCTCAGGACTCTTAGACAGATGCAAGTATGAGCCTGTAAACTTTTCCATGAAAAGGAGGACTCTTGACAGTATTAATACTAAAATTGCAGTTTCAGCCATTTCTCAGATAATTGAGGTGAAATAAGATGCTCTTTTTTATATTGCAAAGAATGACAATTTCCATACTTCAATTACTCAGGTCTCACAGCACTTGTAATTTACACCAAAGATGTAATGACATATGATAAATAATGTGCTCAGAATTCAGAATTGCTCTCATACTCTATTCTGAAATATAATGTATGTGCGTATCAGTCTTGTTTTGTGGGACACAAGAAAAATCCTGATCCAGGCAATAATTCACAAAAGAAATTTAAATTTCGTAGGATAGGTTGTGGCCTCGAATATTCAAAACAGGCAGCAGCAATTTTGCCAGATGAGAAGAAGTGTCACCAGGGCACACAAAATTCATCAGACATGAAATTTGTTTCTGTTAAACAGTTTAATCAACTCAAATAGTTTCATTGGTGTATTATTTTAGTAATGTTTTAAAATACTTCCTGCCCAACTAATCATGAAGATTATTCAGTTGTAAATAATTGATAGAAGGTCAAATTGGATTGATGTTTTTCTCCAATATGTGATTGAATATGTCAAAATCTGTTGATTCCCAATAATTTCATCTATGTGTGGCATTGACAGAACAATTCTGGTTAAAATTGTGTATGTAGTTTATAACAGTAATAACCCTTGATGATAACAACAGTCGGTTTTACCACTCTTCTTTGTAAATAGATACAATAATCTAGTAATTCACTTCTCTAGTACTGCTTGCCTATTCAGAATATAATTAAAAAGTTTGTTACTCTCAGAATGTAATGAATTACCACCTGCTTGGATAATTTCTATTGGAATTTGAATATTACCTGATTTAAAGTTTTCAACACTAATTGCAACCTCAGAAAAGCTATGCAGGTAGCATTCGATTTGCGCCGATTCAGAATAACGCCGATTTCGAAACCAGCAAGACAAAAAGTGAACAAAATATATTTTACTATTATTTATAACGTTTTACAATGTATCTCGTATTGATTCTTATACTAAATCGTAATTCTTACATAATCGGTAAAATCTGTTTGTGAAATGCGAACTTTTGCATATGCAAGTTTGCTGTTATGCAATTTCATTTCTGGCGCTTAAAACTTTCAAAGGACTAATTTAATCTCTGCGGAGGTACCGGGGTTATTTTTACTACACGATTTTCTATAGGTCGGCGTCTTACATGAATGCAGCTATCGCATAACAGCAGAGATGATTGTACACATCAATCACATGAAAGAATCGCAGTCAATCGCGAGGACCAACGAATTGCCGATTGTAAGTGTATAGTTTTTAAATTCCCTTAATTTTATTTACGTTATTTCAGAGCTTTAAACGTGATGCCATTATATTACTCGTCAATGTTTGGGTGCTAGGAATGCATGTGATTGACTTCCGATTGATTTACGTTATAAAAGAGTTTCAATTTACGCCGATTCCAATTACGCCGGTTCGTCCAGGAACGCATCCCCGGCGTAAATCGAGGGCTACCTGTACTTGGATACCGATGGGTCATCTGTATATATTTCAGTGTACCTAACATCAATAACTGCATCGACATTCAGTAGTTGACGAAAGTAATTCTTGGGAATCTGAAAGCATATTACCATTTTAATCTTTTACCTAATTACTTCTAGGATGTTAACCCTTCTTAAATCTATGCATTCCTCTGTACATGTCTCTTTTATTTTACTCTGTGTTTTAAGCTCATAAATTATTTCTTTCAGATGTTTCCTTCTTTTGTTCCTAAAAGTTCTACTAGCATTATCCATATTATTTACATTCATCATACCACCGTTTATGGTGGTGTAACTCGTAATGACTTACGGTTTCTACGAAATTTGTGTATTCTCTCTGATATTTTCCCATGCGCTATTGTTGTTCACATTGTTATCCAAGTTTTCCATTGCTTAAAATTTTGCCCTTATAATGTTCCTTAACGTCTGCAACTTTGAGATTCTTGATATCATCTTTGCATATCAAGTGTTTGCTTAGTGATAGCCTCTGCCGAAGTAGTTCTGAAGCCACCAGAGGTCAGTATTGTCGGACATCTTTCTTTGCTATGATAGGGCGAGACTGTTTCTATGTGGAAATGCGGCCACTGGTCCTTTGTCAATCCTTTAAATGATACGCGAGTGAATATGGAGCGACGGTGGAGTGATATTGATGGGGAAAAACCGAAGGACTCTGAGAAAGACCTGCCCCAGTGAAACTGACACCAAATATGCTTTACTTCGGTCTGGTTGTATGTTTCCATCAGGAGGATCCCAAGTGTATTTACGAATTTTGTGATATGGGAACTTTGTACTCTTGATAATTATATCATTTTATGTGGCAAACTGTACTACACTAACCCCATTATCGTTATTATTTTCGTGTGAGCTGTCAGCCTCACTCTTAATAGCTTACCTTCCTGCCTCCACATTGAACTCCCCCCAAAAATTTCATGTACTACTTAGGAAATTGACTGAATAGACGCTCTAGTTCCTCATGAAAGCTGCCCTTTTATATCATCACACTTATCCTCAATTCGCGCATGCACATTTAGAGCAATAATATCACACCCTAAGCAGTGATCAGCATTTCAATTTTCATATGAGAGTGTATAATTGTCTGCTGAGTTCGTGCTCAGCACATGTCTAAGGTTCCTCGCCATTAGATGGCTGTTCCCTCAGTTTCATTACAGTGCGATATGAGCAGGTACGTACCTGGCAATGACGGGAATTTGACGCTGAGTTTCGATTCCTCGGTTCGCCCAGTCATACGGACTTCACCTTCAATCATGGAACGTATACCCGTCCTGCGAACACACATCGGAGGATCGTACAAGGATATACTTGCAGTCCGACACAGAAAACCACACTGAGAGCATTGAACCCATGTCCCTGTTCTGAATTCACCTGAATTTGAGGGCATTTGAGAACAAAGTATAGCTGTAAAGCATTTCGAACAAAAAACAATTAGTAACAAAGGACAAGAAAAATTACACAATTAAAAATTACGTAAAAGTACTGGTAACTGATAAAATCAAATGAAGGCGGAGGATAAGATGAACATGACAGGGCACGTAGAGCGTTCGAGGGGAATGAGAAACATATGCGATGTTAGACAGTTGAATAACTGGACTGATGTGTTGCTACATCAGCTGACAAAGCAGCATAGATGGCGCGTATTGGAATATGCGACTACGATATTCTGCAGTCTTATGTTAAAAAGGTAGTTGGGATTCTGTTAGTTGCATGATTACAGCAAGTTTCTTTGGCGGAGTACTTGCCTAGTATATAACATGGTTTATTAATAGATGCAACGGAAAGTAGGCATTAAATTTTTAGAGGAGCAAGAGGAGACTTCGTCTCCCGTTCAAAAAATGTTAAAAGGAGAGGGAACAGTGAGGAAAATATAAGCTAATTAGAAGATGAATCGCCCTGATGATGGAGGCAGTATGACCTCTGAAACGTTGGTAAACATGTACCAGACTACACAGCGCAAAAACCCAGAAGAGAGAAATCTTCATACTCTGATGATGGAGGCAGTATGGCCTCTGAAACGTTGGTAAACATCGACCAGACTACACAGCGCAACAACTCAGAAGACAGAAATCTTCATGCTCTGATGATGGAGGCAGTATGACTTCTGAAACGTTGGTAAACATCTACCAGACTACACAGCGCAACAACTCAGAAGACAGAAATCTTCATGCTCTGATGATGGAGGCAGTATGACTTCTGAAACGTTGGTAAACATCTACCAGACTACACAGCGCAACAACTCAGAAGACAGAAATCTTCATGCTCTGATGATGGAGGCAGTATGACTTCTGAAACGTTGGTAAACATCTACCAGACTACACAGCGCAACAACTCAGAAGACAGAAATCTTCATGCTCTGATGATGGAGGCAGTATGACTTCTGAAACGTTGGTAAACATCTACCAGACTACACAGCGCAACAACTCAGAAGACAGAAATCTTCATGCTCTGATGATGGAGGCAGTATGACTTCTGAAACGTTGGTAAACATCTACCAGACTACACAGCGCAACAACTCAGAAGACAGAAATCTTCATGCTCTGATGATGGAGGCAGTATGACTTCTGAAACGTTGGTAAACATCTACCAGACTACACAGCGCAACAACTCAGAAGACAGAAATCTTCATGCTCTGATGATGGAGGCAGTATGACTTCTGAAACGTTGGTAAACATCTACCAGACTACACAGCGCAACAACTCAGAAGACAGAAATCTTCATGCTCTGATGATGGAGGCAGTATGACTTCTGAAACGTTGGTAAACATCTACCAGACTACACAGCGCAACAACTCAGAAGACAGAAATCTTCATGCTCTGATGATGGAGGCAGTATGACTTCTGAAACGTTGGTAAACATCTACCAGACTACACAGCGCAACAACTCAGAAGACAGAAATCTTCATGCTCTGATGATGGAGGCAGTATGACTTCTGAAACGTTGGTAAACATCTACCAGACTACACAGCGCAACAACTCAGAAGACAGAAATCTTCATGCTCTGATGATGGAGGCAGTATGACTTCTGAAACGTTGGTAAACATCTACCAGACTACACAGCGCAACAACTCAGAAGACAGAAATCTTCATGCTCTGATGATGGAGGCAGTATGACTTCTGAAACGTTGGTAAACATCTACCAGACTACACAGCGCAACAACTCAGAAGACAGAAATCTTCATGCTCTGATGATGGAGGCAGTATGACTTCTGAAACGTTGGTAAACATCTACCAGACTACACAGCGCAACAACTCAGAAGACAGAAATCTTCATGCTCTGATGATGGAGGCAGTATGACTTCTGAAACGTTGGTAAACATCTACCAGACTACACAGCGCAACAACTCAGAAGACAGAAATCTTCATGCTCTGATGATGGAGGCAGTATGACTTCTGAAACGTTGGTAAACATCTACCAGACTACACAGCGCAACAACTCAGAAGACAGAAATCTTCATGCTCTGATGATGGAGGCAGTATGACTTCTGAAACGTTGGTAAACATCTACCAGACTACACAGCGCAACAACTCAGAAGACAGAAATCTTCATGCTCTGATGATGGAGGCAGTATGACTTCTGAAACGTTGGTAAACATCTACCAGACTACACAGCGCAACAACTCAGAAGACAGAAATCTTCATGCTCTGATGATGGAGGCAGTATGACTTCTGAAACGTTGGTAAACATCTACCAGACTACACAGCGCAACAACTCAGAAGACAGAAATCTTCATGCTCTGATGATGGAGGCAGTATGACTTCTGAAACGTTGGTAAACATCTACCAGACTACACAGCGCAACAACTCAGAAGACAGAAATCTTCATGCTCTGATGATGGAGGCAGTATGACTTCTGAAACGTTGGTAAACATCTACCAGACTACACAGCGCAACAACTCAGAAGACAGAAATCTTCATGCTCTGATGATGGAGGCAGTATGACTTCTGAAACGTTGGTAAACATCTACCAGACTACACAGCGCAACAACTCAGAAGACAGAAATCTTCATGCTCTGATGATGGAGGCAGTATGACTTCTGAAACGTTGGTAAACATCTACCAGACTACACAGCGCAACAACTCAGAAGACAGAAATCTTCATGCTCTGATGATGGAGGCAGTATGACTTCTGAAACGTTGGTAAACATCTACCAGACTACACAGCGCAACAACTCAGAAGACAGAAATCTTCATGCTCTGATGATGGAGGCAGTATGACTTCTGAAACGTTGGTAAACATCTACCAGACTACACAGCGCAACAACTCAGAAGACAGAAATCTTCATACTCACCGCTGTGAAAACCTCAAATCATACACAGAATCTAACTACTTCAGGATGGGTGGGAAGATGTTACAGACGACTAAAGTTCTGGCCGCCCGACAACTCTGGGAAATTATCGTCGATCGATAAAAAATAACAAAGTAGAACGTGAATAAAGGTAACGACGATATCGGTTTTGTCGAAATATGTAAGTGTGTAGCAAAATGACGAGAGATGTCAGGGACTAAAAGGAAACGAGGAAAGACTAAATCTACTAAAAATTTTCAGCAAAACAGAATGTCTGATCTTCTAGTAAAACATTAACTTGTGATGGGAAATCGGTCTTCCAGTTCCTTCCGCAGTCCCCAATGGAATTCTCTGGAGACTCAGAGACCGAAACGTTAGCTGCCGGTTGCAGATTTCTTCCTCTAAACAACCGGCCAAGAAACCCAACACCCCTTCAAGAAAGAAAATTCTGGCAAGGCTTGTTTGTGTTTGATCATGACATTGCGCCATCTCAGACATTTCGGTAGGATAATTTTAGTACAAGAAGGAGTTAACAACTTCCAGGGTTCAAAAATCCGCTGTCATTGCTCGATTTGTTTGATTTGTTCCGTATGACATTTAATGTTCCTGAAATTAAAAATGTATTTGCAGTTATATAATTTTAAATTATTTTAGGGAATTTCAAGCTATAAGGCAAAAATGTTTCCAGCAGTGTTTCCGGGCATGGCATAATTCAGATACGTTTTAATGCAGGAAGCGAGTATTTTAAAGAGACACTCAGCAACGTTTACTAACTGTACAAGGAATCAGTACAATTATGTGTCACCAGTAGTAGATTTTCTCCGAAACCTCAAGATAAAAATATAATTGGTAAACCTAGTCGTAGACGGGAGAAAACTGTAACATTTGATTTTAAATATACGAGATTATAAGGATGTGGATTATATTAAATCGGTTGAATGTATTGTATAGCTGCGGTCTTACGGCGTTTAACATACACCTTTACCAGCTGAGCTAATATCAGCTTGTCAACTTCTAGGCTGTATCATGGACTACTTTAATTGACGAAGATCTGGCTGAGACAGCCGGTGGACTTTCTGTTCGAAGGATGCATCATTCCGTCGTAAATGTGTATCTTCACCAAGAAACAAGGATAAACTTCCGTGACCACAACGGAATTCGAACTGTCGATAATAATGTTGGCGATAGTTGAGGCCGTGTGAACAAACGCATCTAGGCCTGTTACGTCGGCCATCTTGCTATCATTGACCTAACCTAGTTAGAAATTGTGTAAATTCGCATGTGAGTCGAGCAGTTGAATCAACGCCTGCAAACTTTGAATTCTAGCACACGCGTTACAGACGTGGCGGAGAAGTTGCCGCAGTGGAAGGCGAGTCAAATTATACTGCGATACGAGCATAAACTGTGGCGTATTACGAGTTCGTAAAAAAAAGTTTTACATTAGTTGTCTTAAGTTAAAATTGTTTTATCTTTACGCAGTCTTTTGTCTGTTAATTCATTTTGTTTACTCAAAGTACTGAATCAAACGTGAAGTTAAGTTCTGTGTATCTCTTGCCTGCACGCATTCAAACGGACATGACATATCAGAACACACAACAAGTGGTTAGCGTCATCCTCCGGCCGACTTTACACCTGCAGTAGGAACCAGAATTCTGGGTGCTTTTCCAGTCAATTGTAATTATTGTTACTTCGTGATTTAACTAGGCGTTTTCATCCGCAAAGATTATATCGCTTCAGGTGGAATGATGATTATGAATGATAAATTGGGAAGGATGTCTTAAGAAGAAGTGCTGAGAGCTTCAGGGTTTAGGCTGTCGGCATGCGACCATGAGACTACGCGGCACAACAAATTTACATCGCCATGAGAACCTGGAATTCTATACTCAGATCGGTCTCTGGCCTGTTACTACTGTACGTGGCCAAGGGTAAGTGGCAAAACGCAGCTGCATGTTGTAGTAATAGGCTGTGATGCAAGCTTATGGCAGAATAAATTAGCGATTCAGACCTCGGCCGGGGTTCTGCGTAACGTAACTTAGGTTCTGTCATGTGACGTCGTATGAATCTTTATTTTTATATTAATGACGACGAATGGGGCAACCCGGTACGGTTTCATTACTGTGCTAGTAAGCTAAACGGAAATAAAATTAACTCCCGAAACGTCGTATATATCGAATGTATTTCAGATAATGGGCAGGACCCAGTACGGTATCAGTATAATGAAATTCTATTTCGATTTTATTCAGTTTCTTCCTATTAATTTTCAAGGACGTTTCCTAGCACGCTCTGGCAAGGAACGTCCTAAGTCAGAGTCGGTTCATCTTCGTGGCAAAAGAACCTTCCTTCAAGATCCCCGTCTACACGGTTTTTCTCATCACCTTGTATCTCTTCCGTGAGCTGATAAATCTTTAAGTAGCTAACCTATAAAAGTAAATTGTTTTGTGTTTAAAATTACTTCTCATTTTTGCATTCTCATTAGGTAAGTCGCGTTTCGGTGACATCTTTCCGTTATGTACCGACCTCACAGTACGACCACCTGCATGTTAGTGTTTATGGGGTAGGCGAACAATGCAGACGTGTTTCCGATGACAGGTCCGTAGACTATTGAGAGAGTACCCGACTGTTTTTCCAGTCCGTGAATTTAAACCTGTTCAGGATGACAACGGATGGCTGGCGGAGTACTTACAGGTAGCTCATCTGTCGGTTCACGATGCTGATGCGTCCATCCCCCGCGTCCGTGTAGTTGGCAGCCACGCACTTGCCGGCGAACTCGAACAGCGCGAAGTATCGCTCCGCCTCGTACCACTGACCCAGGTACTGCAACAGAGCGAGCAAGCACGCACCGTTACCAGGATGCTGGCTGACTGGGCTGGGCGACCAGGGTTCGAATACTGGTAGAGCCCTACTGTCTCTCTAACGGGTTCCGGAACAAAGCAGCAGGAAAGTGAAACAAATCATTGGCCAAGGTTTTTGAATGCGTGAAGTCTAATTTTTCGTTTCTCCAACCACAACGTGATGTCTGAACGCTGTTTTCTATTCTACTTGGCGTTCTTTCTGTTAAGAAAATACACTTCAGGTGTGAACGAAGTAAACCAAAGCCCTTGAAGCCCGCAAACATATCCCACTTTTCTTACTTACCTTCTGTAAGTTGAAATTTCGCATGGTCTCGATGTCTGGACACGGACCGAGCGCGGGAACCTGGGCCTGTGTCATTGCCACAACCACCACAAGGAGCGCTGCTACAGCTGTTTCACCGCCTACCATCTTGTGGCAACAAAAATTTACAAGTTCTATAAATACTGTTTCAGAGCGCGCCGGAAATGTCTCCCGTTAGCGTAAGCGCACACCCCCGTTATTTTTAAGGCACTGTTTACGTTTCCATAAATGAGTTTCGTGTGGAAAGCCTTGCACTGGAATCAGTAGACAATGTGCAGATTGTTGAAAGTCTGGGAAGTCGATGGAGTGTTGCGAAAGAAAAGGAGGGCTTGGAAACCCTTGTCACAGGCGTTGAGAAGACGACAGGGCGGAAATAGAATAAAGCCAGCTAGGAAATAAGTAAATTAAACCAAGAGAATGAATTAGCAAGTGTAACATTTGAGTTTCTGAGAAAACAACAAAACGGGATTTGCCACGGTCTCGATGGAACAAGTGAATCGGTCGTCCCCGAAACCTGTCAGACGGGCCTCTTGTCACGAGGACTTGGGTAATCGCACATCCACGAACTATTCGTGACGCTGTGACGCTCTTGACAGAGCTGGAAGCATTGGACAGAAATTTACCAGAATGAGAGCGGACGTCATAGACTTTTGGTAATTCCGAGGACAACGATGAACGCCTATGCTGTCCACGGCGCTCTTCGCGTGAACTGGGACGGAAGACCTAGTCCGAGGCCGTGAGACATTTCTCACCCATCTGCGTTCACTTGTCCACATGATGAATTACGGGTAAATTAACTGATTCTCAATTTTTTGGAAGTCTGGAATGCTTTTACGTGTTCCGGACATATTACTTTAAGACGGAGTGTGGTTATTCTAAAGCAGGTCGTGTTGGACAGAAAAGCTATGATGATAGAAGCTGTCGTAGCCTTATAGAGGTTTTAGTTTGGCATGTACATGTTCTTATGCTTTCTCTCACCTTAACATAACAGGTAATCAAAAGAAGAAATTCTCTTTCCCAACTGTTTTAAAGGCGCAATAGAAATATCACTGCTCTGTCAAAATATATTGTTGTTCTGATACTTTATTGCTCAAGTGATATCTGCCTACTACATTCTGTCAGTTTTCAGACAACCGTTATCACTAATGAACAAAACTTTTCGTCATGGGTAATTCTTAAAGTAGTTCGGTCCTGCTCTCTTACAGTAAATATGCACCCACCGTTAGTCGAACGCGCAAGGTGGGCTAAAGCAACGTTTACAACCATAAAATGTGGCGCGTATCTTGTGAATGTTAACCAATATGACGCTCCAAATCGTTTTAGCTACGAAGAGTAGCAACAACTGATGTTTCATTCGTTGAAGAAACAAGAACACTGATTCGAAATGACTCTGGATGAAAGTTTCGCTTACATCGCTTGTCGTCTTACCTGGAACAGCGTAGAGTACGTATAATTTATGTGTGGGCGGATTTTAGTTTCATTGTTCGAAACAGACTGCATTTTCATTTGATCGGCGAGATCGTGCGTGGTAATTTTAGAGGAGTGCTTTGTATTTAAGAGGGGGGGGGGGGGG
>NW_019059838.1:117921-133902 GCF_000696155.1 Zootermopsis nevadensis
ACTAGACGTCACTGCGGCCGAAGTGACGTATTCAGCTTGGAGGCCACTCGCACGCTAATGACCTGGATGTCCCCGAGAAAAAGAACAAGATCGTGGACACGGGAGGAAGAGAGACAGAGAGATTCAGAAGATTTTCATCAATACAAACGCGATAATGACGAGAGAAGTCGGAGCGAGTCTACACGTGCTATTAAAGTTGGGGAGTTGAATTTGGAAGTGATCATAGACACGGGCTCCCCGGTTTATTTCATGAGAGGAAATTTACGATCAGGTTTTACATGCCCTGAAGATGGAGGAATTAGCGGTCCTTATCATCGTCTTCAGTAAACGGACAACACGTGTCAGAAAACGAGCTCTAATGTCTCTCTAAATGCAAGGGGAGGCATTCCATCGAGTCTTTTTGATCTCGCCGCAACTAGCAAGCCAAGGCCTATTACAGACCGAAGTTCCCTGTTGCTAGGAATTTACATTAAACTTAGGACCAGGATCAAATCGACATACAGTTCGGTATCTTCATATAAATTAAGATGAACAAATTGTGGATGGAAAGACGGTGGCCGAGGACTACGAGAAGGACGCAGACGAATTCCTTGTAGTGTCTTGAGCGGCAGGATTACAAAGGACGACCGATAAAGAAGCGAACTGCACGCACCAACAGAGATTTAAAGGCAAATGTATGTGTTCTGTGTCTCTTGCATGTCGATATGTTTGAATGCATATGTGGCTTATATCTTCTTATTGATGGCATGAACACAAATTTATAATAATCACACATTTAATTTAAGCAGGTCAGCGATGTCAGTAAAATGTCAACGAGATAGACGGTCAGAGAAGTGTCTGGTCTTGAAATGGGAATGTTTGACTTATACTCTATCTGGATATGTCAAATTATTAAATGCGGACAGACAGACAGACAGGGTAAATGTAATAGGCGCGTCTTTGTTACTTTTAATTTACATTGCGCCGGACTACGTAATGAAATACAGGTTGGGATGTTGAAATGCAGTGAAATGAACATTAACGCAAGTCTCCGTCCTATGGACTTCAAAGATTTTTAATACGAAGCTCACACAGCCGACGTCAGTTGCTTGTTCAGGCCCCCGTCATCTTGGCCTGACTGATCGTGGCGTTACACTGAACTGTCGCAACCCAGTTCCACAACTATTTCCGCAACATCAGTTATAATTCCAACGAAATATTTCGGTTTATTTTTCGTTTCCGGATCTGTGCCACGTTCTTCAATGCGTCCTGTCCGCATTCGAAAGGTAACAGAATCGAATTCTGGCACCTGCAGCGAGGACATTTTTTATTTTATTCAGCCCGTCGGAATAAATTTCGAGGTAGTATTTCAAAATAGGCCTCAAACGTTCCATCTCACACCCACCACGATTAACTACCTGCAGTCATCCTTACTCTACGATAAATAACCAAAGCAGCTGAAACAGCGTCTTAAAAGAACACAATAAAGATCAACATGAATGAGCAAGTGTGCTGCTGGATGCCGGCAGTGTCTGGTTGACGATACGATTTATCATCAGGCCACGACACCTGTCACATTCTTGTTTCACCCAAACTGCAGCGTGCGATACAGCAACGTAAATTAAACAAGTTTTATTGTATAAGGTTGATGTAACGCTCTGGGAAACTCGTTTGAATCTTAGCCAGACAGCGTTTTAATAGTACTGAGGCAAATGCCGAGATTGAGGAAGGCTACGACCACCTACTTTGAATTCATTCCACTACTCACCGTTCATGATCGCCTGCCTTCTCGTCTCACGACGTTAAGCAAGCCAAGAGCCAGTGAACAGTAGTGAAGAAGCTCTTACCTCGCGTATCCTGTGCTGCACTGCAATAGGTCTCACTGACCTCCTGTAGCTCCACTAGCCGCTGCCGAGGCTGTCTAACGGTGGTTTGTGGGTCACCAAAACCCCCTTCCCCTCATTCACATATCAGGGTCAGTGTCCCTTTTAGATCCTCTTCTGTCACTCATTTGCCTTAAGTAGTAGGAAACTTGTAACTGTATCCACACACACACACACACACACAGGGAGCTGTGCTTGCAAATGTGTACTCAGCTGTTTTCTGGGCTGTAATCTGATAGAAGTTTACCAACGTTTCAGATATTCTTGCTGCCTCCATCATCAGGGCATGAAGACGTAGGCAGTAAGGCCTCTGAAATGTCAGTAAACTTCTACCAGACTGCACATCGCTACAGCCCAGAAGGCAGCCATCTTAGTTCTCACCGCCGTGAGAACCTCAAATCCTGCGTGTACTGAAATGTTACAATGCGTTTCCTGGGATTCCATATATCACTCACTGACCTTGACGCAAGTTCAGTGTAGTAAAGCAACGAAACGTGTTACAGACACCGAACTCTTCTGGTCCACTCAGCATTTCGTTATTACATACGGAAGTACGACTAAAAGGTTGTGTAATCCATAAACTGCATTTACCGCATATGCAGCCATGTTGTGGGCTGGGCCATGCATTTGGAAAGTTGACGATTTTATCTTTACCAACCAGTGCAATGTAATGTTGTGGGCTGCGCCATGCATTTGGAAAGTTGACAATTTTATCTTTACCAACCAGTGCAATGTCTGCATCAGTTCATTATTCACTGTCATCCTCTCATTCGACCCTGCATAGTCTCAGCTACTGAGAAAACGTCGTTAAATAAATTATAAATAAGTAAATTATTCAAATATCGAGATAATAAGTGCTATTAGAAACAATCGCTATGAAAGTTATAAATATGCAGTGCAGTTAAGGCACTTTCGTGACAAGGGTTGGCAACATTGTATTAGATGTGGCTTCGAACACTTGAGCAGCTTTCAGTTGTAGGTATTCTTCACGCTCTAGTGTGAGGGAAGAACACTTTACGGGCCCGTCCATATCTTGCCCGTATTTCGCTTTTTCCGACGGGGGTGTACAACCTGCATGTCCAGGAATTTTGCTGCTCAACAACGGAACTGAAGGACACATAGTTGCAGTTCATTGTTCAGAAACAATGAACTCGTATCACAAAATACAATAAATACCTTGGGGCAATAAGGACCAACGCGATGTGGCATGAAGAACACCATTGAAATATGAGTGTACTCCAAAGAGTACACCTATCCGAGCTAATGTGGGAAGTGGTAGCATGTTTACTATTAGTACTCCCTGTTTCTCTCCGCTTTTGTGAAAGTTTCGGGATCTGTGAGACTGGTGTTATTAGCCCCGGGGATAATAGGTGACTGGGTGGCTCCAGAGCTGGTCTTGGCGCAGAGGCTAGAAGGAAAATTATTTGCCCCTGCCAGGGGATCTGACCGTCTCATACGTCAGACAAATTATGTCGAAATTGTTTGCAGCGGTGAATGACATGCTGCGAATCCGGACCACAGAGATTACACAGAATCTCTCAGCAATATCCAGAACGGAGTTTTTGTGAATAAGCATCGTGAGTAACCAGAAATTTTCTGTGCAAATTACAGTTACAGTGGGAATTGAAACAGCTCAACGTAATATTGTTCAGAGTTTAAAAGTGCTGTATCTCTCGAGGTCGCTCCAAAAGCATTTGTATCTTGCTGTTTTATGATTTCGGTGCAACAAAAACAAGACGGTGCAGTGAACATTACGGCCAATGAGGATCTCAGCATCACACATGGAATGGCAGTCTGTGTGGACGTGCTGAGGTACCGTTCACCTGCCTGGCCTTCTGGCAACAGAATCAAGGTCAACCGCTACTACAAACCGCAAGGTGTCGGTTGTAGGTCGCTTTATGTACAGAACGTTACAGAAATCCCCTTTCCGCTGCGTTCATGTCACAGTAAGACGGGACTCAGCGCCTGTGTTTATTCAACCAATCCGACAATCCTCTTCTACCCTGATCCAGCTTAATCCAATCGCCATCTCCCCAGCCTAGTTCTCTAGAACACATGTTAATAGTCGCTTTGAGCCTTTCGAACAAAAATGTTGTACGCGTATTTCTAATTTTCCCGTGCGTGCTACATACCAGATTAACCCACACTTGTTTATTTTCATACTAAAATATAAGGTCAGTAGTATATTATGAAATTTTCTCCGACTCTTACTTCGTATTTCTTAGGTCCAGAAATTCCCTCTGCAGTCCTTGTTCTTCCTGCATGGTGAGAGATCAGATTTTGCAACTGCACAAACCAACAAGAGGAGAGGGGGGGGGGAAGTTTGTATTTCACGCATCTTTCTATCTAAAAGCATTTGTGAACACCAGAAATTTAACATTAAGAATATTATTTGTGATTTAGACTACACCGCGTCGAATGATAATTCGTGACTAATTAATTGAAAAGGATAAGCAAGGAACCTGCATTTGCCTGGAGGAAATCAACGAAAATTCCTCAATCGGAATAGCCGGTCTCCGGGTCGAGATCTGAACCTCGGACTTCTACTCGACCGCAACATTCGATCCCGGAATTTGTCGATTTAAATAAGCCGCCCGAGGGAGGAACGACATCCTTTTGTCAGAGAGCATAAGAACTAATAAGTTTAACGGTGTGTAGTGTCTACAGCCCAGAGTACACCCAGGCTGTCAAGTGCCGCGATTATAAGTGAACAAAGAATTGGGAAGGATGCTGTAATCCGTCTCAGGCATTTACGCGGGATGACTGAGTAGAACCACGTTAAATAAACCATAAATACGTGGAAAGGTATCCAGGTGGTGCTTTTAGTTGATAAAAGTAGGTTATAACCACAACGTAATGATAGATCTACATGTTTCCGGCTTTATTCTCACTGAAAGCGAAGATTACAAGTTTTTTTCTCTAACTAGAACACATTTCTGAAGTGTAGTTGTGATTATTTCTTAATAGTTTTTATTTAACGAGTCCGTTAGCCAGCACCCGATCTTGAGCCACATCCCACTGTAATGTTGTTCTGACTTCTAAGTTTATTCCGTACCAAAATTCCGCACTGGGAAGAAACGAAGAATTTTGGATGGAAATCCGGTGACTCAGAGCGGCACACAGAGAAATTTTGGTTACCACCAAATTAAGAAACAGGAAGGAAATCGGATGCCTCATACGCAGAAACAAACCATGTGCATGTGACAGTTGGGAAAAAAAGTCTCATTAAGAGCTACAACTTTCGTTCGAAACATTTTATTCAGTATTTTTAATCCAACACTCGCACCCACACAAGATGCCTGACACAGACATTCCCACTGTCGCACGATTGGCAGTCTGCAAATGATTGTATTCGGGAGGTCCTGGGTTCAAGTCTCGGCCTGAATACAAAGTTTCCTGACCGAGATTACTTTAACGGCATATGCAGTCTGGTGAAGCACCCATTAAAATAACTTTGTACGGATGAACCAGCTTTAGAATTATACCAATTTTGATTAAATTTGAATTATCAGAGAGTTTTACAAAAATGTATCAAGCCATTTTAATCTTCATTCAGACTGCACAGTTTCAACTATTTCAAGCAATTTTTGGGGCTTATTTATTTATTGATATTCATGGGTAATCCGCAAAGAAAAATCAATTTCTATAAACCCTCTTTTATGTGCAATGCTGAGTGTGAGGCAGGTGGTACTGCGCTGGGTTCCAAGGTCACCATCCTCAGACTATATCACAGAGATTGAATATTCTGTTCCAAAATATACGTTGAAAAGACACTTGGATGAGAAGAATTTTTGCAACACAGGACTGAAATGCCTGAGAAGGAAACTTGCAAATCTGCACTTGATGAAGCTAGGACAAAATGTGGATCTTCAACTCATCCTGGAAATTTAAAAGAGCAAAAGAAACCAGAAGGATCACCTATTGTTTCAGATGAATCTCAGTTCTATAAATAAACCGACTCAAGTTCACAGAGGTCAAGTACCTTGGACTGACATCTGACAAGGAACTGACCTGATGTGCGCAGCAGGATAAAGTTAGGAATAGGGCCTTCTGGACCTGTAAAGGCACTTTTGGGAAGACAAGGGGACTTAAACCGTGGTGATGAGAGACCCACAATCACCTATGCTGCCATGACTTGGTGGTTTACATTGAAATATAAGACTAGTCATGCCAAGCTGAGCAAATTGCGGAGGTTGGCCTGTCCTTGTATTAGAAGAACCATGAGGATGGTTCCTACTGCTGTAATTGAGGCCCTCCTGGGGCTCTGTCCTCTTCATTTGAATGGAGAAACTGAGGCCCAGGTTGGAATTTAGACTCAGTTGCAGTGAGCAGTGGAGACCCAAATATGGGCACATGAGTACAGCTTGGGGCATGAAGAAAAGTCCATCCTATAGATGAGGAATGATACCAAGATATGCATTCTACAAACCATTCATGGTTAATAGAAGTGAATGGGGGTAGGGGAATTGTACCCATGAGGCAAGGGGGACACATCTGGTACAAAGATGGATCCAGAAAAATGAAGGCACTGGAGCCAGGGCATTTGGCCATGGTATGAGGTGGAAGTTCTGCTTCAGTCTAGGGTGGCACACCATGGTATTCCAGGCCAAATTACTAATATATGCTATTAAATAGGGTTTGTCAGGTTTAAAAACCGGTTTTTTGGATAAATTTGTAAAATTAGAAAACCGGTTTTTAAAATCTAAAAGACCGGTTTTAGATACTAGAATTAATATGGAAAAATTAGTTAATTAATTGATTAAAAACGTTAGAATTTTGACTTGAAATCGCCTCGGGCACAAGCATATTGTAGTAAAACTAATCTTCATGAGTCAAGCGAATGATTGACATGCAAATCCACAAAAGCGTTCCATTTTTAATTTCGTGAAAAAGAACAGTTTAGAAGAAATTATAACAAAACTTGCTGCGATGGATGGATTGTCCATTAATAACATTACAACAAGCTCGTTCATACGAGAGTCTTTGCAACAACGGGGATATTCATTACCAAAAAACAACTCTCGAGTAATGGATCTCATTCATGCGTTTTATTACAATGCCAAACGTGAAACTATAAATGAATTGGATTGTATTAAGAAGAATGGGAAAAAATGTTCTATAACTTTAGATGAGTGGACTAGCAAAAGAAATCGCAGATATTTGAATATCAACATACACCATTTTGCACAAGATTTTAATTTGGGCTTAGTTCCAATAGCTAGTTCCTGCGATGCTAAGAAAACATTAGAATTAGTTTCTGAGAAGCTACAAATTTTTAACTTGGATCTATCAAATGACATACTTTATAATTCACATTTTGTACGGATTTTAGTTACTTTAGTTTTTTTATTTGGTTTTATATAAGTATATTTTATTTTGTTATATTTTTGTAGTTCCATAAATATTAAATAAACTGAAAAAATTTAAAATAAGTATAAATATTTTTTAATGTTTCAACTATGTGTTCTTTTGTTTTTTTGTAAAAATTCGAAAACCGGTTTAACCACTTTTTTGTAAATACTGGAATTCGAAAACCGGTTTTTCAAAAGTCGGTTTTTGTATAAACCCTACTATTAAAGCATACGCCAATAAGAATATTAAAATGGGCTATCATAATAGGCACATTTATATTCTCTCAGATAGTCAACCTGTAATCAAAGTACTCGACAATTGTAAAATTTACTCAAGGTTGGTCTGGAATTGCCATAAAACCATTGTGACAATGGCTCTATGCAACAAGTACAGGTGATGTGGGTGCTAGGACACAGGGGAATTGATGGCAACAAAATTGTGGGCTAGCTCGCTAAAATGGGCTCGCTGCACCTGTTTATAGGACCTGAATCTGGCCGTGGCATTTCCACAACTGTAGCAAGGTGGGCTATTATAATTATAGATGTTGTAAAGGATGGCATTCAGCAGTGTACGGGGTAGAGAATAAGAAACACTGGTGATTAAAGCTTAGTAGATATCAGAGCTTGTGGTGTAAAACTCTAGCTTTTGATTTATATTACAAGCATACCTTGTTTTATTGCACTTCACTTTATTATGCTTCGCAGATATTGCGTTTTTTACAAATGAAAGGTTTGTGGCAACCCTGCATCGAGCAAGTCTGTCGGCGCCATTTTTCCAACAACATGTGCTCACTTCGTGTCTCTGTCACATTTTGGTAATTCTCGCAATGTTCTCGCATTGTTTTTTAGACATAATGCTATTGCACACTTAATATACTACAGTTTAGAGTAAACATAACTTTTATATGCACTGGGAAACAAAAAAAATTTGTGTGACTTGCTTTATTGCGGTGGTCTGGAACCGAACCCGCAATATCTCCGAGGTATGCCTGTATATGATTTAACTTCTTTTTTTGCCACTGATGATGATCTCTTGAGGTCAAAATGCATATGGCATTAGTGTCCTTCGTAGTGTAAACAGTTTTGTTTGTATGCATTTTTTATATTCCAATACACTACACGGTATGCAAGGTTTAAAGATTCTAGCCATACAACTTCAGTACATTTTCAAGGAATTAATAGGAGTTACAAAGAATTATAAACTTTATAAACAAATTTGAACTTTCAAATTAATTATGAAATATAGATTATTGTTGTCAGTATTGACAGAGTATATGAAATAGAGATACATAAGGAAGACTGTCTCCTGGGTTGTAGCACAATGTAGTTTGGTGCAGGTTTGCCAACATTTTAGAGGAACTTGTTGTCCTGATGATAAAAGGAGCAAGTAGCTTTGTAATAATGGTGAACTTCTACCAGATTACCTAGTGCTACAACCCAGAAGAAAGCCATTTTCTTCATACTCGGAGATATAGAATTTGGATGAATGACTTTGAAACACTTACAATTGGCTACACAAACTGACTACAAAATTCAGATGAATGAGAGAAATAACATGGAGGTGCTTAATTAAACATTCTAGAAATAACCTCCAGCTTCTACGGGTTTGCATTTGTGTCATTTGCTAGCCAAAATGCACCAAAAATAACCACTAGGTAAACCAGTTTGACCATTTGATTCTGATTCAGTTTTGATGAAGGTATAATGTAATCTGGATTGTTGGGTTTTTGGACCTTGTCTGATGTATTGGGATTAGCTCATTCTAATGGACCCCACAGACCTTTCACTGAACCTGAAGATGAGGACATATCCAGTTCACTTTGATTAATTTTTTTTTAAAAAAGTTTTAAGTATCCAAAAGAAATTTCAGTTTTATGTGAGTACTTTTCAAGCATCACATCAGCACTTCATTAACTAAGTAGCTTGTGGATTGGCTATCAACCAATCAGATGGACATATTCTACATTCTGCCTTCTCTATTATGTGATAAACTAAATGACACTCGAGTGGACAAGACAGCCCACTGGTGATTGACATATTGCAGTTTTAGTATGTGACTCAGTGGGTGAGGAGATCACATACACGTGAGCATCTTCAGGAAAAGAGGAGCGACAAGCAAAGTTAGATCCTTTACGTTCAACTATTACTTTCAAACTTTACCAACAAAACTTTTCATTTGTATCTTCATTTAAATGTAATAATGAAAAGTGTGGAGAATCATTTTTTCATTCCATAACAAAACACTGAGGGTGCATATATTACATATGCCATGAATTATGTGATGTAACACACTATGCCTCATCAAAAGAAATGCTTTTTCTGAAGGCACATTTATTAATCTTTGTTACACATATCACCCTCAATGGACTAGTGGTTAGTGTGCTCGCCAATGGACCCAAGGTTCACAGGTTCAAACCTTGCCAAGGTTGATGGATCTTTAAGGGTGATAAAAATCCATAACACAACTTCCTTTGGGGGGGAAGTAAAGCTGGCAGTCCCATGTCACAGTTTATGGCATGTAAAAGAACCTTACAAGCATGAACAAGATGTTTCATACGAAAAATTCTGTGACCATTTCTCACCCATGTCTCTACTAGATGGCTCTAGCAGACAAATCAGGACCAAGTAGAAATTATGCAGAGGCAGTATGCTTGTCACTCACTACTCACAAATGCACACTTCAAGGACTAATAAGGACAAGTTGCCTTGAGCAACTGTCCCAGAACAGGTCAATGGCCCAATCCTTGAAGGCAGATGATGTTGATATTACATATGTTTACTTACAGCATATAATACTGACCTGTTTCACATCCATATTTCATTACAAAAATAACATTCAAATGGAGTTTCAGGTCTTTTTACCAATTTTATACAGAATCAATTATCTGATTTATTACCTTCTCTTACATAACTGGATTTATTATCATGAAGAAAAAAGTATAATATTGTGAAACAACATTAGTACAGACTGTATCTTGAACATGCCTATTCAATCTCACCAATATATACAAGCTTGTCACTAGAACCTGACATAATAATAGGTTCCTTAGGATGGAAGTCCACATCATTTACAGAACCATTATGGCCTGGCAGTTTGTAGAGAATCCGACGAGATGTTGTGTCCCAAAGATAGACAAATCTGTCAGCTGATCCTGCAGAAACCTAAAACAATCACATGCATTTAAAGTTGTAGCTGTTCTTGTGTTTTAATATTTTTCATTTCTGGTAAACTATAAAATGTAATTTAAACAAAAGCTATTCACATACTGTAATCTACAGATGACAATCTACAATGGGGATGAAACTAGAAGATACAATGTGGTCATTACAACAGAATTTTTAAATTCCAAAGAAACAGCTCAAAGAAAATGCCATTTGTAGGACTTGAGGTTTTCACAGTGGTGAGTTTGAAGATGGCTATGACTCATCACTCTGATGATGGAGGCAGCAAGGACCTCTGAAACGTTGGTAAATTTCTACCAGACTACATGGCACAACCCAGACGACAGCCATCTTCTCAATGTCATTTATTCCTATTACATTAAGAGTTTCTAAAATGCAGGCTACCTGAATTATGCAACCACATTACAGAACTGACTGTACTTGAATATGTGCTTCTGACATCTAAAAGTGAAAACATTCAGAATATTCAGTTACCTAAAAGTATGCATGCTACAGAAGCAGTAGTAAATATGGGATTACAAACTGACAGCCCTCTTACCTTTGAACCATCTGGGGCCCATGCACACCGTAATAAGTTTTTCTCAAAATTGTGCTGATGGCCAGTTAAAATCTTGACACAGCGTTCTTGAGGAGCAAATGGCCGCACATCCCATATTCGGACTGTGTTATCCATTGCATTAGACAGAACATATGATCCATCTGGAGACAAGCTTAGTCCAGTAACTGTGTCTCCATGGCCTTTTAATCGATACAAGAGAGCATTTTTCCGAAGATCCCACACCTTAATATCATTATCTATTCCTCCAGACAATACCTGTTCAGCTGTGTCACTAAATGTTACAGCTGTAACCTGATATGTGTTATTAAGGGTAACTGCTTGTCCACGTTTTCGTGGATCCCATAACTTAATGGAACAATCATCAGAACCGCTACACACCAGCTGTGGTCCACGTCTTGCAGGATGGCATGAATTCACAAATGTGGTGTGGCCTTTCAGTTTCTTTACACGAATTCCAGTCTCAATATCCCACATTCCCAGAGTGTTGTCGGTGCTAGCACTAAACAACGTGTTACCATCTGTAGAAAAATGCAATTCCATGATGGCCCCAGTGTGACCAGTCATTAAAGATATATTCTCACATTCCCCGTACACATTCCAAATGTAAATTTGGCGATCAAATCCTGCAGATGCTAAATACTGCCCTTCGGGGTGAAATTCTACCGTAAAAATCTCTCCTTGGTGTCCCTCAAGTAGCATAATAGGGGCTGTAAGGTTAGATGTTCGCGGTATATCACTTTGGACGATACTTGTTCCCTTGCTGATATTAGCAACTTCATTTCTTGCTCGCTTATTAGCCAGAACTACTGTTAGATCTTCTGCCTTTCTTTTAAGATCCATTATGGAAACGAAAAGGAACAAACACTTTGTTGGTACAGGTTGTACTACAAGGCACAGCACGGAAAAACTAACGTTGTTTCACAATTGAAATTCTATAACTTGCGTAGTCAGTATCTCCTTACTATGAACATATTCCAAAAGTAAATTTTGGAAGTACCATTAAAACAAAGAGCTTAAAGTCGTGTATTAAGTACAGGAATGACGCCATGAAATAATTGTCGATATGTTAAACTGCTCAACCGATGCCATAATCGATACATCGCTACTACTCGATACCACTCGAAACCATCAGGTTCATAGATAACCTAACGTCATTCCAGATTGGGAGGAGTATTCCTTTGGCGGTCTCACACCACACTTTGTACCAACATAGTTTTCCTGACAGTTTTGGATTGTTATGATTAAAATTTGTGGTTATGGTCCAGATATATCGACGTAGCTTCAAGTGCACGGCCAGCGCCGCGCCACTCCGGCGGACCCCTACAAACGTTTTCCCATAATCTTGAACTTCGCTCGAAAAAAATTTGTCAACCACACCGTTATCAGTTTTTGTGATTTTTATCGAAAATTTAGATATTCATGAAGCAAGGGTTTCCCAGAGTTTAAGTTTTTGTGACAATCCCACGACATTAATAAATTTAGCCACTTTTTAGGACGTGGCAGGCCATTCTTGACAAACATTATTTAAAATGTCATATACAAAATTTGGTGACCAGCAGTAGTTCATCTCAACGAATCTATCGATGTTAAATGTGTGCACATGTCTTCAGTAATTTTGGTTTTATAACATTTACACCATCCTTCTATAAAAGCATGAAAGAGGATTGTCGGATTGCATTTAGAAAGCTGAAACTTTTGCCACGTATAAAAAATGTTCATTCTAGAGAAAAAATAGATAGTGTGGACATTGCTCCGTTGCTAAGAAATTAAAATTTTAAATCAAGCAATGTATGCTACAGAAAGTCTCGTAACTGTATGCTTCAAACTGCCCAGGACAGGGTATACTGTAAACTGTTGTTGAATTAACGAGAAGAATTGGTAGTATGGTACAATTTGTGTTCAATGCCAGTATGTTGGTATCGCGAGTGGAGTACTGTTTTGTGGTCCAGCTTTATAAATGAGCGATTTCGCAGATGTATTCGATATGAGTATACTCCCGTAATCGATTATGGAACGTTGTAATTTTTATTTTAGTGTTTCTTGTTGATGACTGGTGGTAGGCGTGTGACGGAAGTATGTGTTGTAAGGTAAAATATATGAAAGGAAATTAATGTCAGTACTTATGTATTTTACGTAGTACTATGAGAAGATGTATATGATGTAAAGATAAATGTGTGAATGGTCAAATTGGTTTCCCAGTGTAATGTTTTCGTCTGTTCTACTACTTGGTTGTTCAGATTTGTGTGGGTTGGGAGTAGTGTAATGGATGATGATGGCAGACAAATCTGAAGATGGCAGTGATGAAGATGAAGTTCATGAAGTGGATGATGATGAAAATCCGGAAGAGCAGCATAGTTCAACCAGTGAAACTGATGAATACAAGAAAGCCAGTTCTGCCAGTGAATCGTCTTCAGAGCAAGAATCTTGTCGAGTCATTACTAGGTCATTTACTTGTCAGAAAAGACAGGTTAAGATAAAGTGTGATACACCTCGACGAAAATGTCATCGCTGTGGTAAAGCCCTCTCTACAGACTTTTGTCTTTGTGTATACAAAATCCCATTTCAATGTGAACGGTGTAATTTAACATTTGCAGGTCTTCCAGAGTTTCAGGCACACATGCGATCTGTCCATACGCGTAATCGTAACAATACTGGCACCAACAATGACATTCCTCCCCAGAGTGTTACCAAAGAAAAGAGTCAACCAAGTGCACTTTTTCAGTATAATAATACAGAACCTAGGTTTGAATCAGAGGTTCTGAGAACAGAGCAATTGCAGGAAGTGCATACATGCCAGTCATGTAAAGAAACATTTAATACAAAACTTGGCCTTATGGCACATAGTTTAAATCACATTGAACGCGAAGAAACGAACATATACAAGTGCAAGCACTGTAATCGTGAGTTTACATCGACAGTTCGGTTGTCTATTCATGTGACACGAATGCACACTGAGGAGAAAAAATTTGTGTGTGATGTATGCAACAAGGGTTTCAGGTAGGAAATATATACATCTAGTGCTTGTAGACCAACCATTGCTGGTGTAGTGGTTAGCCCTTGTGCTTTGTATTTGAGGGGTATCCATTAAAAGTACCAATTGGCTTGATTCCTGATTCACAGGTTATTTAACATTCTGAGGACTGTAAATGTACCTGTACGTTCATTCATTGAACATAGAAATTTCTGTCAAGGGGTGTGATCATGCTGAGAAGACCATAATTTCATCTGTTTTCTAAAGGGGCAAGCATGGCTGCGATAAAGTCAGTGCTCCATGTGGGATTTTATGTGTAGATTGTTGTGGTCCTAGTATCTAATGGTATATGCTGTTGACAAGAACAGCAAAAGTTAGTGATGTATTTCTAAAATGAGTTGCACCAGTGATATAATTTCAAATATTGATTTGGGAAGGATGTGAAAGAAGTAGTCTCAGCTAATTTTACTAATACATAATTTGCTTGGAGTGACCAACAAAAATCATGAAGAAACCTCTGAATACCATCTCTGGACAGGGTTTGAAATGCAGCATCACCTGAACACAGGCCTTGAGTACTAATTCATCTGTGACATTTGGTAGAATTTGAGCTAGAATATTTGCTAATATGGTGTAGGAAGTTTCCCATGGATTTTCTATCTCTAGGAAAATGCTGGTATATCTCAGAACAAGTCATGAGTGTTTCCTTTTTCAGATTTCCTGATGTTTGTTCCCCTTCCCTGCAAGCTTTGGGTACTTCTCTCACGTAAAGCAAAACACTCTTGACCTTCCATCTTGTCTTCAGCCTCTTTGTACTCACTGTTTGTATTCCATAAGTGCTGTGTAGGGGACTAGAATAGAATATATTTGCATTCCATAGATCCTTCATAGGCCTAAGCCAAGGATGTGGAACAGGTCATAGCACAAATACAATACTTGTTTCTAGTACAAATATAAATACATAATTATAACAGTGATTGAAAGATTTTTGGAAATACAGTATTACAGCAAAATAATTATGATGAGAACCATCACCATTATTACTTACATGTTAGTATCCCGTCAGCAGACAGGCAGGCAGATTTATCTTAGGGTGGATAATAAATCCTTTGAAAATTTTACAAAGTTGAAATATTTGGGAACAATAACAAATCAAAATGATACTCATGAGGAAGTTAGGAGGAGACTATATTCTGGAAATGCTTGCTACTTCTCAGTTCAAAATATTTTGTGTTCCCGTCTGAGAACCTGAAAATTGAAGTATACAAAACAATAATTTTGTCTGTTGTTTTGTATGGGTGGGAAACATGGTATCTCACTCTGAGGGAGGAACATAGATTGCAGGTGTTTGAGAATAGGATGTTGAGGAGGATTTTTGGGCCTAGTAGAAAAGATGATGGGGTCTGGAGAAAACTACATAATGACGAACTTAAAAATTTATACTCCTCCCCCAGTTTTGTCAGGGTGATTACGTTGAGAAGAATGAGATGGGTGGGTCATGTAGCGCGCATGGATGGGACAAGAGGTGTGCACCAGGTATTGGTTGGGATACCTGAGTGGAAGAGACCGCTGGGGAGATCTAGACATAGATGGGAGGATAATGTCAAGCAGAATCTATGGGAGACTGGATTTTGTTGCCCGAGGACAGGGTCCGGTGGAGGGCTTTGGTTAATTCGGTGATGAACCTTCAGGTTCGGTAAGCCATCTAGTTAGTTAGTTAGTTCAATATAAATATGATCTTTCCTGGAACTGTCTATAAAACATTATCAGTGGCAGTACTGGACTGTTTGTGAAGGATTATTGTGTTGTATAAGATATATTTTTAACAGTGTAAGGTGTCCGTGGATGTAGTATATATTTAATAACTACTATCTGAAAATAATTATGTCAGTGTTTCTTCCCTGTTTCCATTGTAGCTCCTAACTTTTGTAGGTGGCAGTTAGATCTGCAAGAAATGTGTTAAAACCATGTTATTTTAATGATGCCGATTATCCATGGATTAAGTGTTGTTTATCTCCATTTTTACAAAAGAATAAATGTTATATTGTAGTGGTT
>NW_019059838.1:134582-145590 GCF_000696155.1 Zootermopsis nevadensis
AAACCATACGTCTGTGATGAGTGTGGTCGTGCCTTTGCTGATAATTATACACTCACACACCATAAGGTATGCCTTAATTAATTTCTATGAGGTATGTTTTTGAAGAGTGATATGGAATGTGCGCTGGTTTGAGTCTCGGGGAAAGAAATTTCTCATGAAATTTTCGACCGGTGTATGGGACTGGTGCCAACCCAGCATCGTCAGGAAATTGGGGAGCTACAATGCTACAAGGTTTTCACCATGAATTCACAATCTGGATGAGAATGAATGTGCTTGTGCTATACATGTAGCAAGTTTGGCAACCAATTTGTAGTTAGCCCCTTACAATTTTGGCTGACATAAAATTTTAATGAATATGTACACTCACCTCCATCCAAGAGTAAGTTAGGTAATTTTATACTTGTTACTTAATTATGTATTATGTTGTCAGGTGGTACACTCAGGAATCCGTAGTTACATGTGTGATGTATGTGGGAAAGCATTTGTGCACAAGCACACACTTGCGAGTCACAAACGTATCCATAGTGGAGAGAAGCGTTATAGATGTACCATCTGCGAACGAGCATTTACACAGATGTCAACTATGCTCCAGCACCGTAACACACACACTGGGGAGAAGTCATATCGCTGTATCTGTGGGAAGGCCTTCACGCAGCAGTCCAGTCTTGCACGTCACAAGAGGTAACCTCTTAATGTTGCAATTGTAATAATACCTTATTTATAAATAGTGATGTTATATTCATATAGAATGACTAACATAAAGTAAAAATATCTTAGGCAGAAGAAGAAGAGCAACAATTCTTAATTCTGTTATGGAGAAGTGATTGGTTTAATAGCGTGGATTTCATGTTTGATACAGTGTGGTTAATGTTTCAATAAAATCTATCAGGGCTCCAGAAGTATGCTTGCCCACTCACCCTGGCCATATTACCGGACACCAGTGGCAGGTACAGTTAATTCTTAAACTAAATGTGTCAAAAATTTGATGAACAAATGATTGTCATGAACAAGGTGCAGAAAGCAAGTTGAATATTTTGTTGTCTTAACATTTCATGTTGTGTTTTTAAATCTTTCTTATGCAGATATTTTGCACAAAGCATGTTGCAAGTCATAGGGTAAGTGGAGTGTTCTACAATAGTAGTAGAACTGAAGTTGTATTTCTGGAGCTGTGTAACTTCATTGGAAAGTAATAAGCATTATAGTAATACAATTATTATTTTGCAAAATATTATATTCCTCCTCCAATTTGCGGATATAAACATGTTATGTAAATTCTTAGTTAAAAAAATTTAAAAGTTTCAAATGTGAATAAAGTTCACTTGGTACATATTTTTTATAAGTTAAGTTAGAGTTATCAACAGGTTTAACAGAGTTGGAATCTTGAAAGTAATCATTTTTCAATGCTTAACATCATCCTGTGGAGCTCAGAACAGAGTGGTAGTGTATGCAGCATTAAGAAATAAGAACTGCGTTCATATTTGATCTGGACTTAATGTTTTTAAATATTCTGTGCTTGACACTGTTTCCTGATGTATTTAATCAGCATAATGTAGGTCTGTGAAGATTGTTGCCACAGCAACTGATGTTAGTAAGAAACCAAATGACATCTGGATCTGTTTCTAGTTCAGTGGAACAACATATTGTTATTATAAATATAGGTAAGGAAGGTGTAAAAGTGTCTGAAATTCATCATATTTCACACATGATAAAGGATCTTGCCTGCCATGATCTTTAGTGTCCAGATGGTAAACGTGTGACAGGGTTGCCATCATGTAGAAAACAAAGTGCACAGAGTAAGGCCAGCACCTGCAGTTCGTGTTGTGGCAACTGAAGAGGTTGATGGCTGAAGGATTTCGTCAGAACCTGCCACCACTGTTGAGTGCTGTCATCATTGTCCATAATAAGCTGGGATTTAGTGAAACTTGCCGCAACAGTTCTCACCACTGTTCAACAGTAACAGAGGGAAGGAGATAACTTCTGTGACTGTAATTTTACTTCAGAAAGCAAACATTCCAGTATATTGTGAGAACACAAGTTTACCTATACTTAAAACAGTCAAGACCTTGGCATCAGATGGCCATAACATTTTGGGATGCCTAACCACTCAAAAATGCTGGGGCTTTACATAGTGCAAAATGCACACACCTTTGAGATGTGAATAGCTTTGATCTAATGGTTTTCTTTCAAATTTGTGGAAAATACGGAGTAGTGAAAGTTTTGAATAATGTAGAAGTGCCTCTGGATGACTTTACTGTCAGTGTTATTGAAATGTCAAGATGTGCATATAAGTTCACGTGTCTCTTACAGTGACTTGGTGTTTGGAGAACTGTTCTGATGATTCTAGTCATCTTGAACATCTTACTGATACGAAAACATCAAAACAAAGAAAAAATACTTCTTTAATTACTGCTGCCCATACCTATTACATTAAATCAAGGTATCAGTGAAAATAATTTAAAGCACTCCAGTGTCACTCACATTTTTGCAGTTTTGGCATTTATAAACATTATTAAAAGTATCTCTATCTGACGTAATTGTTCATATTTCTCTGTTTTTCTCTCACTGAAAATCTTCTTTGACATGTTTCACTTTCACTTCACCAAGTGAACTCCACTATCACTACAGTGGAATTTCCTTTTGTATGTAAGAATAACAAATCTAAAACTTCTTGACGATGGTGAAGAGTCATTTGAATAAAAATTTCCTTGGATATTATCCATCGTCTAGTAAAATATTATTTATATATTTATTATATTTTACTAGACGATGGATAATATCCAAGGAAATTTTTATTCAAATGTAAGAATAAGTTGCATAATGTGTGCAGATTTATTTTTTCTTAATTTTACATTGAGGTCCTGTGAATTATATGTGATATGAAATATTTTATGTTAAAACTGACTTTTTCCTCTGGGTAGCATGATATATGTACTTGTTTCATTGCTTTTGTTAGTGTTGCACATATCTCTGCATATGTATTATACATTATTTCAGTATGTGAAAGATATGCTGCAAAGGAACTGAGTATCTGTTTCTTAATTTGCATCTTTCATATGCTTGAAATTTTTATAAGGAATTCAATATTTTATAAATTTTACTTATTTAACTTGACATTTCTTTTCCTTTAATGAAGGACAGCCAGTATGTTTGGTTCTGACACGTATTTCTGAGCAGTTGTAGATGCTTTAATGCACTGTAGAGACAGGGTAGCTCAATCATTGTAGTGACTGTGCCATGGGCTGAGTAATTGGGGTTTAGTTTCCTGCAGGTCAGAAGTTATCTGTGCATCACAGTGTGCAGACTGGCTGTGGGCTTAATTTAGCTTCATGTACAACAGGTACTCAGGTTCCTTCCTCAGGTGTAAAGCAGCTGGGATACAAAGCTAACCACTCATCTCCTTAGATTATGACTATATGGAAGTGCACCTTCACATCCTCCCCATATACCACTGTGATTTGGTACTTGGTTAAATGCCAGGGACAACTTTACCTTCAGATCCAGGTCTTCAGTAGTTCCTTCTGCTGCTGGCCTTTCTGAGCAGGGTTGACTGCTGTGGACACAGTATGCTGATATAGGCTGGTGCCTCATCATAAGTTTGTGCTGCGTGAGCAACAAGTAGCAGTGTGTCTAGGTTGATTAGTTTTCTAATGCTACACATTTTAGCACTTAAAGGCTATTGATAAATTATTTGTTTCAGGTTACATGAAGGAGGAGTTGAATCATTTCCATGCCATCTTTGTGAGAAGAAATTTGCATACAAGAGCACTTTATACAAGCATAAGCGTCGAACTCATGGTATTGATAACCCTCACGTCTGTTACAGTACTCCATATAGTGACACACAATTCTAAGAGTGAAGTGTCTGCTGTTTAGTAAGTGAATGGAGCATCCTATTAATGTTGAATTTTTACAGTACTTCACATCCAGCAAGAATGTTTATGTAATAGGTTTCATATCAAAATATTTTAATTTTCTTCATTTATAAAAGCATAAAGGAGTCTGGCACATGTGATGATGAACTTACGATTGCATTCCTTGATGCAGGGTTAGTTCTCACTACCATGCCAGCTTTCTGTACCTCAGTATGGGTTATTTCCTCAGGGATAGAGAATGCTGACCATTCAGTTGTAAGGCTGGTTAATAATATTTGGAGTCTCTGTCCTTCAGTGTGCTCAGGGTTAGGTGAAGTGTGAAAGAAGGGTGGAAAGTTTCACAATTTTTACTTGCACGTTTGTATTTTAAAATGTGATATCAGAATAATGACTGTAATTACAGACAACTCAGTAAACTGAATGTGTCATTGTTTTTATCATACATGACCTAGTACCACCATCTACTATTCATAAAATGTATCTTTTCAAACAAATTTTTATCTTATTCTTAGCTTATTTAATTATGCTTTCAGGTACATAGGTTATAAAATGTCAAGTGATAGGATGATTAATTAATAAGATTGGAAAGGTGTACTGTTTCGAGGACACTTAAAATTTTAAATGTGCTCTTCAGAACACATAATGAGTGTTGATGTGAACAGGGAATTACAAATGGAACAGTGGTATCCAATGTCATTGTTGCAACAATGTGATCTGAGGTCACTCAAAACAGTGCAGCTCAACAATGACCTCCAATTACATTGCTACAACCAGCATGGTGGAAGTACATGCCTGGTGATCAAGGCATGGAAGACTAGGCTGATGGGGCAAAGCACTTGGAGCAACAAACACTGGGGGTTTGGCCCCAGTGGGAATACATAGGGGTGAAGTGTCAGTGTGGTAAATCCTCTGGGGTGGCTGGCTCAGTCTTGAGCAGCCTTTGTGATCTTGGGCTGGGCTGGTGCATAACTAGCATAGTGCTATAAATTGATAACCATGGAGTTAAAGGTCTGCTGGCAACCCCATTGTAGGGGTTTAAATTACCTATTTCTAATGATAAAATGTAAGTACTAGAGATTGCCACATATACTGCTGTAACAGAAAACAGCAGGCAATTGGGAACTACATACAAAATGGGACTTTCTGACCTCAGTGTACTACAAAAATGTTTGGATGAATTTTTTCTTGTTTTCATTGTAACATCTACTATTATTTTTTTTTGTAGTGTTCTGTCTGACGACAGGTCCATATATTATGAACAGGATCCTTCCAACCTCTTCAGGTTGTCAGGGACCTGCTCATACATATATACATTCTTGGCAGAGATGATCAGAAGTGGTTTGCCATTGCCTTCTTCTGTGTGTGAGTGGAGTAATTGTTGGGATGCCACGGAGAAACCGGGGAAGCCCCCGGAGGAAAACTCTGTGATGCCTAGACCACGGCCTTGCCCAACACAAGTTATAAATTTGAGCACCACCGGCAATTGAACCCGGGACCCCAGGCTTACAAGGCTAGTGTTCTGACCACTAGACCACCGTGGCAGGCTAACATCTACTATACGTGAAGCTAAATATTAGAAGCATTTTCGAAAACATCTACTGCAAATTGGCAGATAACAAAATATTTCTCATTAACATCTGTAACTTTTATTTGAGACATTTGTTTATATGGTAATATGTGTATTTCACAATCGTAACTAAGGTTTTTGTAGAGGGTTCTGAAGGATCAGTGCCACTAATAACAGAACTCACCATTGAACATGACCCAAACAAAATAAGGGATGACCCTATTGTTGTAATTTTTGTGCAGCTGAGTACCTTTGTTCACAGCTGAATTTAATATGATTCAAATGGACACAAACTGCAGAGGGATGAAAAATCAAAGTGAATGTTTATTCCAAATTGGATTGAAACTTATGTGTGAACTGCCAACAGTGGAAAAATCCAGACCACCAAAGCACAACAAAAAATAACATACCAGCAATACGCTTGCAAATATATACAAAGAACCAGGCAACAAACAAGCAGGGCATGATGTTTTCCCCTTAAAAGTACTTCCTGCATATGTCCAGAACCTTAGGCTGTACAAGAGTGCTGCCTACAGAAAGGCTGAACGTTGTAAATTAACAGTGGATGAAGAGCTACAGAGCAGAAGATAGATGTACACTTTACATGGATGAAACATGGGTTGACACAAGAGGGGAATATCTTAACATACTGCCTATGAACACATGTTTGTTACATTACTTCATTTATCATGAAAATTCTGAAGCAGGAGTCATGTTCAATAACAAGTGTTTATTATGTTTAACATATCAGCATATCCCTGAGAAATATTTAAGTATTTTAATTAATCAAGTTACATGGTAGATTCTTAGAAATTGGAAGGTAGTTGAAGATGGCTGTCGTCTGGGTGTTGCGCTGTATAGTCTCGTAGAAGTTTGGTGGTGACACTGCATGCCCTTAATAAAGAAGCAAAACTCCAGCATTAGTTATATAAAATTAATTGGTGCTTGATAAAGAGTAGAAATTATGATTTTCAGTGATGTGTAAAAGACAATATTAATTTAAGTGATGTATAAATTATTGAAAGAAAAATTAGATCAGTGTAATGAAACTTCAGAAAATAGTGCGTTAACAAGCACACAGTTTCTCGGCAGCAGTCTCCCCACTGCACTGAATACACTACTACCACCACCACCATTTGAACTGCACAGCCATGTGGCAATGACTGCAGGTGGCACCTATATTAGAAACTTAAAAAACACTTTTTTGGACACTAAAGTGGAGTTCTTGGATGCCACTAGGTTTATTTATTTAGCTATTTTTGGAGTTGTTTTGTAATAAATCCTAGGATTGGTTGGCAGCAGCTTTTTTTTTAGCTGCTGATACTAGGGAAATCCTGAGGATCTTTAATGTGGTGGATTCCCCTTGCCATCCGCGTCCTATGCCGTTAACCCATCTGCCTTTAGGGGTGATTTCTCACCCCAAGGGCATGAGGGTGCCATGACCCTCCACCCACTAAAGAGGCTGTTGGCACTTTGTAGAGGGGGACCACTTACACCGGTGTTCACTCGGTCTGTGGACTCAGTTTAACATCATGCCCGGGAGTTGTCTTATAGTAAATAGACAGTACACTTAAAGCCAATGCTTATTTGTTGATTGTCAGGGCATCTGAATTATTCTGCATTCTTACTAATTACGTTATAATTTATCTGTTTGGTCATAACTACTTTGCCACATATGAACACAACACACTTTCTCCCTACAATGTTTCTACCCTACAGTCTTCTGTCCCACCCTCTGCAGACTTTGAAAACGGACATTAACAATAATGTACAACAATGGAATTTATATTGGTAATACAACAGCCTGAGAATATCACCTCAAGAACTACCAGTTGTGTTTTGGCACCATATAGCCTTGCTTAAACTCTTTGAGTTAACAGCAAATGTACATAAATAAAATGTGCAAAGGAAAGCTTTTTGTACGAGGGTCGCTCATTAAGTAATGCCCCACATTTTTTTCCTCAGAACATATTTATTCAAGATGGCTCAAATTTAGTGACAATATAAATCAATGTTTCCTTTACACATACTATTTTTCCACATAGTCCCCATCAACTGGTACGGTTTTACGCCAGCGTGGAACAAGTGCAGGCATGCCTTGCCGGTACCAGCTCTTGTCCTGTCCCCGTAGCCATGTCCTCACTGCTTGAATCACGCTCTCGTCATCTTCAAATCTTGTTCCGCGGATAGCATCTTTAAGGGGCCCAAAGAGATGGAAGTCGGAGGGTGCCAGATCTGGACTGTAGGGTGGATGGGGTAGCACCGTCCAACCCAATTTGGTGATTTCTTCCCGGGTTCTCAGACTTGTGTGAGGGCGTGCATTGTCGTGCAGGAGCAAAATTTCTGCTGGATGCTTGTGAGGCCGAACTCGTCGAAAACGCTTCTTGAGGGTTTTCAGGGTCCTGATGTACGCGTCTGAATTGATGGTCGCACCTCTTGGCATCACATCCACAAGAATGACCCCATCACTGTCCCAAAAGACAGTCATCATGACTTTTCCGGCGGAGGGAGTTGTCTTGAATTTCTTCTTTCTCGGTGATTGAGGATGATGCCACTCCATTGACTGCCTTTTTGTCTCTGGCTCAAAGTGGTGTATCCAGGTTTCGTCACCTGTAATGATCCGGGACAGAAAGACCTCTCCCTCAGCATCAAAACGCTCCAACAATTCAGAAGAAATCGTTTTCCTTTGAATCCTGTGGTCTGCTGTGAGACTTCGTGGAACCCATCTTGCGCACACCTTCGAATATGCGAGAGCCTGGATAATTGCAATCACACTTCCATTGCTGACTGAAAGCTGTTGGGCCAATTGTCGAGTTGTGATGCGCCGATCCTCACGAATAATGGCATCCGCGCGGTTCAACATGTCTGGAGTGGTGGCTGTGGCAGGACGCCCAGAGCGCGGCAGATCACGGAGCTCGGTTTCTTCACTTCCTGAAGCTTTAACTCTCTTAGCCCAGCGACCAACGGTGCTCCTATCGACTGCACAGCTTCCATACACAGCACACAAACGTTTATGAATGTTCACCACCGTTTCTTTTTCAGCAACAAGGAATTCAATTACAGCTCGTTGCTTGTAACGAGAGTCGTTCACAGACGCCATTTTAACAGTTCACTACAGCTCCGCTATCGGTTGGAATCATTTGAAACTCCGTACACGAACGCGGGAAACATCAAATCTCAAGCATGTAAAAGTACACTTTTCTATCTTCAGTATTGGCTGAGAAAAAAAATGTGGGGCATTACTTAATGAGCGACCCTCGTAAAAAATGTCACAATTTTTAATTGTATTCGGGAGAGGCCTCTTTTCTAACCGCGGTCATCTAAACGGCTATTCTGAAGATTTCCCTCCGGGTGAAGATCGAGATAGTAGGCCTACTTCGAAATGAACCAAGGCAGATTATTTTACGTTTCCAATCATCTGCTTTCATTTGGCAATGACTGTTGATACGATATTGTTAAATAATCTCCGAAAAATGTGAGCATCTTAAGCAATTATACATTCTATGACCATTTCAACAACTAAAAAAATATACCCAAACAAAACGAAAGTGAACACTCTACAACATTCATCAATAAATGTGTTTTGATTCAAAATTAAATATAGTATTTGAGATTTCCAGGGCAGCGAGTTCGAAGATATCTGCCTTCTGGGTTGTAGTATGGTAGAAGTTAACTGAGGTTTCAACAGTGCTTGCTGTCTCCATCATCAGGGCGATCATCGCCCTGATTATCCAGAAAACATCCATATTCAAAATTAAATATAATGGGAATGGGAATGAGATATGGAATAGCAGATAACAATAGCACCTATCTCAATGAGAGTCATTTGGAAAAAGGCCAAGTAGGAGACGGAAAAACTCAGAGCAGGAAAGGAATTTATAATCTGATAGGAGAAAAGGAGATTGGAATGATAGTAAAGATGAGAACGGGGAACCGATAATAATAGACAAACCCAAAGAAAAGCAGAAACAACATTCAGCATTGAAGAAAAATGAAAAATGTCCGGGTCTGCCCACCAGTCCACACGGTGCACAAACCAGAACAACAACATAGACATGCATAAACGTGTTCAGAAGTATGCAAAAAAACACAGTAGATTCCCGATTATGCGACGTAAAAGGGACCGAAGAACGGTCGGAAAACCGAAAATTTCAGATAATACGGGAGGCTAATGAAAATGACGAGGATAAATTGAACGTTCCGATACGTCGAATAAACGGAATGTAGGATAATCTGGACTCTACTGTATTTCGAACCTTCATTACCTACAAGGCGAAGTAATATTAAATGTAAAGGTTACTTAGCATCGAATGAGAGAAGATGATCAATGTATAAAATTAAATGGAAATTGTGAGGAATAGTTTATCGATAAAGATACTATGCCAGAATTCACTTTGAGACAATTTCAACAACCGAAACCAGACAGCATGGGGGAGGTATTGGTTGGGAGGCCTGAAGAGAGGCAACAGCTGGGAAGACCTAGGCGTAGGTGGGAGGATAACGTTAAACTGGAACTTAGTAAAGTAAACCAGACCCTCTACACTCCGTGTAGGCCATTTGGGAAAACAGAAGGTATAGATCCTACTCATTGTCGACCTCGGCACTACATGTGGGTGAGTGGTCAGCATCACGACCCTGCCGTGCTTTACCCCCGGGAAAGGACCTCGGTACCCACTGGATAGGAGGCTGAGTGGACCCCAGAGCCGGTCTTGACGCAGGGGCTAAAGGAACAATCCTCTGCCCCCATCGTGGATCGAACCCCAGTCGTCCAGTCCTTAGGGAGTTAGGAATCGATGGAGCGAAATGGATACAGCTGACTCAGGATAGAGTCGGGTGAGGGTATTTTGTGAACACAGTGATGAACCTTTGGGTTCCATGAAGAAAGTGGACTATTCTTTGACAAGGTGCGTACACGATCGACTTTTCACAGAATTTCCTGCACCGTAGAGTGAGTGAGTGAGTTAAACCAGACACCTTTTGTCTCCACTTCTCATGTCTAATGACGTAGCGCGATTGGAAAAGTATAATCCTTGGAGCATAGTGAATTTCCAAACACGTTCTTTACGCAAAATCACGGTTATTGATGAGCAACCATATGCTTCGGAGGTCACTATTGCACTGTGATCCGAAACATTGTCGTGCAACAACGTATTACAACTATGACCTCGACCATTGTAGCGCAACGAGAGCTTTGTCATTTGCGGTCGTAAATTTAGAAGACAGGATCGGCGAGACATACGAGAGATGAGACATGCGTGTGCGATTTTTCCGGAACTTTGAATAAAAGAGACCACTTGGGAGGAATGAGTGTGGATAGGGAAATACTATATTTGATTGCGAGCCTGTGGACAGGATTGATCTGGGTGCACGTAGGGGTCAGTTGCTGCTCTTGTGAAGACGGTAATGAAACTTGGGGTTACATAGACGGCCAGTTGAGCAATTGTCAGCTTCTCAAGAACTTTGATACAAAAAAGTTCACCAAATTTGTGCGATATTACGTTGCAGCGTCACGGTAGGCGCCTGGCTCTCTCACGCTTCTCTGAACAATGAGAACGTGGCACGCTGTCTC
>NW_019059838.1:146482-162196 GCF_000696155.1 Zootermopsis nevadensis
CACGGAGAAACCGGGGAAGCCCCCGGAGGAAAACTCTGTGATGCCTAGACCACGGCCTTGCCCAACACAAGTTATAAATTTGAGCACCACCGGCAATTGAACCCGGGACCCCAGGCTTACAAGGCTAGTGTTCTGACCACTAGACCACCGTGGCAGGCTAACATCTACTATACGTGAAGCTAAATATTAGAAGCATTTTCGAAAACATCTACTGCAAATTGGCAGATAACAAAATATTTCTCATTAACATCTGTAACTTTTATTTGAGACATTTGTTTATATGGTAATATGTGTATTTCACAATCGTAACTAAGGTTTTTGTAGAGGGTTCTGAAGGATCAGTGCCACTAATAACAGAACTCACCATTGAACATGACCCAAACAAAATAAGGGATGACCCTATTGTTGTAATTTTTGTGCAGCTGAGTACCTTTGTTCACAGCTGAATTTAATATGATTCAAATGGACACAAACTGCAGAGGGATGAAAAATCAAAGTGAATGTTTATTCCAAATTGGATTGAAACTTATGTGTGAACTGCCAACAGTGGAAAAATCCAGACCACCAAAGCACAACAAAAAATAACATACCAGCAATACGCTTGCAAATATATACAAAGAACCAGGCAACAAACAAGCAGGGCATGATGTTTTCCCCTTAAAAGTACTTCCTGCATATGTCCAGAACCTTAGGCTGTACAAGAGTGCTGCCTACAGAAAGGCTGAACGTTGTAAATTAACAGTGGATGAAGAGCTACAGAGCAGAAGATAGATGTACACTTTACATGGATGAAACATGGGTTGACACAAGAGGGGAATATCTTAACATACTGCCTATGAACACATGTTTGTTACATTACTTCATTTATCATGAAAATTCTGAAGCAGGAGTCATGTTCAATAACAAGTGTTTATTATGTTTAACATATCAGCATATCCCTGAGAAATATTTAAGTATTTTAATTAATCAAGTTACATGGTAGATTCTTAGAAATTGGAAGGTAGTTGAAGATGGCTGTCGTCTGGGTGTTGCGCTGTATAGTCTCGTAGAAGTTTGGTGGTGACACTGCATGCCCTTAATAAAGAAGCAAAACTCCAGCATTAGTTATATAAAATTAATTGGTGCTTGATAAAGAGTAGAAATTATGATTTTCAGTGATGTGTAAAAGACAATATTAATTTAAGTGATGTATAAATTATTGAAAGAAAAATTAGATCAGTGTAATGAAACTTCAGAAAATAGTGCGTTAACAAGCACACAGTTTCTCGGCAGCAGTCTCCCCACTGCACTGAATACACTACTACCACCACCACCATTTGAACTGCACAGCCATGTGGCAATGACTGCAGGTGGCACCTATATTAGAAACTTAAAAAACACTTTTTTGGACACTAAAGTGGAGTTCTTGGATGCCACTAGGTTTATTTATTTAGCTATTTTTGGAGTTGTTTTGTAATAAATCCTAGGATTGGTTGGCAGCAGCTTTTTTTTTAGCTGCTGATACTAGGGAAATCCTGAGGATCTTTAATGTGGTGGATTCCCCTTGCCATCCGCGTCCTATGCCGTTAACCCATCTGCCTTTAGGGGTGATTTCTCACCCCAAGGGCATGAGGGTGCCATGACCCTCCACCCACTAAAGAGGCTGTTGGCACTTTGTAGAGGGGGACCACTTACACCGGTGTTCACTCGGTCTGTGGACTCAGTTTAACATCATGCCCGGGAGTTGTCTTATAGTAAATAGACAGTACACTTAAAGCCAATGCTTATTTGTTGATTGTCAGGGCATCTGAATTATTCTGCATTCTTACTAATTACGTTATAATTTATCTGTTTGGTCATAACTACTTTGCCACATATGAACACAACACACTTTCTCCCTACAATGTTTCTACCCTACAGTCTTCTGTCCCACCCTCTGCAGACTTTGAAAACGGACATTAACAATAATGTACAACAATGGAATTTATATTGGTAATACAACAGCCTGAGAATATCACCTCAAGAACTACCAGTTGTGTTTTGGCACCATATAGCCTTGCTTAAACTCTTTGAGTTAACAGCAAATGTACATAAATAAAATGTGCAAAGGAAAGCTTTTTGTACGAGGGTCGCTCATTAAGTAATGCCCCACATTTTTTTCCTCAGAACATATTTATTCAAGATGGCTCAAATTTAGTGACAATATAAATCAATGTTTCCTTTACACATACTATTTTTCCACATAGTCCCCATCAACTTGTACGGTTTTACGCCAGCGTGGAACAAGTGCATGCATGCCTTGCCGGTACCAGCTCTTGTCCTGTCCCCGTAGCCATGTCCTCACTGCTTGAATCACGCTCTCGTCATCTTCAAATCTTGTTCCGCGGATAGCATCTTTAAGGGGCCCAAAGAGATGGAAGTCGGAGGGTGCCAGATCTGGACTGTAGGGTGGATGGGGTAGCACCGTCCAACCCAATTTGGTGATTTCTTCCCGGGTTCTCAGACTTGTGTGAGGGCGTGCATTGTCGTGCAGGAGCAAAATTTCTGCTGGATGCTTGTGAGGCCGAACTCGTCGAAAACGCTTCTTGAGGGTTTTCAGGGTCCTGATGTACGCGTCTGAATTGATGGTCGCACCTCTTGGCATCACATCCACAAGAATGACCCCATCACTGTCCCAAAAGACAGTCATCATGACTTTTCCGGCGGAGGGAGTTGTCTTGAATTTCTTCTTTCTCGGTGATTGAGGATGATGCCACTCCATTGACTGCCTTTTTGTCTCTGGCTCAAAGTGGTGTATCCAGGTTTCGTCACCTGTAATGATCCGGGACAGAAAGACCTCTCCCTCAGCATCAAAACGCTCCAACAATTCAGAAGAAATCGTTTTCCTTTGAATCCTGTGGTCTGCTGTGAGACTTCGTGGAACCCATCTTGCGCACACCTTCGAATATGCGAGAGCCTGGATAATTGCAATCACACTTCCATTGCTGACTGAAAGCTGTTGGGCCAATTGTCGAGTTGTGATGCGCCGATCCTCACGAATAATGGCATCCGCGCGGTTCAACATGTCTGGAGTGGTGGCTGTGGCAGGACGCCCAGAGCGCGGCAGATCACGGAGCTCGGTTTCTTCACTTCCTGAAGCTTTAACTCTCTTAGCCCAGCGACCAACGGTGCTCCTATCGACTGCACAGCTTCCATACACAGCACACAAACGTTTATGAATGTTCACCACCGTTTCTTTTTCAGCAACAAGGAATTCAATTACAGCTCGTTGCTTGTAACGAGAGTCGTTCACAGACGCCATTTTAACAGTTCACTACAGCTCCGCTATCGGTTGGAATCATTTGAAACTCCGTACACGAACGCGGGAAACATCAAATCTCAAGCATGTAAAAAGTACACTTTTCTATCTTCATTATTGGCTGAGAAAAAAAATGTGGGGCATTACTTAATGAGCGACCCTCGTATATCAAATGAAAAATATATGCATCCTATACAGAAGTGAGTGTTATATGACATGAAGCAAGCACAGCAAATCACTAACCAACTTCTGCAAAGAGAAGTAATACACATTTCATGGGCTGAATGACATTTGAATATAGCAGACCCAACTCATTCATGGAAAATAGTGGTAATATTTGTGCAATACTTGTTTGTAATACAAGTAAATGATGTAGTTATGACAGTCAACCACAGTATCTCTATATATTATAAAAATTCGTGATTTGTTGTCGTCAACCTACTTGTAGCCAACCAATTTGTCTTCAAGAAATGACGTCATCAATGTTACGTTACATTTGTTTACTCGGCATTGTTGTACCAACAATGTTATATATTATAATACAACACAACAATCAAATCGGTTGTTATAATAGAACAATGGTGAGTAAACAAATGGCTACAAATTGGTTATAATAGAACAACAATCAAATTGGTTGGTTATAATGGAACACAACAATGGTGAGTAAACAAATTGGTTGGTTATAATAGAACAACAATGGCGAGTAAACAAATGGCTACAAATTGGTTGGTTATAATAGAACACAACAATCCAATTGGTTGGTTATAATACAACACACGTCATCAAACAAACGTTTGTTTACTCAGCATTGTTGCGTATACCAACACAACAATGCCGAAGGGAGGGTTAGTTTAGTGTCTTACTCAAGATTTTAAGGTTGGTCAAGTGTTTTAACCCCCCATTCGAGGGGGGGGGGTTGCATTTTAAAAACTTGACCAACCCCCAAGGAGCTCTGAAAGGAGCGCTATGCTCTAGTTACCACAAAAATAATTGAACAAGAAAGCACAACCACTATTGTTTACATGTATTTATAATAGCTGGGAATTTTTGGTTGGGGTAAATTCTTCTATGGAATAGGAATGAGACAGGCAATACTCCTTTGTGCTGGCTTAACTTCTTTGTATCATGATTCATACTTCTTACTGGGGGGTTGGGGGGAGAAGATTATTGAATAGCTTAATTCCAGTATAGTACACTTCTTTTTGATGTTTACTCAGTTAAGTGTTTGGCACATGAAGGTTATATCTGTATCTTGTACTTATACTGTGAATATCTGAGTTTGTTTGAAATTCTTCCATGTTGTCCACCATAAATTATAATGAGAGCAAGAATTTGCTGGCTAGTTGGACAAATATTAAATTTCTTAAACAATTCCCTACATAAGGTTATCCTTTTAGTGGCTTCCATTATTGTAATGATTTTATTTTGAATGTAAAATGCTTTTTTGCTTTTTGTTGAGTACAGAACAGCCCACCTGTCTCTATAGCTATGTAGATATTGTGCTACACTACATGTTCAACTGCGATCATTCTGACAACTTTCAGCCAGTAACACAATGTCATCCCAATAAGTAACTCTGTTTATTTATCATTTAGTATACATATTAAATATAATGTTTTTGGTTCCCCTAACCTTATTCTTCCCATATGTTCTTAACTAAGTTATTGCTTGCAGGGGTTTTCAAAAATGTAACCTCTGAAAATAGCAAAGATGTGCCATACTTATTTCAATGTGTGAAATTACAGGTATTAATTCCTTGTTACTGAAGGGCTGAATATACTTATAGACCCTCAATTTTCAGTTATACTGTTTACGTAAAGCTCAAATACTGAAAACATTTGGATTTGCCTTTCTGTCTGTGCCATAAATAAATCAAGGTATATGCTGAAATCAGTGTCTAAATATTTAAAACACTAAAAAAAAGTGCCAGGAAGAAAGCCTATCCTGTCACATGCTATAAAGCAAGCATACCACTTAGGGGGCAGTAGCTTCACCAAGCTTGTCACTGCCAAGTCATCTCAATTCATCGTCAATACCCACCAGGCACCATCTGCACACCTGCCTAAGGCCTTCCTGACACCATCGATGGGAAACAAACACAAAATGAATGATTGAAAACCCATAGGATTTGAAGTTCTCACAGTAATAAGTATGAAGATGACTATCTTCTGGGTTGTAGCACCATGTAGTCTGATAGAAATTTACAAATCTTTCAGGGGTCCTTGCTGCCTCCATCATTAGGACAATGAATGAGTGGCCTTGATGGAGGTAGCAAGGACATCTGAAAAATTTGTAAACTTTTATCAGACTACATGGTGCTACAACACAGAGACAGCAATATTCAATTAGCCACTTTTACATTCTGTAAAGTAGAGTAATAAGACATTGGCAGCTGACAGTTGAACGTGGGAATCAGTACTTAAATTTTTGGTAAGGAGAGAGAATTAGGAACATAGCTAAATTACATTAAGGTATAATGACATCAAAAGGAAGCCCAAACTTTCAGGAGACAACAATGAATCAGCCAGTGCTTGCAATGTGGTTGGCACACAAGAATAATATATATTATTAATCTGCTTCTTAATACTCAATAGTACACAGTACATTCTCAGTAATTATAAATGCTACAACACGAATAATTACCACAATGATGAATATTTGCACAGAGAATATGCCCAACCTGACAAGCTTTATCAAGATTCTACTTGATTAATGATTACAGCATTTTGCAAACAAGAAAATATTCTGAAACTATTGCATATTCTGCGTATCAGTGCTCAAATTGGAACTGGCATCAGAATCCATTTCTGATGCAGTAACAGGAAATAATGGAGTTTGTGGTTGGTTAGCGAAGTCCTCTGCAGGTGTCAACTTATCACTGACATAAGTACTCCAATGATGAATGACACACTTTACAGGAACCTTTTCTGTATTGTTTATTGTCACTGTAACCTCAAAAAATTTATTTTCCAACTCCATATTTGGACCACAAATTGGTTTTTCTGGCAACAAAATGGCATCATCTGGGACATGAATTCCAGCTTTCCGAAATGACATTCTTATATGCCAAGGTTCAATTGTCCAAGGAACATCCTTGTTCATTAATACTATTACATTCGTACATTGCAGAATGCTAATTGTTTTCAAAACAAATGGTGAACTATATTTAGGTTTGTAATCAACATCATCTTTGGAAAGAGAAAATTTCTCTATGTTTTCCGGTGATGCATATACAGCTAATCCAGGCAGTAACAGTTGATGATATGCAGCTTTTTGCTTCATAATTAAACGATCTCCACGATTTCCAAGGCCTGCTACGAAATCAGTCAATATAACCTCCAACTGTCTCTTTTTTCGTACATTTGTATCTTCTACAAGATCGTAAATAAAATGTCGTGCTCGCATTTTCCTTGTAGAAGGGTCACGGCCTTTCTTGACCAAGCCAGGTGGCCACCTGCGCTTCAAAATGAAAGTCGTCCGGAACTGCTGGTATACATTTTGGTGTGAAATGAACAACAGATGATTATCTGAATGCCTCAGCTGTATCACCGGCTTCAATAACTGTCTCCACATATTCGTACGCCCTCGTAGACTTAATTCTGTACAATCACAATGTAACCACGGAAAAGATACATAGATAGTACTATCCGGTCAAATTAACCTCTACAATAAGACACAGAAGACAAATCCGTCTCGTTCGCAGAATGTAGTTAAAATCGTAAACACCTCAATCAATATAAACACTAAACATACCACAAATAATATAAATGATTTACACCGGAAGTAGGAGGTAATGAAGGTAGCACTGAAGAAATGACGCATGCGCGATAGGCACATTCAGATGATGACTGGTGGTTACCGTAGGTCCATTGCACACAGCACGACATCGTAATTCACAACCGTAATAGACCTAACTAACTAACTAACTAACTAGATGGCTTACCGAACCCGAAGGTTCATCACCGAATTAACCAAAGCCCTCCACCGGACCCTGTCCTGGGCCAACAAAATCCAGTTTCCTTCAACTCCTAACTCCGATAGATCCCGCCTGAGATTATCCTCCCATCTACGTCTAGATCTCCCCAGCGGTCTCTTCCCTTCAGGTTCCCCAACCAGTACCCGGTGCACACCTCTTGTCCCATCCATGCGCGCTACATGCCCGGCCCATCTCAATCTTCTCGACTTAATCACCCTGACAATACTGGGGCCCAAATATCCTCCTCAACACCCGATTCTCAAACACCTGCAATCTGTGTTCCTCCCTCTGAGTGAGAGACCATGTTTCGCACCCATACAAAACAACAGGCAAGATTATTGTTTTGTATACTTTAATTTTCAGGTTCTTAGAAATCAGACGGGAAGACAAAATATTTTGGACTGAGAAGTAGCAAGCATTTCCGGAATTTAGTCTCCTCCTAACTTCCTCACAAGTATCATTTTGATTTGTTATTGTTGTTCCCAAATATTTGAACTTTGTAACCCTTTCAAAGGATTTATTAGCTACCCTAAGATAATTTTGCCCGCCTGTCTTCTGATGACGAGATACTAACATGTACTTAGTTTTTTCTGAATTTACTTCCAGCCCCACTTGTCTACCAGCCTCTAGTAAAACTTCTGCGTTCCTCTTTATTGTATTTATATCGTCCCCCAATAAATTAACATCATCAGCATATGCCAATAGCTGATGTGTCCCGTTCAATTGCAAACCCTCCTGCCTACCTTGGACCTTCCTGATGGCGTATTCTAGCGCAAAGTTAAAGAGCAAGGGAGACAAAGCATCTCCTTGTTTTAGACCGTTCTTGATGAGGAATGTCTCAGATACATATTTACCTACTCGAATTTTGCTGCAGGTTTCATTTAAGCACATTTTTATTAGACCCACTAGCTTCTTTGGTATACCAAATTCAATAAGAATATTATATAGCACTTCTCTCTTCACAGAGTCATAGGCTTTTTTGAAATCTATAAATAACTGATGTACAGTCCCACCGAACTCCCATTTTTTCTCTAGTATCTGACGAATGCAAAAGATCTGATCAATCGTTGATCTGTTTCGTCTGAACCCACACTGATGATCCCCAATAGTTTCATTCGCATATGGGGTTAATCTTGCCAAAAGAATGTTGGATAGAATTTTGTATGAGGTTGATAGCAGCGATATTCCTCGGTAATTACCACACTCAGTCTTGTCCCCCTTCTTATAAATAGGAATAATTATGGATTCCTTCCATTGATGTGGCATCTCTTCCTTATCCCAAATTAACTGAATAAGCTTATGGATCCTCATATGCAACCCTTTGCCACCTGCTTTAATTAATTCGGCCGGAATCTGATCAATTCCTGGAGATTTATAACTTTTCAACTTCCCAATGGCTAGTTCCACTTCATCTAAGCTAGGTTCTGGCACCAACAGTTCAGCTGTATGCATTTTAATCTGTCTAATATCACCAGTATTATGAACATTTAAGAGCTCGCTAAAGAAATTTTTCCACCTATTCACAATTTTTATTGGATCTGCAAGCAAATTGCCACTATCATCCTTTACCAAATTAGTCTGGGGTTGATATCCTTTCTTAAAGTTATTAATGCCTCTGTACAGGTCTCTGATGTTTTTTTCCTTATTATTTGTCTCAAGTTCAGCAATTTTGCCCTTCAGGTATTCCCTTTTCTTAGTCCTAAAGGTTCTACTAGCCTCACGTCTCACGTTACATAGATTATCCGCATTTGTTTTGTTTGGGTTCTGCAACCATTGAAATTTTGTTTGCTTCCTTCGATCTATTAATTTTGAACATTCTTCATCAAACCACGGTTTATTTTGCTTTCTCCTGTAGTATCCTAGTTTCTCTTTTGCTGAAATTTTGATGCAGTTTCTGACATTTTCCCACTCCCTGTTGATGTCCACACTTTCATTATCCTCATTTGTCTCTAAAATTTGAAACCTATTCGAAATTTCAACTTGATATTGTTCCTTTGCCTCTCCCTCACTTAATTTTTTCAAATCAAATCTTTCTGTGTCAAAATTTTGTTTAGTTCGTCTACTTACTGAAAGCCGCTCCCTCACTTTTGCTACCACCAGATAATGATCAGTGTCGCAATCTGCTCCTCTGAATGATCTCACATCAATTACATTTGTCTGCCTTCTCTTATCTACTAAAACATGATCTATTTGATTGTGTGTTCTGCCATCTGGGGAAGTCCAAGTGTATTTATGAACATCACGGTGTGGAAATTTTGTACTTTTTACAATTAAATCTTTTGACGTAGCGAAGGTCACTGCTCTGACGCCATTATCATTACTAAGTGCATGGAGACTCTCGCTGCCTATTGTGGGTTTGAAGACATCCTCCCTCCCAATTTTTGCATTGAAATCTCCTAGCGGAATTTTCATGTGATACTTGCCAAATGTATCAAATACTGATTCCAATTCTTCATAAAAGCTATCCTTGATATCATCGCTTTTGTCTTCAGTTGGGGCATGAACATTAAGGACAATGATGTCGCACCAACGTCCTTCCAAAATTACGTAAGACAACCTGTCACTAACAAATTCTACTCTCTTAACTGCTGCCCTAATTCTGCTATGAACAAAAAAACCCGTCCCTAGCTGATGATTGTCATTCCCCTTTCCATAGAAAAATGTAAAATTGTCCACTGGGATCGTGCCCTCCCCCTCCCATCGCACTTCCTGCACTGCCACTAAGTCTAACTTATAATTCCCTAATTCCCTACCCACTGATTTCAGTGCCCCAGCCCTATAGAGGCTCCTAATGTTCCAGGTACCAAATCTCATGTCCTTTTTCAATTGCTGTGGTCGTGCCAAAGAGTCCGTCCTGATCCGAGGCTTGGTTGATTTTTTCGTAACACCTATTTTTTTTTTAAAGGTGAAAGGTTGTTAGCCCTACACCCAACCCCCAACCTGGAGGACCAGGGTATCACTCTTAGTCTAGCGCATCTCCTTAGACCTGTCCGGCTTGGGTGACCCTACCATGAGCCGAAGCTCAGGCCGGCATAGCCCTAAGGGTCATTTGAGCACGCAAGCCTCCTCACCCGGCAGATTGCCTTCGACAAGGTGGTGATACCTTCGAGAAGGACCGTAATAGACCTAAAATTCATATTTGTTGTCATATCCAGAAGTAGAATGACAACGAATTTCTGCAGCAAGCTTGAAATAGTTTCGTTAAAAAAAATTTACACAAACTTGTTCAGTAGTGTAATCTCACAATTGCATCTGCATAACTAAAATGACATAAAAACCAAACACGTAATTGAGCCAGAATTTCCTGCACTTTAATCGCGCCGAAATACGCCTGTCTGAGGATGCAGTCCGTATGTGACAAAACTACGATTTAAAGACCTTTAAAATAAAAGTAAGCTGGGGTCTTCAAAACCATAATTTTGGCCGCAGTTAAAAATGTTAAGCACCACAGCAAAGGTCTAGCAACAAGAGTGACCTCAACTCGAGGGTGACGGGGAGTTTGGGAGAATCTGTTACACGGGGTGAACCTGCTTCTGATATTTTTGTACCGTAGTACGTGATGATTGTTGGGCTGCATTTTAAGTGGTACAGTTTAAGCTCGCGGCGAGCGTAAGCATCAACAGCATGACCAACAACGCATGGCTGGGTGGAGTTGGCTAACAGTTCTTTTATCTGATCTGTTCTGCCTTGTTCCGGTGAATGGAGTCACTGGACCAAGAGACAGAGTTTTTTATTGTTCGTTTTTCAAAGCATTAGCTTTACGTGTTACTTCTTCGGTTCGGTTACTTCTTTATCAACACATTTCTGCCTTCTATTAGAAAATTTGCATAATATATTAACACAAATGGAACAGTCGTTCTTTTTGTAGTGATATCCTCCGTTGACCAGAAATGAATCTTTTTCCTCTTGGAGTTTCCTAATATATTATAAAGTTAAATTAGGATGGGGTGACATTTCAACATACTGAAATATCTGAAATGAATGTACTGTCGAAAATTTTTCTTACAGTTGCTCATGATACATCAGCCAACTGATTCTAAATCCCATGCAGCTTTTTACTGGTTGAGATGCGCTTGCTTGAGACGAGTTATTTCTGTGACGTATATACCAGTGTCAATCCAAGACTTTCTGTAATCAAGATTACTGGTTTGTAAACCGACATAACTTTGTGCAAGGAAATAGTTAATTATAATAACGTATTTCAAAGAAAATTCTCTGACTTTTTACGTGCCACATCAGTGCAGTATGCCGAAATTCTGGGATACCACGGCCTTAGTTACAAAAGTTCTATCCAAGGAAAGTATGTAACATATTTAAATGCAGCAGCTGATCAACGGTTTAAAATTCCACCTGCTGTATTTCAGTCGGTGTGTCGTGGCTTTATTTTTGTAGGGAGGAAATCCTGGCCCTTAGTTTTTTCCTTTTGCTGTCGTGATCTTTCACCACAGAACGTAATTAATACATGCTGGCTTACAAATACCGAGAACATTGTGAGGTTTGAAAGTTGTGATTAATACATATGCGATGATAAGGATGATGGTAACTGCTTTCGTGTTTTATGTGCTTCTACACCTTTTGATGACAGATGATACTTGCGAACATTGGATAAATAGGGGAAATGAGTCTGAAGATTGCTTCTGGGTTTTTGCGCCGTGTAGTATGGTAGATTTCTATTAACGTTTCAGAAGACATATGCCTCCGTCATCAGGGTGATGAATGTGCGAATCGAGTGGCACATTCATCGCCCTTTTTTCTTTGTGTTGTGTCTACGTCAAATTCTCCCCCAGTTTGAACAAAGAACTCCTCGAGAAAAGCTCCACGCTAAATGGAAACCAAATAAAGACGTCATTGGCTCACTACGGTCATTCACATACAAAACGAATATTGCTTTTGTAACTTACCTGGTGAAAGATACTGTACCACATAATTAATTGTAAGCAAAGGGCATAATCACTGACTGTACAACATGCAAATTACTTCTTAACATACACATTATGTGCAACTTATTCGAAATGTCGTAACTGTAGTTGCCCACCTTTCATTCATAACTCATAGAAGATAATATTCTGTTTTGGTGGCCAATGTACATATATTCATTAGACTGAAGTTTCATCTCAAGTCATCGAGTCTTGGAACTTTTTTAACCATGCAATCGATTATTGATGAAGTTTCCCAAATCTCTACAATAATTCTATGCATTGGGCACACGGACTTAAAGTCCGAGTTGTTTTTTGCGATTTCTGTACCAATAAGACGTCAGTTCGGCGGTGTAACTGGCCTGCATGTCTCCTACGGCTGCAGGATTTGTGCATGTTACAGTTACAGACAATCCCTAGACAGTTATGTCTGTATTTTTTGATACCGACCTCATAGAGCTTGGGCTATTGATAGAATCATTAAAAATAAATAAAGCCATATTCTTCCAAACTTCAGTTCTTAAACGAGAACTCATTGATGTACAATTGGTGATGGCTTCACGATTCTATACAGAGTGAATTAAATTGATGCAGAATCGTCAGCCATTGCTTGTCTAATTAGCAAACACGCTAGCGAAATTTGACATACTGTCATTCTTGCTACAATATAGGTTTCTATGGCAACATTGATCGATATCAATGTCGGACCTCTGGTGAGATATTCTGAAACTTCACATCGCAGGGAGAAGACCAACATGGCCGCATGTTAGTCTTGTATTTTCTTTAGTGTTTGCCAATGGTTTGAAAGGTTCAAAAGTACTCCAGGAAACAGTCTTTTTCATCTCAACTACGAAAGTAAAATTATCAAGAAGGTTGAAGTGAAACAGAATAGTTAATAGGTATGTATAATTGGGTATAATTTCATATTTCTTGTTGGAAGTACAACCGGTTCATCGTTTTGCATACGCTGTTTGGTGCCGCCCAAAGTTGTCTCGGTCATAATGATATATTTTAAGTGTTTTCTCTCTCCAGTTATCACCTATTGCAGTTGATTCCAGACGCAATGTTGCATCACCAGCATTCAATGGCGATGCCGGCCAACCAACACAGAGATGCCAGGTTTGTAATATTTTCCGTTTTGAATAGATATATAGACTGCCATATTTTGAAGACGATGTCATGTAATTTATCTGATGCGAACAGGCTTACCTGTTGAGAATTGTATTGTACATAAAAGTATTTCTTATTGTGTTGATGACTTTATAAACCCTACTTTAACACTTGATTGGTGATGTGGGTTAAATAATCTGTACAAAGTGGCAAATTTTGATAGTTAATAATATATTCTAGTATGATACATGATGAAATCGTCAAAATGTTTGAGAGTGAAGACCTACAGTGGGCGAACTTCGTTGTGTAACCCAGTGAGACTTCAGGTTCTCATGGCAGCAAGTATGAAGGTATCTGCCTTTTGGTTCATTGTGCTTTGTAGTCTGGTACAAGTTTTGTGACATTTCAGAGGTACTTGCTACTTCCATCATCAAGGTGATGATCAGCAAGTACCTCAAAAATGTTAGTAAATGTCTACCAAGCTATGTGGCATAACAACACAGGACAGCCGTCTTCAGCTGTAACCCACTTTGAAATCACCACATGCTTACTCGTGGTATAGACAAGAATGGCTGAGTCAAGAAAGTTGCATAATAGGTGACCTGCAGTCTTCCAGATTTCCATTGGACTAAATTTCCAGATATGAACTGTATTGAATGATTGGGGTAGGGAAGGAAATACAAGTGTACATAAATGAAATGTAACAAGGTACTGAGAATGGCAGAACACTGCAAGTCATATTCGCTTGACAAAATAAGATGTTATTGTGGTCACACAGGTATGTAATGTGTTATGGCTAAATAGTGGATTCCTGTGACATGCGGAATTTCAGACCTTCTGTGATATGACTGCAAATAATCCCATTTCTGAAAGTTTGTGACAATAGTTTGTAGATAGGGATTAGCTCTACCGATTGGGCGCAACAGAGTAGGTTTTGCCTGAAGATGGAGATAGACTCCCATCTCCCAAGCTTCGTGGTTTTATTGATTTTATTTAATCTTGGGCGATCGATAATGCCCAGAAAAGAGTTTGATTCTGCAAATAATCTATTTTATGTAAAACTAATTGTAATATGTTTGTGTAAATTAAGTACATCCAATTTTTTAACTGGACTTGCATTGCCACACATGCAGGGTACATATGAAATATTTTCACAAAATTCAACAATAGTAACTTGTGAATTGATTAACATTTTCATTCTGATGCAGAGCCCCGTACCCAAACATTGTGATGGTTTACATATCCTGATACATGAAATGTCACTTCTTCCAAAAACAGAAGTCTGCAAAAGGGTGTTATCTTTGGTTATTCTGTTCACATATCTACAGTAAAATCTGTTCTTTTTGTAAGACTTGAGGTTTTCACAGCGGTGAGTATGAAGATTTCCTTTTGGTTTGTCACTGCCTGCATAATTTGCACCATGTATGTTTAAGATGCCTGTGAAACACTTTGTGAATGCTTATGGTATCTGCAGTTTCCATGATGCATGGTGAGTTGATTTTGTAGGCATTAGTTGGAAAGCTTCCCTTATTGCCTCAAGCCGGGCTTTGGGTATGATTGGTCTTTTTGGTTGTGACATTTACACTTCTGTTTCCGTGAACTGATCATTTCACTGTTAAGTGTCATGTCAGGAAGGCAAATCTTGTCTACCATACACTCTCTTGAAGTTTCATTGCATCTGCATTGTTAACTTTGCTTCAATAAACCACTCCGTGCAATGCACCTCCTGTGCTGTCACCATTTTCAAACAAGTGAACGACAGTGCTGGCACATGATACTTAATACCAGCAGAAGTAAACTGTCACCTTTTTTGAATTTGTGATGGTGATCAGAATAAAAATATGTTCAGTTTACATGTTACTGTGTAATTTTGTGAAAGTATTTCGTGTACACGTATGTTTGAAAGTTTGTTTTGTTGCTTCTGTTATTGTGATATTAAGTCTTGTTTTTTTATTTTTTTGTATGGTACCTTGTTTCATATCCTGATTAACTGGGATCCATGGAACACTTAATTTAATCTGATCTTCCCAGTCTAATTTATGAGGTTGCTAGGTCTGTCCTTATTTAATTGTTATGTTTATTGTGGACATTGTGAGCTTACATTCGTACCTGGACATTAACAATAACTACTTATATAATTATAAAAATGAAAAAGATATATCAATGTTTAAATGATTTAGGGTATGTGAGTCTGGGTATTGTACCATATATGAATTACGTGGTACTTTCATCAATAATAAAATACGTTTTCCGTAGTTTGTATGCAGTCTCATCTGTAATGATATGCCCATTTTTATTAAAAAGGAATATTTATTTAAACATTTGATGTAAATACACTTTTTGATTAAAATGTGTACCTGAATTCTATTCAGATAGAAGAAAAAATTCTGTGTTCCTAGAAGTGATGGAGTTATTAGGGTTTTCTTTTTTATATA
>NW_019059838.1:162322-191715 GCF_000696155.1 Zootermopsis nevadensis
TCACTGCATAATGTGATTAGTTTGTATTTGATATGTGATTGACAGAAATTTGTGTTATTTCTGTTGTTGGCAGACCATAAATACTTATAACACAAGTTGACAGCAGGTGTCTGGAAGGCAGTCGGTAAGATACCGAATCTGTGATAAGGTCAAAATTAAGGAAGTTGGTATCATTCATTTAATAATATTTGTCTTTCCATCTGTTGTTTAAATACGTAAATACTCAAATATTAAACTCTGATATTGCCTTTTGTTTTGTATGTTTATAAAACTTTGTCTCTCAACCTAAGAGAAGGGCCTAAATTGAGGGTATTATGGAACTGGGTCCATAGGAGAATTTGCAAGGGAGGAACTAAAAGGATGGCGAAGAAATTGGCATGATGAGGAGCTCTGTAATTCATACTCTTAGACATATATTATTGAGTGATCAAATCAGGAAGGGTAGGATGGGTGGGGTATATAGTATGCATGGGAGAAATCAGAAATGCATACAAAATGTTGGTCAGAAACACTAAAGGAAAGAGACTATTTGGAAGAACTGGGCATAGATTGAAAGGTAATATTTAACTGGTCATAAAGAAATGGGGAAAGAGGGTGTGTGGCTCAGGTGAGGATTGTGGTCATTGTGATGTAAATTTGTCTTCTAAAAAGAGAAAAATTTGTTTATCTTACAATTTTTGCAAATTTGAAATGGCTTTCATGGAACTAGGGGCTGTTAAACTATTGAAATGTCTTTACAGTGTAAGCTTGCATATCTTATGCCACCATATTTGGTGTTTTATATACTTATCCTTGTAGCATAAGAACATTATAAACAAAATGAAAGTAACCAAACTCAGCTCACTCATCACAAAATTTGTATTTGTTGGAGAAATGTTAGACATAGTGGCTTTCTAATTGGTATACTAGCTTCTTAGTAGATGAGTGACAAAGGAAGAAGGCTAGTCCGTTGATGACAATGATTGTCATCATAAAAATCTTGGCTTGTTATGAACAGTCTTTGAAGAGTTAGCTGAAGAAGAATAGAGTTGTGTTTCTAGTAGGGCACGCTATACTGATGGCTGTACAGACTGACGAATGGGTAAACAGTATATAGAAATTTCCATCACAATCTTCCTATATGAATGTATGTGGTTGAGGCTTGTGATTGACAATCTTGGATGTCAACCATTCTGTAGTAGAGGCTCGCTGTACTGTGCTTGATGCTGTTGGTATGATCAAGTGCCCCAAGATAGTTGTTTTCATGTGAAACATATTTACATAGGTTTAGAAGGTTGTCCACTAGCAGCTGTGATTTGAGTTTAAAGTTTGTGGTTTACTATAAGTGGCTGCAATATATTGCTGGGTTATTCATGGATTCTCTAGTGTTTTTTTTTAATTCTTCTGTTGAAGAGTAGCATTGAACAGAGAAATAGTTTCACAACATTCTTTTCAGTGAAGATAGTGGAAATGTACAGAATTGTTGTCATACAATAATAATTATTGTGGTAATCTTTGTACAGTGGCTTGGACCAAAGAGTTAATGTTGCCTATGATACTAGCTTGTAGGTAGAAGAAAATTGCATATACAGCAAATATTGCATTTGATGTCTTCAGGGTTATTGTTTAGTGGGGTGATTTCTGGAAGCCATATGTGGGATGTGCAGTAAGAGATGAGTTACATTTTATGGTGCTGATTGGTGGAGCAGAGGAGCAGGCTGCTGTCCCGCATATGGTTGAGGGAAAGATGTGACAAAACATTTTTATTTATGAACATGTAATGAAGGAGGGAGGTGACAAAAGAGGTGTTGGTGACCATATTAGTTAGAAAATGACTTCCAGTGATTGTGTGGAGAGGAGAGGAGGTGATTATTTGACCATGAGGTTTGCAGAAGAGTGATGGAGAAAGAGCCCTTTTGATGGTACTTTGAAGGAAAAGAGGCGGAAGAAGTCTTGGGTCTATGAGAAGTGGGAAGAAATATCTTTTTGAGGGCCTGCCTGGAGGGAGAGTAGGTGAGGAGAATGTTTGTGTGTATGAGGTAGCCTCGGTATTTTTGGTGGCTCGGGGGGAAAACAGATGAAGCATGGTTTTGGTTAGCCTATACCATCTTCACAGTTAAAATTATGGGGGTGTTTGGGTATTCACAGATTAGGCAGGGGACAGTAACTTTAGAATATTTGGCTACTGCTGATCTCTTGTTCTCCAATCTGGTGTCTTTGATGTATTCTGTAATTATGGTGGAGATGTGGTGTCTGGTTTGGCCAGTATCCATTGTGATACAGGAACTCAGGATCTTGTAAATACTTGATTGAGTTGAGAGTTATCTGTCTTGGTGAAATTGAGTGTGAAAGCCATGATGTTGATTGGTGTGTATATTATTTGAATGCCATGTTTCCGCAGTAACCTGGAGATGCAATCAGTTGTCTTTTGGATAGGAGGTATGCCATGTGGTTTGTTTTCCTGGTATTTCTCTCGGCAGGTCTGGGTTTAGACATTTTGTTGATATTTTGTATGGTGTGGTTGTTGGCTCAGAGAACGAACCTAGCATGTTGTAGTTCTGGTGCTTAGATGCCTCATCACAAATGGGTTTGTTCTGAGCCAGTAGGTGGTATGAAACTGCCTGTAGATGTCAGTCAGTGGAGGCAGCTTTTCTATTGATGGCATACCCCACTGAGTTTTCTGGGTGTTGGTTGACCATGATACCCGGAAAGGGTAGTTGTCAATTCCTTTCCAGCTTCATGGAATGCTTGATGTTTGAGTGCCTGGAATTCAGCTTATGAGCAATTTGTCCATGTGGCCAAACTGAAAACACATTCTCCACATATCTGTGCCAGCATTTCGATTTTATTAGGCTTGAGATGTTGATCCTCCTTGATTTAATCACCCTAACAATATCAGTTGAGTACAGGCTGTGTAGCTCATCACTATGCAATTTTCTCTGTGATCTGTATTCCTCCCTTTTAGGTCCAAATATCCTTCTCAACACTGTTCTCAAAGACCCTCAATCTATGTTCCTCCTTCAAAGTGAGAGACCAAGTTTCACACCCATATAGCACAACTGGCAAAATTACGCTTTTGAATTTTTTAACCTTCGGTTTTTTACAGGAGGACAAAAGATTTTGGAATGAATGATAGCAAGCATTCCCTGAATTTAATGTGCTCTTCATTTTGTCATGAATGTTATTCTGACTTGGTAGTATCAAACTTCCTTTGGCGGTGGTCCCATGTTATAGATTTACAGCATGCAAAAGAACCTTATGAGTGTAATATGAGATATTTTGTGAGCAAAATTTCAGTGGCCATTTCTCACCCAAGTCCTGATTCACCGCTAGATGGCAGTCGAATCAGGTTTGAGTATAAATTGTGTAGAGTTACTACTCTCACTAACACCGGAACGTCCATTGGGTGTTGCCAGACACGGAAATAAATAATCTCCAAGTTCTTGAATTTGTCACATTTTTGAACAGTTTGTTAGCTGTCCTTATACTCTGGTTCTGTCTTGAATTCTGATGTTGAGACGTGATCATATATTAATACTTGTCTTTTCTGCTTTTATTTTTAGACCAACATTTCTACTAGCTCGTAATAGTGCTTCTGCGTTTGCTTTTATAGTATTTATATTATTGCCCAACAGATTAATATTATCAGCATAGACCAAAAGCTGATGTGTTCCATTCAATTCCAAAGTCACCCTAATTTTCTTGTACCTTCCTGATGGCATAGTTTAAGGAAAATTGAAAAGCAGTGGCGATAGAGCATCTGCCTGTTGTGAATAGGCAATGTATCAGAGAGATGTTTACCTGCACGAATTTTGCTAGAGGTTTCACTTAAACACATTTTAATTAGCAAAATATTGAAAAGGGCTTCTCTTTTAACTGAGCCAAATGCTTGCTTGATGTCTATAAATAGTTGGCGGACTGTTCCATTGTACTCCCACTTTTTCACTAGTATCTTGCAAATGTAGAATGTTTGATCAGTTGTAGATTATTATGACAGAACCCACACTGATAATTCTCAGTAACTTCATTGGCATATGGAATCAGCCTTGCCAGGAGAATGTTGGATTACATTTTGTAGGCAGATGATAAGAGGGGGAGAGTCCTTGATAATTATTACAATTAGTCTTATCACCCTTCTTATGAATTTGTACAGTAATAGAGAGTCTTTCCAGTTATCTTTTTACTGTGTAGTTATGAGAAAGGTGAATATTGGTTAATAGATTCTTTTCTTTAATTTGTAAAATTCTCAGGTTGGGACAAGTAGCTATGAGAATGCAGCAACATCAACAGCATCAACCCCTACCGCAACAGACACAGCAACGACAGACCATTTTAATGGGTATGCAGCCTCAGGCAAGCGGTCCTGGTAAGATTATGTGATTTTTGTTGCATTGTAGGTGTTAATGTCTAAGATATGTCGTATTATTGTAGAAATATTTTCTGCCCAGTAGATAAAGGTTTTAATGTGATGGTAGTGTTTATGGTCATCTGCTTTTTATTCAACTTGTCAGTGGGTGCAGCTCATTGGTGAGTAATGTAATTTCTCTTGTAAGTGTAATGTAGACATTTTCATTATGGGTGTAAATCCAGTGCCATTTCTACTTCATGCCTTTTGTGCTGCACCTCAATGTACAGGTTTGTTATAAAGTAGCTTTACAACTTCAAATAATTTGTAATTACCATATAGTTATAAAAATTAAGGAACACAATACACAAACATATTGAGATAAATCTAGTGACGGTTTCTTTAAAAACAGTCCACATATTTTTTCTGAACCCAGCACACACAACAGATTAACTTTGGGGTTGACATGAATGTTTCTAAGCACCTGTGTGGCTTTTCGGTGCCCTACACATGAACACATAGTGTTGACACTCATTAACATGAAAAGTCATTTGTCACAGGAAATGTTTTGCTTGAGCAGGTAGTTCTTATCCTCAGGTTTGCCAACATATCAACACAAAATGTTTTTCACTTCACTTTGCTTTCATCTGTGATTGCTTGCAGTAGTAAACAGCAAGGTTCTGGTTGCAAATGTTTCTGTAGCACTTGGAAAATGGTTCTTTCACTTTATCTGCAAATTGCTGTTGGTTTACGGAGTTGTAAGGCTGCTTTATAACAACCCTTATAATTGATACAAAAAAAATTCTCCCAGTCATTTGTCAACATAGGATCAACAAAATTTAATTTTGTGTTTCTATCATTGTTTTTCAATCATGTGTCTGCTGGCTGCTGCAAACTGGTAATGAATTACTGACTGTTTTGTCTGGTGTCTACTGGCATGTGGAGGAAAGAATTAAAACTCCTTGCAAAGTAGAACAGTTTCATGTTATGGGCACTCAGCAGTTTGGAGGTATTTAGACATCCTGGTTGCAGAAAATTCTGACATTATGACAAGAAGTGATCAGTTTCTTAATGAGATTTCTGGTTATCATTGTGGTGACTGCAAATGTCGGTCTTCTGGGTTGTTGTGCCATGTAGTCTGATGCTGGAGGCAGCAAGCACTTTATAAACATTGGTAAGCTTCCACCAAAGGACATGATGCAACTACCCAGAAGATAGCCGTTGTCTGTTAGTTTATTGGTGAACAGGCTTTGTGTGTGATCAGAATCAGGTGAATTGGATGTTGTGGCTGGACTGAAGGTTATGGCATTGTACTAGCTCATCTGTGTTGGCAGAATTTCTTTCTGATTCCAAAAATGTTACCTGCAAGTGGCAAAATATAGCAACTCTATTTTTTGTGTTTGCCAAATTTGGCTTAATAACAGGCATGGAAAGTATATTTAGAAAACATAGTAAACCATTTATTGTTGTGTTTAAATATATATATATATATATGTTTCATGAAGTGTTCCAACATGCAGTTAAACATATGTGGAGGTAGGTAGTATTATAGTATGTCACTTTTAAACAGAATATACCAAAGTGATTTGAATTTGTGGCACCTAATATTGTATTGTTTCCTGAAGCTTGATGCATGATGTTTGCTTGGCATACAGTCAGGTTATATTGCTGCCATCTATGTGTATAGGTCTGTACTTCCTCAATGTTAAAACTTCCATGAGTCAGTACTGGAAGTATGCACATAAATGTTATCCTTCTGTATAAGCATTCGTGCAAATTTTGGGATCGTGTAATAATTATAATAATGCTTTTTTCATAGCCCGAGCTAGATAGTACAGGAACATTTGCTCACTAGAGGACCCAGGATTTCAGCAGTAAAATTACTACATGCGTACCTCATTTTATTGCTCTTCGCAGATAATGCATTTTTTACAAATTGAAGGTTTGTGGCAACCCTGCATCGATCAAGTCTGTCGGCTCCATTTTTCCAAAAGCATATGCTCACTTCGTGTCTCTTGTGTCACATTTTGATAATTCTCGCAATGTTCTCACATTGTTTTTTTAGACACAATGCTATTGCACACTAATAGACTACAGTTTAGTGTAAACATAACTTGTATATGCACTGGGAAACCAAATATTTGTGTGACTCGCTTCACTGCAGTGGTTTGGAACCGAACCCGCAATTTCTCTGAGGTATGCCTGTATTTATTCACTAATGATATATAATTTTTGTATGGCATACCTTATTTTTTTTTGTGAAACTACATCATTTCACCCTTTGGTCTGTAGTGGAGTGTTTGATGCATTCTTGGAACATTTTATCGCTTGGTTTGTAGTCTTTTCACATTTTATTTTTGTGATATAAATATGTACTCAGTCGTATACCTCATTTCTACACATTCGTTCAAGCAAGGTCATTTAAGGAGTAACAAGGGCTTTTTGAAATGTAAAAATTGGTGAGGAATTTAGAGACAGTGGGAAGCCTCATGTGTGGGAGGCCAGAAGCTGTCTGATCAGATGTTACAGAATGTAAAGGGGGTGCAGATAGCGTCACCTTCCAAATCTTAATGTAGGCTTCCCAGAGATACTTGAGTTTACTATATTGTGTGTCATAGAGCCATAAAGAAAGCAAGTGGCATACTTACCTTGTGTCATTGGTTTGGGAGTTGCTTCTGGTGGATGAAGAAAGGCATGTGTATTTTTATTTGTGGTTTCTGGAATGAATATTATGGAACACGCTGGGAATTAGAATCTCGTGTAGTTTCCAGATGAATCATGATTTCATCTCAGTTAATATTTGTACTTGCAAAATGCTTTTTGGAATCAGTTTAATCCACATGCACTGTATAAAGAACTCTTGCTTTCCACAAAACTTTGTGTGTGATGTTCTGTTTCCCTGACTAGAATTATTTTGTCTTTTTCTTTGACTGTGCTGTGAACACAGAGGTTAACCAAATATTCAGTATTTTTGTCAGTTCACATATGTGGATATACTTCTAACTGTTGGTTAATTACAAGAATGTGGGGCAAGTTGTTACATATCAAGTGCAGGCATGAGGAAAACTGAAAACTTTTTTGGGAGACCTGCTTTTGTCATAAGACCTCTGGCTGACTAGGGCCCCAGATTTATGGGTCTAGATAAGCCTTGTACCATTGATGGCCTTGTAAAATATTTGCCAGGAGACTAAAGCCATCTTACGTGTGCATTTGCCAGTTTGGAGCATTGCATCCGGTTGAGCATGGGTGCTGGGCTGTCAATAGTTTCACACTGACAGGTATATGTGCAAGATCTGACCACCATTGGTGCATATATAGTGGCATTATTTCTGAAAGTATAGGGCCTCCTGGGAGGGGTCATCTTGTATTTTATTGCATGGGACAAAGGTATAAAATCTGGTTATTAATTAAAAAATCTCTTCTTGTATTTTAGCTGAACAGATTAGGATCTTTTGATGAAGGTATTATTATTATAAAAATTATTATTATTAGTGTTATTAGTGGACTCATGTTACTGTAACCAGGCATGTGTACTTGGTGGCATGAAGTTTTAACAATTCATTCAGAATGTATCTGGTTCAGACGTGAAGTGTTGTCCATCTGGATTGGATTTTTTGTAATTTTTCTTATTCGCTCCAGCCAGACTTGGGTGTTATATCTTCTTGCAAAACAGCCATCCATTAACCATGTTTTACTTTGCTTCTTCTGTAAAAGCACTGTTGTGATGACATTGCCTGTATTGGTGAACTGTTTGCAGGCCAAAATATAGCTGGAATTGCACAGGTTTCCCCCCCAAAATATTATGAAAAAGTAAAAGTAAAGTAAAGCCGCCCCACTATACGCCATGTAGGCGCTTGGAGGGTGAGAAGGTATAGCTCCTACTCATTCTTAACCTCTGCACTAGGTGCACTTTACCCCTGGGAAAGGACCCGGTACCCATTGGATAGGAGGCTGGGTTGGCCCCAGAGCAGGTCTGGACACAAAAGCTAGAGGAAAAATCCTCTTCTCCCATCGGGATCGAATCCCGGTTGTCCAAACTGTAGCCATTCACTATACTGACTGAGGTACCCTGGCTTATCAAATGTTATGATAACATAGTAAAATTGGTAAGAAAGTGTTAATTTATGTGTGAATGTTTGAGGGTGAGAGTGACATTTGTTTGTGTATGTGGAACTATGCAAATACATAAAAGCCATATTTGCTTGTCAACAGTCATACCTCTGCATCACAAACTGAAATAATAAGCGATGCCCATTTTCAGTTTGCTTTCAGTTGTACAGGTATACTTGCATATGTTATTTTCATCAGTCAAACCAGATAAGTTGCAGTCAGCCAGTCTTACCATGTTTTCAGAAAGCTATTTCCAAAATAGTTTCTGTTACTATGATGGCACACCTAACAATGAATCAAGATTTTTGTTATTCACAAAGCATATGTTATACCAGCTCCTGTTTTGACGTAAATACGTCTATAAGGAAGGGTCATTCGGCAAAATAGTGTAACGAAAACGTGTAACGAAAATGTGCAACGAAAATGTATAAGATCCGTATCAACAAATCGACAACAATGATTAGCTTGCGTGCATTGTTATGTTACCTAGGAAATGTCATCTGTTTGCTCGGCATTGTTGTGTTATATTACTGCCGTCAACAATCCGCTTTCGTAACAAGAAGGATGACATTGAAGATAACAACATTACATTTCATTTCTTTACATTACATTTCATCACATTACATTACATTACATTACAGAGACGTAAATATAATTTAAATACAGAGACGTATTTACGTCAAATTCTCCGGAACCGTGGTTCCACTGTCAATTTTTTATTCAAGAAGTACTCTTACATGTGATCTGAGTTGCTTGGAAAGTGTAATGACAATAGTCATGAAAGTGGTTATATGCATTAATTTTAACAAAAGACTTTGAAATTTATTGTTCATATGTCACAGTTTACACACAATTCAACTGGCTCTGTGTCAACAGTACCATAATACTAAATGTTAAAACTCTATACTTAAAAGTCTGGTTGACAGCCACTTAGTTCAGGGGTTGAAGTACCCTATCCCATATGATGGTCAAATTGTTTTAAAAGATATTAATTAGGTGTATGGTGGTATTATAATTTACAGCAGTGTTTAAGGATTTTTTTCTGGACATTATCTATCATTCAAGATTAAATCAAATCAATAAAAACCACGATGTTTCGGAGATGGGAGTTTATCTCCGTCTTCAGGTAAAACCTACTCTGTTGGGCCCAATCAAGGTAGGTTTTACCTTAAGATGGATATAGACTCCCATTTCAGAAACATCATGGTTTTTTATTTTATTTAATCTTGGATGACGGATAATGTCCAGAAAACAATTTGCTTCAACAACGCACCTTCGTCACAAACTTTCAGACTTGAGCTACAACAGTGTTTGTTGGTTTTGTCATGGGTGTTTGCTTAATAGATTAATTGGATGTCTGAATGAAATAATACAGTATTTGGAAGGATAAAACAACACTGCCCACAGTTAGATGATAATTAGTAGGTTTCCACAGAAATGTTTTTCTCTGAGTTATGTGCTCGCTTGAATGAATTAAATATGAAACTGCATTGTTTAAGGAACCTGGTTGATGCCATATTCAGTAACATGACAGTAATTTAAGACAGACCAAAGTATACAGGGTTAGCACAAAATAACTGTACACTTTCAAAGTAATACAGAAATTAAATATGGCATGCTTAGACCTTGACATCTGCACCAGTCAATAAGAAAACTCTAAAGATTTGGTTTCAAATGAACGAAGTGATTGTTGTGCACCTCTGCTAGATGCCACATGTTTTGAAAATGGCTATGCCACAGCAGAGGAGTTCGTGTGTTCTGCCATTTGTGAAAAAGAGTGTGTACAATCTGTGCAGCATGCATTTCGCACACAATTTCACATGGAACCACCCAGCCAAGTATCCATTTATGCCTGGTGCAAATAATTCAAGCAGAAGCAACTTGTACTTGCAAAGGAAAGTCCTGGTCATCCCACTGTGTGTGATGCAGCTATGGACCATGTTCAAACTTACTTCCAACGCAGCACACAACAATCAGTGCATCGAGTGAGTCTTGAGTTTCAGCTACCACGAACAGCTGTCACAAAAATCCTGTGTGTTTACGTATGAAACTGTACAAACTTATTGGCCCAGGCTCAAACCAGAAGAGTTGACCACAAGATATGAATTCTATTGCGAGATCCTAACTAGGATTGAAATCGATGACTTGCCTACAAGGTTCATTTTTAGTGATGAGGCATCTTTCCACCTCAACAGTAAAGTGAACCAGTATAATGTTTGTGTTTGGGGAACGGAAAACACTAATGTCAGCTTTGAGCATGAAAGAAATTCACCAAAATTGAATGTGTTCCATGCTATTTCAAATGAGGTTTATGGCACCTTCTTTTTCATGGAAGGCACCACCACGGTTAACTTAGTCTTAAACCTAGACATGCCTACGTTTTAGCTTCTGCCCCAACTGAAAGAGGATTCTAATGACTTAATTTTCCCTCAAGATGGAGTCAAGGTCCTCTATTTGAGACTGCTGCATTCTCAGTTGTTAGTTTATTATTAGCGGAGAATAGGAAAACAGAGATTAAAAACTTCGGCTGTGTATTTTTAATTACACTTATTTGGAAGGTTTGTAAATTGGGTTGCAATTTGATAATTTTTGTTTGAGAGAGAATAAGAAGATAGGTAGGTAAGAGTTTATTAATATATCTTACATTGAAAACATACATTTGTTTTATTATATCTGCAATCTGTTGCTACATATATGTGGATGGTATGATTGATTATGCTGCTTGCATATTATGTGTAGTATCTCCATTTCAGCTAGGAGTATTCAGTTTTCAAAGGTGCAAACAATCCATTTAGAAACTGAGTTCCGGTGCAGGTTACACCTTTCCACTCTTGTGATGTATTCTGTACACATGAATAATGAAACTTCATATTTGTAATGACAGTCTTGTGAATATATATTCCTGTTGACCCAGCATTGTACTGATTATTGTCATGGCAATTTCTTTATTCACTAAAGAAAGTTGCTAAATGATGAAACTTTGGTGTACGTAGGTCACTTTATCACTATGAGGCGGTTGTGGTTGTCTTTGAGCCATGTGAGAGATGGAGAACTGCGCGGAACGATTTCATATTTCAGACAATATCAAAGTATGCAAACTGGAATTTATGGACCGGCATGAATTATTATTTGCAGAAGACTGTTCTATTTTACTTTAACACTGTATGTCAGATATCTGCATTAAGGAGTATTTGTTTATGTTTTTATACAGTCTGTGGACCACTGATTGAGAAACACTGCTTTTGTTTATGTTTTTTGATACCAGAAATGAGAAATTAATAGTGAAATGGATTTATTATTTTTACTACACATTTCAAATTTAAATACAGTTACTGAAATTTTTTTACATTGTGTTTTATTTTACTTTTCCACCAGGGAGGGAGCGATTGCTTGTAAAGCCGTCGTTGATGGTACTTATAATACTCATAGTCCTGTGTTTGCATCAGACGCATGGTGCAGGTGTCTTTACAGTTGATGACTTGGATTATTTATTTGGTGCAAATGGATGTATTGAAGGTATTGCGTTTCAGTTTCTTTTATTACATGTATATGTTTACAAACTGCCTCACTGTGTTGTGTTCATGCTTTTTCTTGAGTATATTGCCATATGTGATGATTATGCAGATGGCAGGATAATATTAAAATGGATCTTAGGAAATGGGGGGAAGCCATAGATTGGATTCATCTGGCTCAGGGTAGTTGCCAGTACCAGACTCTTGTAAACTTGGTAATGAACCTTTGGTTTCAATGAAAAGAAAGAGTGCTTCTAAGGTGGTTGTGTATTACCTTCTCAAAAATGACTCTGCTTCATGTAGTTAGATGCTTAGTTATGTGATGATCTTTATCCATATTAAGTTTTACACTTTTTGTATACATTATGTAATGCTGAGATGAAGATATAATCAAGTCACCATCCTTTGTTTTCATACTGCACATTATATTCAAAAATGTTGAATGAAGATATGATTATAAAGGACATACAAAAGATTAGTATCTCTTTAGCAGGGTTTTGTTTACATATTAGACTTCCATGTATTCATTGTTAATGGCTCAGTTTGTCCTTATTGAAACACACAAATGGTAAAAATGACATTGGAAGCTGTTATCTGGGTTTATTATTGTATGGTATTATTGGCAAACGGTGTCTGACATACATACTGAAGAAACAACTTAATCAAACGAGGTCATGCAGTTTATATAACCTGATCAGTTTGTTCCAGGTGTTCAGTGTAATCATTAACATCTGTTTTGTATTCAAGAAATTCTTGGCTATTAACTTCAATTGCCCAGAAAGTTGTATGTTTTTTCTCATTTCCTCTCAACAAGTGGCAGGTTAATGCCTAGAAACAGGTTATACCATATCCTTCCCATACATCTCACAGCACATCTTATGACATAATGATAACATTCAAATCCTGACTGGAGACTGATTAGTCTCACAGAAGTTGCTTAATTCCTTCTTAGAAATGCTGGATTAGTGCTTTGATATGGGCCATATACCTTCTGATGATAGCATGCTACTGTACAATTTAATTGGGTTTTCTGTGTATGCTTGAAAATGTTAAACCACTTTCCTTTCCTGAGTTTATAATAACTGCTGAAAGTGTTGTCCCTTCAGCATTTTAGAACTTTGTTTTACATTGGCATAAATTCTGTGATGCATGTTTAGAGGTTTGCCTTGTGTGTGTGATTCATAGAATAAGGCTCAGGAGTTCATTTTGTGAGGCATTGAAAGTATGCAGAATTTTGTGAACTCTCTTTGAATGTAAGATTTCAAGGTTTTATGGCATCAGAAATTATTGAAATCTCAGGTGATCATGCATGTGAGAATGGAGGTATGATCTGGTATTTCGGGGAGTCTATACCTTTTTCACCCTGAGTGATGAGTGGCATGACTGCACATGCATTTTTGCCCATGGCTGGTATTCAGTGTTCTGTATCCTTTTCCACACGCAGGCCAATAAGAACAGTCTCATCAGAGTCAGGCATTTTGTCATTCCCATCCTGACTCAGTTCACATTGCTTAGCATGGATGAACTTTTGGTCACAGTCAGTGTTGCTTAACCTGGATATCCAGGCTGCTGGCAGTTGGTGATCCATCCTTCAGTTGTTGCTTAATGGCCCTGCTTTAGTAGAGTATATTGGTGACTGGGTTCCAGGATTGTTATTTTCAACATGAAAAATACGATCAGTAGAGTTAAGAGAGCAGTGCAGCACCTTCCTATGGAGACAGCAGAGGAAATATGGTAGGAAACCTGCTGTATCCTAAAGCACTTCAAGGCATGGAAGAACAACACTGCTGAATGAGATGTAGTGTGATTGTTACAAGAAGATGAGGATGTCACTTTTCTGGCTGCTTATAAAGGAAATTCCCCTGTCATCATGGCTACCAGTGACAATGACAGTAGGAAGTGGTCTGTCTTAAATTACTCTACTTACATATAAATATTCCACTGGGAAGGTAGAAAGGACTGTGGCTGTCATCAAGATGTCTGTATTTACAGAGTATATAGTTAACTGCTGCCACACTCGTCAGCCTCACCATGTCTGTAAGAACTGCCAGGTGAATTGCATTGATACACTTACATATTGTCTGGCAAGGCATGTAGTATGTTTGCTGAGTCTAGTAGTGGGCCTGTCTGAACTCCATTTAAGAAATTCAGAGGACTTCATGCAGAAACTCCACAACGGAAACCTACAGAGCACTGATATTCAGATCAGTTTGATGTTGGCTCTCTGTTCACCAAGGTCTCGGTAAAGGATAGTTTATCTCTACTGTCAACGTTTTGAAACCAACAACATAGATCTGTTCCAACAGACTGTTACATTGACCCACTTCTCTACAGTAGGTAATTCTACCATCAGAGTTGCCATGGGTTTACCACTTCTCCAGTAGTGGGAAATTTTTGCATGGAGCATTTTGAGCAACAGGCATATTAAACATATGAATGGTGCATGTTTGAGCCAAGTGAATGCACACCTTTTGAGATAAGTGAAAGATGACTTGGGTCTTAAAGTCTCAGGCATATACTGCATCCAGTTGTGAATATGGCATGGTATAAATACAACTGATATGCTGCGCCATCGAGACAAGGTGTCATGAAAGTGTGTGGTACTTCCACCTATACCAACTGGACAAGTTAGCAGTGGCCAAGCACAATGTTAATGAAGGCCATCTCATCATCTTCAGTGACGTCAGGGCACTGGCCAGAGTACCAGGCTGCATGAATCAAATAATGAAAGAGGCCATTGAAATCTTGTTGCGTCCCAAAAGCTTCTATGGAGAGACAGGATTTAATCTGAGTTGACCCTGGAACCTAGCCCTGGTAAAGCAGTCATTAAGCAAGAACTGGAGGATGGTTGATCAACAGCTTTTAGCCTTGATATCCAGATTAAGCGGCATGGAGTATGTCAGCATGGAGGAGTGCCTTCCTGATCTGACACTTTCTTTTGGCCCACTTGTGAATGATACGGAGCTTCGAGAGCCAGCTGTGGATATAAATAAATACAGGTGCAGCTTTGCCCCTCACCACATCAATCCTGATGATTAGAGGCAGAGACAGTTTCCAGAATGTTGAATCACAATTCCATTCTGACATGACTGGTTACCCAAGAAGACTTATTTGTTCTCTGCTTCAAATTTCTTCACAAATACAAATTTGTGTAATATGATGGTCACGATCCTCTGTTGATTACGTGGTTATTGAAACAGTGATAATGTATTGCTATGCATAAAATGCTGGGACAGATTGTGCTTAAGGGATCAGGATAGTAGATGCATGCTGTATGATGTCCTAACTCTTTGTTCTTCCCTGCAGCAAATGAAGCAAAATTATTTTTATGAAAGTGCTTTCTTATTTGTAACACTAGGTTTATCTTTTCCATGAAATAATTGAGAAGCTTCTTGGGTAAACTACATACTTCAGCCTTATTTTAATAAACCATGGTCTGTAGATTGAAAGGATTAACTTGTATACCTCCTCAAATTTCTTCATCCTTTTAGCTATAAAACAAGGAAAGAGATTTTTTATGTTGTAAGAATTATGGTGTGGGAGCTTCATTCATAATGGCACTAGATGCTGTTGATTGACTTGAAAATGTCTGTGATGAAGAGTTATCACCCCAAACAAACAGAATTCTTTTGGTACAAGGCCTAGCAAGAATCGAGGTTGTAGGGGGAAACTTGTTAATGATTTGAAGAAAGAAATTGTGTGTTGTGGCACTATGTCTGGGTTTGGCATTGTGATAGTGTTGATTCATGGGGGTTGGAATTCCTACTACAAATCTGTGAGGAGCTTCTTCTACAGTTCTGCTATGTAGTTGTTCCCTATTTATCCACCCTTATGAATAGTGTGAAGATGGTACTGTAGCACTGCTTTTAGTGTGCTGTATATGTCCTGATTGGAGTGCTACTCAACATTTTGATATATGTATAACACTGATGTCATTTTTAAGGAAAGCTAAACAAGCAGTAAATGTGCTGGCACTGCCTACATCACCTTACAAATCCATGTAATAAAGATTGAGACATAGTGTGAACATACTGGGAAGCTGAAGAAAAGAACAAATTTAATTTTTCAGGGGAACTGAGAAAGTTACAGTGTTTCATTATTTGTTCTTGTACTTAATATTGTTATAAGCAGGCACAACTCAGTCATTATAGTGACTGATTACAGGCTGAACGACCGGGGTTCGATCCCCGATGGGGGCAGAGGATGTTTCCTCTAGACTCAGCGTCCAGACCGGCTGTGGGGCCCACCTAGCCTCTTATCCAATGGGTACCGGGGTCCTTTCCCGGGGGTAAAGCGTGGCTGGGGCGTGATATTGACCACTCATCCCCATCTTGTGCCGAGGTCAAAAATGAGTTGGAGCTATACCACTTCTCCCTCCAAGCGCCTACATGGCGCATAGTGGGACAGCTTAATATTGTTAGAGTGATTATACTGAGGATTAATATGTTCAGCTGGTCAAGAAACCCTCCACATTATATGGGACCTGAAAGTTTATTACCGTATTCAAAAGAGACTGGTAGATGAATCAAGCCCATGTCGTTGATCCATTTCCATAAGATCCATCTGTTGCATGCTTTACCCATCTCATCTACCCGCACAGTATATGGTGAAGAGTATAAGTTATGGAGCTCTGTATTTAGTAGGAATTCTGTTTTTGTTTCGGATATTCATGTTTGGCATAGTAAATTATCACCTGCGTTGTCCAGATGCTGATGTGTTCGTTCAATTCAATTTCAGCCCCTCTTTGTTTTCTTGGGCCATCTTGATTTCATACTCTAAAGAAAGGTTAGCAGTGGTGATGAAGCTATCTTGTTGTTTCAGACCATTCTGAATAGGAAATGTGTTAGCCAAATTCAGTTATTTTGCTTATACAGTGGAACCTTGGTATAACGTGGATTTCGGGGGACAGCTTCAGTACTAGTGTTATATGTGAAACTGACATTATCTAATTTTGGAATCCCTGATATGTATATTTGTCCAGTGTCTGAAGTACATGAAATTTAAGGTACATTTCAAACTTATGTTTCACCAATGCTACTGGCACAGGCCACTTTAAATTACTTAACATATATGCCCCCTTACAGCCACGGTGGTCTAGCGGATAGAACGCTGGCCTTGTAATCCTGGGGTCTCGGGTTCGATTCCCGGCGGTGCCCGAATTTATAACTTGTGTTGGGCAAGGCCGTGGTCTAGGCAACACGGAGTTTTCCTCCGGGGGCTTCCCCGGTTTCTCCGTGGCATCCCATTCACACACAGAAGAAGGCAATGGCAAACCCCTTCTGGATCATCTGCCAAGAACGTATATGAACAGGTCCCAGTCCGAGAAAAGGATGGAAGGATCCTGTTCATATGGACCTGTCGTCAGACAGAACACTAAATAATAAATATGCCCCCTTACAAAAATAGCCATGTAATGTAGTTTGTTGGAATTCATGATGGAATTTTTTTCAGAATATATTGCCTAATATTAACCAGATGCAGAAAATGAAGATATTCACTATCAGTCTGCCGTTCCAACCATGTCATCACTTCATTAATATTTTCTAGCACTTTATTCAGTTTTGGTACAGATACCTCACAGGAGTCATTACAATTGTTTTCTGAGTCACTGGCTCCCAGTTTGTCAGTTGTCTTTCCATTTTTCACAGAAACTGCAATATCCTCTTCACTTTGCCCTCTTTATCCACATGCTACAGCAAGGAATACTGCAATACAGTCTTATAATGTAACATTTCATAGAAATTTGTATGACATAAAACATATGTAATCATATTGGGGGACATGATCTCTGTACAAAATGTTTATACTTAGGGAGCTGAAGCAAACTGTTTTCTGGACATTATCCATTGTCCAAGACAAGACAAAAAAACAATTAAACATGATGTTTCGGAGATTGGAGTCTGCCTCTGTCTTCATGTAAAACCTACTCTGTTGGGCCCAATCGATAGAGCTAGTCCCTCTCTCTGGATTAGCTCTATCGATTGGGTCCAACAGAGTAGGTTTTACCTGAAGATGGAGATAGACTCCAATCTCCAAAACGTTGTGTTTTTATTGGTTTTATTTAGTTTTGGATAATGGATAATGCCCAGAAAACAGTTGCTTCAACAACACACCATCATCACAAACTTTCAGATTTGAGAGAGAGCTAATCAAATACATGTGCTAGTTTCTCATGAAAGCTGTCCTTTGTACCATCACTTTTGTTCTCTTTTACTGCATACACATTTTTAAAAAAAGTCACACTAGTGGCCTCATAATACAGGTGGCCCTCAATTTATGAGTTCTTGCACCATGCAATCTCCTAGACGTTTACTGATGTTTCACAGTTGCTTACTGCCTCCATCATGACCAGTGTGGAAGAGGGTGAGAATAGGGCAAGGGCAAGAGCACAGGAGCCAATGGAGAAGGGCTGGCTATTGCCTGCCCAGAAGAGAGGGAGGGTGTGCATTCTGGATGGCTGAGCTTGAGGTCTTCCTGGTGCTCCCTGTGTATTCTTGTCATGTTGCCCATCTCAGTGTTGTACACAGTCTTCCATTCACATGGGATCTTGTTGATACCTAGCTACGAATCATGCATCTTTCTCAGTGAGAGATACAGGTAGCCCTCGATTTATGCTGGGGATGCGTTCCTGGACGAACCGGCGTAAATTGAAACTTTTATAATGTAAGTCAATGGGAAGTCAATGACATGCGTTCCCAGCACCCAAACATTGACGAGTAATATAATGGCATTACATTTAAAGCTCTGAAGTAATGTAAATAAAATAAAGGGAATTTAAGAAATATATTTTATACACTTACAATCAGCAATTCGTTTTCCCCGCGATTGACTGCTATTCTTTCATGTGATTGATGCGTACAGTCATCTCTGCTGTTATGTGATAGTTTCATTCATGTAAGACGCCGACCTATACAAAATCACTTAATAAAAATAACCCTGTTACCTCCGCAGAGATGAAATTAGTCCTTTGAAAGTTTAAAGCTCCAGGAATGAAACTGTATAAGAGCAAACTCGCATATGCAAAAGTTTGCATTTCACAAACAGCTTTTACTGATTCATCAATCTCATTGGAGCAAACTCCCATTAACGAAATATACGTAATTGGAGAGATGACTGTATTTATAATCCTTATTCAAAATCACTTTTTGACTTGCTGGTTTCAAAATCGGCATTATTCTGAATCAGCACATATTAAACCGGCGCAAATCGAGGGCTACCTGTATGTGTAAATATGATAGCTGGTGGAACATAGGTACCACTTGTACTGATTTTACAGACAACAGCCACAAGCTGCTTTGTTTCAGCAGACAACCTGTCCATTATATTTTTCCCGTAACCACTGCAATAGCTTTGACACCTTGTTTGGAAAAGTTGTCACTCCTTGAAGATTTCTGTCTACTGGGTTGTTGCGCTGTGTAGTCTGGTAGATGTTTACCAACATTTCAGAGGTCATACTGCCTCCGTCATCAGGGCAATGAATGTGCCAATTGGGTGGGTGAGGCTAGGTTTGTAGGAGCCGGACTACACAGCGCAACAACCCAGAAGACAAATCTTCATACTCACCGCTGTGAAAACCTCAAATCATACATTGTCACTCCTTATTAATCCATGTTGTATATTTGTATAAAGAGTTGGAAGGGGGAATATTTTCCCGCCAGTGATTCAGGGTTATCAAAAAAAATAGTTTTAATTTAATTTAAACCCATCAATTGCGCTATACAGTGGATTCCGGTTAATTGGGACACATTGGGACAAGAACACTTAGGCCCAATTATGCGAAGTCCCACGTAAAGAATTAAAAAGGTTTGTTCTTTAAGATTTGTCCCAAATAAACGGCTGCCCAGATTAACTGATGGCCCAATTAACTGGAATCTACTATGCTTGTTTATGGGGTTTTTGCAATGCAAGTTTGTGTTTATTCATTAACTTGTATGCCCAGCCCAACTCTTCTAAAGAAATGTTGAATGGGCACACCAGAACCAAATGCCAACCTCTTCATTCCTTGCAAAGTCAGTCCATAAAAATAATAACCCAGTGATCTGCAGCATTCAGCTAATTTTTGTTCCTGTTCTTCTTTGAAGATATTTTTGTGCCATTTTTTATTTTATTTTTTTAGTTTAAATTTTTTCCCCAAGTATATTGCTTTTATAAAGACTGGGCTTACTGCCTCCCCTTAAGCAAGTTTGTGAGAAGCAACTTCAGTGTGTAATATTACTATCAAGAAGGAATTTTTAAGTAACACAAACTTTGGGGTCACTGCTACAGCATAGAGTTTGGAAAGGGGGGATACCTGTATAAGTTATGTTTGGTTTTCTGTAAAACTAGATTCTAACATTGTCAAAATGGGTTTTAGGTGATACTACATACTGGAAAGGGAAGTTTGTTTATGGACTAATATTTATAATAATATAATTATTTTGACTGCCTACACCATTTCAGACATATAAATACTGTCCACAGATGACGAGAAAATCCCTGCAAGGGGAAGTCGTTTCTGGTCGGTGCGGGGGGAATGTTACTTATCAGCTGGACTAGAGGGCTGCTATTGGTGGGAAGTGTGATACATTAGAGTTTAAGGCTACTACACACAGACTGAAAACATCAAGCAGTTAAGAGTAGCGTATAGTGAGTGCACCTTTAATGTGTTCTGCGGGTGTTGCGATAATATTCTAGATTAAATCGCTGTGCCGCTGTGAGGTAATCTTAAAGCTGTACCCATTAAAACACATGAAAGATTGTTGTCTGTTGTTCGTTCAGTGGTTGTGGAATGACTGCTTTTAGGATGGGTCGTCACTCACTGCGAAATCTTGTGCATGCGCGTTTAACGAATTCCTAGCAGGGATTTTCTCCTGATCTGCGGACTGTACAGCTAGGTACATACACATGTTTGTTTTAATTCTAGTCTTTTTATTGTCCTTTTCATATCAGGGATTATTAACTAGGATTTGATGTTCTCATGGCTGTGAGTACAAAGATGGCTATCTTCTGGGTTGTAATGCTGTGTAGCCTGATAGAAATTTACCAGTGACTTCTGAAACATTGGTAAACTTCTGCCTCACTGCATGGTGCTACAACCCAGAAGACATTCATCCTAGGGATTATTAAATTTTATATATATTTTGTGTTTCCTTTTATTTCTCTTTCTTTGCTGCATTCACATTTCAAGTTACAATGTTACAATGTCATTAGAGCCCTGTACACTACAGAGAATTATAATAATAGATTAGATGGCAGAAGCAATTGTCAGGTCTTATTTTGAATTTTCCCTCTGATGCAGTTTCTCAGTTTTTATATGTACCACCTGAAAAGTTTCATGGTCTATGTTCCACGGTTTGGATGTGTATTTCAATGACCTTTGAGTCATGTTTGTAAATAAAAATCGACTACAGCCTGTGCACAAAACTGTACACTTTTCACAACCTGTGAGGCAGCCTACCTGATGCACAAACATGAAAATTTGTCATCCATTACCATTTTATTTGTGATTTATTTCACAAGGTTGTCAGTATCACAGAGTAATGCCACTGTGTCTGGTATGTTACCTCTTTGACAAGTATGTACACTGAAAACAGCCTGGTTTATGTCATCTGTTAACATTCTGTTGTTTTGTTGTGTTCATTCATTAGTCATATAAGATCTTTGAATTGCTTGTGACAGAAGAAAATAATTCTTGTAATTTATGGAGGTTTGAAACAAGTTTTGGACTCAGTAACTCCATGAAGGGAGTCTATGACAAGTCATTGTGATAGCTCAGGTATTCAAGAAATTTCCTGATTTTTTATGGAAATTAATAGGTTTATTACTTTGTATACAAGAGTCAGTTCCAGGACTGTGTCCTGAGCCAGATGAATTCAGTTTCAATCCCATATACATTTTACTGTTTGTGCCTTTATCACCCAAGTGATTGGCCTCACTAGGCTTTCTGACCCAAAGTGTGCATGCACCTCCCATTGTACAGGCACCAGCCATATCATGCGCCAATAATAATGTTGGATGAAGAGTAGAAATTGTGTTTAATGTACAGGTGATCCATACTACTCCAAGCCAAAATTAATTGCATGAAAGAATATGGTCTCAGTCAGCTTCATTCTGAAACACCAAGGGATTTTATGTCTCTCTTCTGAGAAGCCATGGGGCATATCAAGAATGATGCTGTTTCAACATACATGCGTGTGTAAGTGTAAGCTGGCTGCATGGTGTTTGCATGTAAATCTGCTTCATCTGCTATGCTCATGCATTTATACTGCATGTCAGCCACATACTGCTTGCTTCTTTATTAAATGTATTCTTTTATTTTCTGATTTTGAAAGAGGTAAATGTTGGACGACAATATGGGCCTGTTTGGTGTGACTAGATAACTGTCGACAAAGTTTGTCAAATTCCAGCTGATTTGGAAATGTCTGATATGTGAATGATTATGACATAAACAATATTGTGATACCCTGTAAATTATTTACTGTCACTGTTCAAACTGTATAGATTATACAGTGTTCAGTGAGATGGAAAGATGGTAATGAATGGTGTTTCAAGATTAGCAGTAGGTTCTCATAATCTGTTTTAAGAGTTGTGTCCTGAACTTCGCCTTGAGAGGTTGAGTAGAACCTTGAAAAATTTATTTGCTATGAACTGAATATGTGAACTGGTACAACAAGAAACCAATGGAGAGTAATTGTGCTTTTGCTAATTGAATGTTTTGTACATAAGAGAATTAGTTCAGAGGTTGAGGTAAATTTTCTTAGTTTCAGAATGTCCTGAATGTACACCTTGACTTCCACTTTCCAAATCATCTGTTAATTTCCATTGCAAAGATCATTAAGGCTGTCAGTGTGTTTGTATGAAACTTATTCTGTCCTGAAGCTGCAGTGAGTCTACTCCTTGTTGATCACTCATGACTGTGTATATGTGCTTGTACCCCACATCTTCTTGATCCACAACAAGAATTTATGGTTTGGATTTTTATTTAACTTTCTCTCTTGTTTCAGGTGTGTTAGTGTCAATGCCGCCTGCTCCTGTGGTGGCAGCAGCTGCCCCAGTAACTCAACAGATGAACAGCAATAATAAGAATATTGTGTCAGGTAAAGTCTTTCTACAGTACATTGATCCCATATTCATTGCAATCACTGACACAAGTCTGATTACATTTCTTTGTTAGTTTGTTTCTATATTTGATCCTTCTTTCAAATGTTTTTGAATTGTTGAAATGTAAAAAAAAAATATTTTTTTTACTGTTGCATGCAACTAGGTATAGCATCACCGTTGCTAGGAGTAACAGCAAGTGAGAGTGAAACGGCTGCTACTCCAGGCCACCAGAGGCAGCAGCTGCAACAACAGACAGCAACACAGCTGAATGGCACAACCTCAGCTAGTACCACCACTTTGGCGAACACAAAAGAGAAAACTCCCATGTGTCTTGTCAATGAGCTTGCGAGATTCAATAAGGTGAGGTGACCCTCTTTTTATGCCGACCTTAGCCATACTTACCCTCTCACGGTCGCATTGTCCCACTTAACCTGTACTTGGTTGCATGCCACTGCTATTACTCGATCATAATGGTGTGTATATTTAAATGTCCCCTGCCTCCATGGTAAGGTTCTTTTCAAGTGTCCTACATCAATAAAGGGTTAATGTGTTTCACAGCGATTCATTACCGTGTCGTACTTTAGGATGCTGACACTGTAGATTTTGACTTGTTGCCAGTGTTTCAGAGGACCATACTACCTCTATCATCAGGGCTGAAGTGAGGATTATAAGGAAGCAACTGATTTATATTGTTGCCCTCGGTGGACTAGTGGTTAGCGTGCTTGCCACTGGACCCAAGGTTCGTGGGTTCAATCCCGGCCGAAGTCGATGGATTTTTAAGGGTGATAAAAATCCATAGCATAACTTCCTTTCGAGGGGAAGTAAAGCCGGCAGTCCTATGTTGTAGATTTATGGAATGTAAAAGAACCTTGCGAGCATGATACAAGATGTTTCGTAAGCAAAATTTCAGCGGCCATTTCTCACCCAACTCTCTCCTGATTCACTGCTTCACTGCTAGATGGCTCTGGCAGTCAAATCAGGAGTGAGTAGAAATTGTGCAGAGTCAGTGGGCTAGTCACTCACTACTCTTAAATGTACGCTTTAAAGACTATGAAACCTCCAAAAGGAGGAGTTACAGGAACTACCTATCTATGTAACTGATTTATATTGTGGTAGAAGGTGGATCAGGTCATGGGAACTGGCTAATGAAAACAAGTTAGGAGAGAAGTGATGGAGTCATGTCCAGTCCGATGAGAAGTGCCTTTTTTTTTTTTTTAAAGGATTGAAAGGAATCTGGGATGGTAGTGAGAAACAAGAACTGCCAGCTTTTTTAGGGGACCAAGCAGAGATTTGGATAATTGGGATGTGGTGAGTGAGACCCTGTGTAGTCTGAGGTCAGTGAGGATAACAAGATGGCAGGGGGGTGAGACAGACTGGACTTGATGCAGCTTTTACTGGCCCTGAAGACTGGTTTGTGGTTTGGGTATGGGTGTGCTGTCCTCCCTCTTCCTTAATTATGTGGATGATATTCTTTTACACTGGATTTAATTGATAGCTCCCTTCTCTGTTGAAGTTGTGGTGTGAGCTTGTACCACCATTTTCTCAACTAGACATTGTTGCTGGGCTCTCAGTTTGCATCTCTAACTTTGTTACCACATACCAGCCTCCAGTGATGGGAAGCTCAAAACTGTCATAAGAGAACTGCCGTATGGAGCAGTCTGAGGTGCAGTCACAGGACAGAGCCACTTTAAAACCTAGCTATTAGTACATGGATAATACCTTTGTCATCTGGCCATGTGTTTCTTCTGCAAGAACTTCATAACTTTCCTCACCACGTAAACAGCATCCATCCAAAAATTTAGTTTGTAACAGTCAGAAAGAGCGAGATCATCTGCTGTTCGTGGACATTCACATGTATGGAAGTCATAATGGGACCTTTAGCCACAAAGTCTATAGGAAGTTGTTACATTAACTGCTACTTCATTGCTCCCTCACATGTATATTTTCTCTAGAAGTTTGGCATCCTCTCAGCCTTACTACATAAGGCAAACATAATCTGAGATGTAGGTAGCCTGTGCACCAAACTTGTTTATCTCAGAAGAACTTTAAGAAGAATGGGTACTCTACTGGGCAGATCCACAAAGCATTCCACTTCAATGTAGCATTCATTGAGACAGCACAAACCAATTGGCACAGCTGCTTTACCATACATACAGCACCTGTTCTACCATGTTGGCAGAATACTGGCGTGGTATGACATAAAAATGATATACAGGTAGCCCTCGATTTGCGCCGGTTCAGTTTGTGCTGATTCAGAATAACGCAAATTTTGAAACCAACAAATCAAAAAGTGAGAAAAAAAAATACTATTATTTATAACGTTTTACAAAGTGTCTCGTACTGATTCTTATACTAAATCGTAATTCTTACATCGCTGATTTGAATAAAAATTATAAATACAGTCATCTCTGCAATTACGTATGTTTTGTTAACGAGAATTTGCTCGAATGAGATCGATGAATCAGTAAAAGCTGTTTGTGAAATGCAAACTTTTGCATATGCAAGTTTGCTCTTATGCAATTTCATTCCTGGCACTTAAAACTTTCTAAGGACTAATTTAATCTCTGCTGAGTACCGGGTTATTTTTACTATGCGATTTTGTATAGGTCGGCGTCTTACATGAATGCAACTATCACATAACAGCAGAGATGATTGTACACGTCAATCACATGAAAGAATCATAGTCAATCGCGGGGACCAATGAATTGCTGATTGTAAGTGTATAAAGTATATTTTTTAAATTCCCCTTATTTTATGTATGATATTTCGGAGCTTTAAATGTAATGCCATTATATTACTCATCAATGTTTGGGTGCTGGGAACGCATGTCATTGACTTCCTATTGATTTACATTATAAAAGAGTTTCAATTTACCAAGCATGGTACAAGAACTCCAGAAGACTGCCTTCTTTATATTCAACACTGTTAGAAACTCTGATCTCACTTGATGATGTTTTTAGTTTTGGTGCCATGTAGACTTGCTGATTTTGTTACTGACTACATATTTACCTTCGATTTGTTGGTAGATGCCATTGTTTTGGAGAAACATACTATCTCCATCTAGAGAAGTGAAGTGGCACCTACTGATGAGTGTACATGGTGCCAAAACCCAGATTATTATCATCACTTTGAAAACCTTACAGTCTCATAGAAAGACATAATTTCACAGTTTCTAATGTAATGAAAAAAGGTTTACATCGAAAAGTTTGTTACCTAACTGGTCAAGAAATTTCCCACTTTTTTGGAACCAGAAGATCATTACAATGTTTTGAAGAACCCACTATCAGATGCTATTATGTTTCACTTCAGTTTAATCCAGACTACCCTTTCACACACAATATTTCTTTAAGATCAGAATATGCCCCTTGCTACAACAAATTATTTCTGACACTCCAAGATGCAATTTTATATTTGAAGATTGCTGTCTTCTGGGTTGCTGCGCCATGTAGTCTGGTAGATGTCCAGCAACATTTCAGAGGTCCATGCTGGTTCCATCATCAGGGCGATCTACCAGACTACACAGTACAACAACCCAGAAGACAGCAATCTTCAGACTCACTGCCATGAAAACCTCAAATCCTACATAATTGTATATTTAATTGATGTAGATCCAGCACCAGTACCGCCTGACCAATGAACAAGGACCAGCACACAAGAAGCGATTCACAGTGACATTGAAACTGGGTGACGAGGAGTATTCAGCTGAGGGGGCAAGCATCAAGAAGGCCCAGCATTCAGCAGCCAGTGAAGCACTGGAGCACACCCAATATAAACATCCTCCACCAAAAACACAACGAAACATTCGTTTGGGCAAGAGTAAGTTGACACAAAGTTTTAAATTCTGTTTGGTGGTTGTATCTTTGTCTTTCATGATTTCTATTATATTTTGCTTTTGTTGTTATGCAACTCTTTTATTTGCTCTTATTATAGAATAGTACTTTACAGCTTGAGCTATTATGTTATATTCATAGTTTTCTTTTGACACCTAGGAAATAATATTTTGGTGCCCTTTAGAACAATGCTGTGTAAAGTGAGAGCTGTCAGTCATGTGGACAGTGAAATGAACACTGTGCACCACCAGTTCCTTCGGGCTGCATGCAGTTCTGTGACTGATTACTTCCAGTGGCGCTGGTGGTATTTTCCTAGTTCAATTTAGAGATGTGAAGCATGTAGCATATTGTCAACTGTCACTACTAGTAGTTAAGTGACCTGATTGCTATCATTATTTTTCTTTCTGTTGGTGTCTGTAGTATATGCCTTCACTTGTATCCCCCTTCATGGTGATTGCCATTTTGAGGATTCCACTACAGTCAACTGTAGAAGAATATAAGCTATGCTAGCAGAGCTGAGAGAGATATAGGTTGCTTAATATAAAGGATTAATAATCTGATAAGTTGTGACACCTTGTATTTTGGACACAAGTTTTTCAAACTTATGTAAACATTTAGTAATAGAATGCATGTATTTTGTTTTTCTTATTTTTTATTCATTTATTAATGTGTTTGTTGATAAGTTTTGATTTCAATGCATTTATCTGCGGTGTGGTTCTCAGCCTGTAGGTCGTGATACAAAAGGGGTCACATAAGACACGAGTTGTGGAAAACAAGAGTATTAGTATATGTAAGTGCAATCTCATTTGCTACTTTACATGGTTTTCACTTGCATACACACACCAATCAATAATATATACAGTATATAGCTGCAATGATTCATTTGTAGATTTGTACATATTATACTCTTTCAGCAACAAATTTTTCAGTTCTAATGGTCAGGTTTAGTCTCATATGCTGTTATTTGACAGTGCAGTTATTCATGATTATTACTGTGGTATTTGTATTGTGCATGTTTGTAGCTAGCATAACCTGAATATGATAGGACCATTACATGAGAGAAAGTAAAATATCAAAATGAGTTTATAAATTGTAGGTTTTTCTCTGTAATTATTAATGGAGAGGAAAGTGCACAGTCTGTGATATGCTGTGAAGTGCTAGGAAATGAGTTATTAAAAGGAAATGAATTAATATAACATCTGAAAATGAAACAATATTAAGAGGATGGAGTTTGTTAGTTTGCTTGAGGCCATTGGTGTGATATTATTTTTCTGGATCTGCATATGCCAAATGAGGATGAGTGTGATGATAAGGACACCTTTTTTAAGGGAGTAGAATGGAAATTCATTCAGTGCCATAAGTACCACATGTTCATGTTCATGTTATGACAATATGTGGGTCTTATGCTTTACAGGACAACCCCATTTCTGTCTGACAAAATAAAGTGGAAACACATTTAACAAACGGAATGTTTATGTATGTTCTGAATCAGTTACAACTGTAATATATGGTAATGTATAGTAGTATATTTCCTTGATTTTCAGATGCACGTTTTTTCACATTTTGCATTTTCTGAAATTGGGGTGCATCGTTCATTTAATGGTGCCTAAGAATTGATGCTGAAGAATTGCTGGATGTCTAAGTAAAATCTTCATGTTCGTAACACTAGTCATGGGAAAGCAAAAACAAAGATAGCAACAAAGAATATTATGAAAGTATTAATACAAAGAAGTTTTGTTTGAATATTGACAGTTTCTAATTTTTTCCTGGCTTCTTAAAATCAAGGATATATGACAATGTTTTGCATTGAGTAGTAATATCAGGGAGGGCAAACAAAAATAAAATGGAATTCCCCCAAAGACTGGCATGGTGTCTACTGCCCCTCACCCCTCAGAACCAAATGCAGAAAAATAAAACAAGCTCATTCTCTAAGCCCTTAATAGTAGCCAAACTCATGGCTTCCCTTACAGGGATAAGCTGAATTTGGAGAAAAAAGCAATACATGCCAGCAACATTGAATTTCCTGCCTTACTTTGAGTACATTTGCCAACATTTTCGATGAAAAGCTTGTGGTAGCACTGTTCAGAAACTACTGCTTCCAACAGCATCTGTGCAGTCTGATGTAAATATGAGGGTGAGTCAAATGAAAACCGTAAAACTGAGATAAAAATTCGAAATATCGCGCCATTGTCCTATAAGTTGGCAGACATCTTACCAATGCTATAAAGAGTATCCTATAGGTGGCAGTATAATGCAGACAAACAGAATGCCATCACAGTGCCAGTTTGAAGATTTCTGCTCCACTAGTTACATGCACGAAAGAAGAACAACGTTCTGTAATTCGTTTTTTGATCAGTGAAGGTGTGAAACCAATTGAAGTTCATCGACAGATGAAGGTTCAGAATGGTGATGCATGCTTGTCACAGCAGCAAGTGTACGAGTGGAGTAGGAAATTCAGAAATGGTGTGACGTCTGTGGCAGACGCTCCTCGCCCGGGTCAGGCACACGGAGTTGTGACCCCTGAGTCTATTGCAGCAG